>PVKB01000020.1:1304279-1678419 GCA_004027205.1 Ctenodactylus gundi
TTTTTTTTTTTTTTTTTTTTTTTTTTTTTTTTTTTTTTTTTTTTTTTTTTTTTTTTTTTTTTTTTTTTTTTTTTTTTTTTTTTTTTTTTTTTTTTTTTTTTTTTTTTTTTTTTTTTTTTTTTTTTTTTTTTTTTTTTTTTTTTTTTTTTTTTTTTTTTTTTTTTTTTTTTGTCTAGTTGATCTGGCTTTTTGGGAGAGAAGAGTATTAAAGTCCCCCACTATAACTGAGTTAGGGTCAATCTGTTTTTTAAGTCCATTAACTTTTGTTTTATGGGGTTGGGTGCATCATTATTTGGACCATAAATGTTTACAATAGTTAGCTCCTTCTATTGGATTGTTCCCTTTACAAAAAATGAAGTGACCTTCTTTGTCTCTTTTGAGCAGTTTTTGTTTAAAGCCCACTTTGCCAGCAAAAAGTATCACTACCCCTGTTTGTTTTCGTTCCCCTGTTGAGTGGAATATAGCACTTCATCCTTTCACCTCAAATCTATGTTTATCTCTATTCGTGAGGTATATGATTTACAAGCAACATATGGTTGGATTGTGTTTTTTGATCTAGTTAGCCTATCTATGTCTTTTGATTTGCTAGTTGAAACCATTGACATTAAGATTTATAATTGACCTGTAAGTAGTGATCCTTGCTATTTTCCTACTCTGTGACTGTTGATTTTTTTTCCATTTACCTGTTTTTTAGATATTGTTTCTCCATTAAAAGTTAACCTGCCACTTGTTCTTTGTTATGTTTGTCCTCTTTATCTCTATCCAGAAGACCCTTAAAAGGTTTTTGTTGTTGTTGTTGTTGTTGTTGTTTGTTTGTTTTTTGGAGACAGGGTCTCACTCTGTAGTCCAGGCTGGTTCTGAGCTTACTATGTAGCCCAAGCTGGCCTTGAACTCAGAGCAAACTTCCTACCTCAACTTCCCAAGTACTAGGGTTACAGGTGTGCACCACCATGCCCGGCTATGTGGTTCCGGGGAATCGGACTCAGGTACTCAGCACTTGCTAGGCAAGTGCTTTAACCACTGAGCTATTCCTCCACCCTCCTTAAGAGTGTTTTGTAATGCTGGTTTAGTTGTCATAAGTTTCTTCAAGTTTTTTTTTTTTTTTTTTTTTTTTTTTTTTGGTCATGGAAAATCTCTATTTCATTGTCAATTTTATATTTTAGTTTTGTTGGGTGTAGGGGTCTTGGTTGCAAATTGTTTTCTTTTAGGGCTTTGAAGGCTTTACTCAAGGCTCTTCTGGTCTTCAGAATTTGTGTTGAGAAATCTGCTGTTATTTTGATGGTTTTGCCTTGGTATGTTACTTGCTGTTTTCCTCTTACAGCTTTTAGGATGTTTTCTTTGCATTGAATTTCTGTAACTTCCATTATGCTCTGTTGTGGGAAGCTTCTGTTTTAGTCATATCTAGTTGGTGTATGGTATGCCTCTATCACTTGCATGTTCCTCGTGGCACAGGCCTTGGCACACACTACAAGATGCACAGGACTCTCCATCTGGTAGAGCACTGGGATGTGCGTGTCTCTTTAACACCATTTCCAGCTCCAAGAGGTCCCAGGCTGTAGTGAGGGCTCCCCTCCTGATAGTGCAAGGCAGTGTATTTGTCTCTGTGGCACTGACTCTGGCCCCAGCCTGCAGTGCTCTTTACAGAATGGAGAAGTCTCCCCTCCTGTTGGGCAATGCAATATTCTTATAACCACACTACTGGCTCCAGCCCCAGGTGGCCCCAGGTCATGGTGCTTGCTACAGGGTAGAGAGGGTTCTCTTCAATAGGGAACTGGGATATGCTTGCATCTGAGGTGCTGACTCGGGCCCCAGGCAGCCCCAGGTGCCCACAGGTGACCCCAGCCTGTGTTGTAAGCTACAGGGTGGAGAGTGTTCCCCACATGACAGGGCACCTTGGCCTGCTTTCATGGCAGCACCAGCTACTGTCATTCCGTTGATTGTTATCTGACAGATTACATGGGATTATATCAATTTTCTTATATCTGCTTAGGCCTAACAGATTACTAAAGCCTAGTTCTGCATGTATCTGAATGACTGGTTGTATGCAGGAAAACTGAAGGAGAAGACCCATCCTTGGTGTGGGTGGCACCAAGCTACAGGTTTGCAGCCTTCCTAGAACAAGAAAGAAGTGCTCCTATTAGAATTGCTCCAGTCTCCAATTTCTTCTTCAAATACTGGCACCACTGACCCTCCAGCAAGCTTCCAGGCCTTTGACCTTTGACTAGCACTGCATTCTTTATCCTTCTTTACAGTGGCTTCCATCTGAGAAGCCACAGGGTCCTCCAGCTCTCTAACACACTGACAACCACTGTAGACCTTTCTGCTTCTGATCCTAGAAGCCTACTTCATAAATCCCTGATGTAATTATACATATATTGTCTATTGATTCTGTTACTCTAGAGAACCCTACCTAAGATAGACCCCCCCCCAAAGATGATATTATAATCTCAAGTGCAAATATTGACTGAGTAGAAGGTATGGACAGAGAGAGTCAAACAACAAACCCAACTAAGTACTACTATGAGTTAACTAGGGAAGGAAATATGAAAAATTCTCATAAAGTATCAGCATGAAATTTATTTTAATACTATCTTGTGTGGATGCTTAGTGTCCTAAGACATTGTCCTTCTTAGAAAATGAGCCAATTCTTGAATTCATTCAAGGCCTTTTTGTTCCTCTGGCTGAAGCTGACTGCTCTGGCCACATGACCATGACTATATAGCTTGGACTGAGGTTCATTTTGGATGACCAGTAGGAGGAATTTCCTCCCAGGAACCTGAGAAATTCAAGAAGGATTAGAGAACTATGAAACATGCTTGTCATATGCCAAAATGTGCCACTAGAAAGGTGGGCTTTGGAGGCCAGGAAATGAGGGATATTAGGTGAGAGTGTTACTTGATCCAACATTGGAGAATAATTGGGCAAACATATACTGGTCTGAGGTTGGTTTTTAACAAATATGTGATCAAGGAACTCATTGATCAAATTCTTGTTATGTACCTAATATCCTCATGAATTGGGGATGATTTAACTTGCTAATGTCAGTATCATTTATATCTTATAACACTAATCATTAACAAGTGAGTCACTTTTGTTGGTAAAACATAAACGTTTTTGCAAATGATGGAATTCAAAAGAAATACCAGAAATGATCCCATTCTTATGGGTTCATGCTTTGGGATACAGAACGTAGCCATAAATGAAGAAATCATAATAATAGCCACACTTAGATCTGTTCTAAGTACATGTGTTCCTTCTCTTCTTTCAGAGACTTGAAAAGTAAAGCCTTAGCCTTTTGTACAGGTTCTTCTCCTTTATCCCTGTTTTCTTCCTTGAGAGTTATTTTTACTAGTATGTGGTATATACAACAGTTACATTAAACTTGACCTGGTGCATATACATATTGCATCAACTTCATATTCACTTCCCCTCCCCCTTCTACATCCCTCTTCCTTTGCACAAATCCATCTCCCTGCTTCCTACCATTTCTCTTGTTTGGCTTTTTGAACTTATTTATATGTTAGGTTCCTCATGTTAGGGAATCCTTGCAATATTTAATCTCCTGGGTTTGATTCATTTCTCTAAGCATAATGGTCCCAAAGTACATCCATTGTCTTACAAATGACTCAAATTTGTTTTTCTTTTCCTTCTTTTATCATCCCTTTACTAACCTCAATTGTAAGCATTGAGTTAAATGATCTAGATAATTTCTGAGTTCTGATTGTAATTTAATTTGAGAAACGCAAATTGTGATACACAGTGATCGTGGGGAAAGAGCAACTGAGGGAATGGAAGATGCTGGGATGCTGGGCCTCTCACCAAAAATTAAGATGAGAATGGGGTGGATCCTGCAGGAAGGAGGAAAGACCTGAACGCACCATGATTGAGGGATGGGTTAGAGGCCTGTTTTGCTAAAGTGAGTAAGGAGAAAACTCTTGCTAAGAAAAGAAGTATTGCAGAGATATAAGCCTCCCCGCCTCTCTCCACCTCCTTCTGCTCTTTTTCTTCTTTTTGTAGTCATAGGGATTAAATTGAGACTTTTGCACTGAGATACATCTCCAACTTTTAAAAAAAGGTTTATTTTGAGTCAGGGTCTGCTTAAATCACTAAGTTGCCCAGGCTAAAGCTTGAACTTGATTCTCCTGCCTCAGCGTCCCAGTGTATTGGTATTACAGCTGTGTGTCACCATGCTCAGTTGTAAAAAGTCTTTAACAGTCAGGAACTTATTCAATCTTGAAGCAATGGAAAATTAATGAGCATTTCTATAAAAGTATGATTTATATCAAGCAGACTTTAAGAATGATTCTGGATTGATGTATAGGATGGATTTAAGATATGTGAAGTAAGAAGGAGAGACTGTAAAAAGGGCATAACGAGACTGACAAAATAAGTTAATGATCATACCGTGTGTATCAGTTCATGAAAATGATTGTGTTAGATTCCTGTTTGGTTTATGCTGTTTCTGATTGTGTGTGTGTGTGTGTGTGTGTGTGTGTGTGTGTGTGTTTAGGATGGGAGACGTGGAGAGTTGTCAGAAAGGTTTCCTGAGGTTGCAAGCTAATTAATAGCCAAGTCAAGTGGGAACTCAGGTTTCCTGACTCACAATTTGGGAGTATATTTCCTCTTCCATTCTTAGGAATCTGTTCCATCCCGGAGCTGACACATGAAGGCTGGAACTCGATATTGCCAATTGAAATCGAGATGACAAAGGTGCGTTAGAGGTAGCATAAAGCAGGGACACTCACTGGGTACTTACCAAGCCACACAGTGGGAGGGGACAGTAGGCCAGTGGCTGAAGCTTCCTCTGTATTTACAGCTGTTGCTGAATCCCCCCCCCCTCCCCCGCATTACTGCCTGAGCTCCCCCTCCTGTCAGATCAGCCAGGGCAGGAAGTTCTCCCAGGAACAGGAACCCTGCTGTGAACTGCGTATTCAAGGGACCCTGCTTGGTTGTGCACTCCCTATGAGAAGTTGATGTCTTTTACTCCAAATGAGGCTGAAGGGATGCTACCGCCATCTCCTGAAACTGGCCCCTGGTCCCAAAAAGGTTTCGGTCCGCTGGTGTAAAGTGTGAATCAAGGAAGATATGATCAGTCACTAAATTATTTATTAGTTTTCTGTTGCTGCTCTAACAAATTTCCACCAGCCTATTGGCTTAGAACAAAGAACATTTATTGCCTTTCCAGTGTGGAAGGTCAGACATCTGAAATGAATTCCAGTGGGCAAACAACCAAGGTGCCCAGGGAGGGCTGCTTGCATTCTGAAGGATCTGAGGGGTGATAATCTCCCCTGGCCCCTTCTGGCTCCGAGGCACTGCACCATTCCTTAGTTCATGTGTCTTTTTTATCTTCAGAGCCAGAACTACCTGGCTGATGCTTTCTGAAGCTGGCCTCTCCCCAGCTGGCTTTTCTGTCTCCGTCCTCCACAAAAAGGCCCAGTGTGATCACAGCAGGTCCGCTCACACAAACTAGAGAAATTCCCTTATTTTAAGGTCAATTGATTAACAACAATAGCTGCCCCCTTGCTACTATATAACATATCGATTTGCAGGTTCCAAAGACAGTCATGTCTCTGGGTGAGGGTGTGTGTTGGTGGTGGAGTCCATTACTATTAAAGAGGTAAAATTAAGATAATCCAAGATTTCAAAGTTGGATAGCTCCAAAGACAGTGGTACAAAGGAGAGCAATGAAGATGCTGAAGGAGGGAGCTGTGACAGAGGGATGGAGCAGGCCATCTTGACAGACACCAAGGTTTAATTAGTAGTGCTGGTGCCACACAAGATTTCCCGAGACACAGTTTCCAAAAAGTCAAGGTGAAAAATGTAGCAAGCTCACAGATGTCAATTATTCCTATAACAAGATCTTTTCTGTGTTCATAATTTTTCTCTCTGTGTATTCAGTAGCTTCTGCAATAGCATTTAAAGGTAGCATATATGTATGTGATATATAATAATACCATAAACTTTAATGTTATAATTAATATGTATTAATAATCTAGAATTTAATTTTGCCTTTAAAGTAATTTTTCCAAGGATACACCATTTTATATTACATATATATAAGCTAGAACAAAAGTGACTGTATATGTTTTTTCATAGCACCAGCATTTTAGTGGAGCTTTATGTACCTTTAGGTCAGATTCCTTTTTCCTATAAATACAGTAAAGTCTAAAGATAATTTTTTGTACCTTAAAATCATACTAGTTGGCCATGAACCAAAACATGTTTATGTAATTGCACATGTCACTAAAAGATGCCATTGTGAATTACTCCAAATGAAATTTCAAAACCATTGCCAACATCTTATTATTTTGAGGAATTTATTTCCCTAGATATTTTGATTTACAAATGTATCTATAATTGGCCAATGCAATGTTGATAAGATTCAGAAACCTAGCAAGACAGTAAGACTTATATGACACAATAATTAAAATAGTATTATGTTAACATAAGAAAAGACAAACTATGGGTAAATAATAATCTTGATGCATACAAAAATGTATACAGGGTCTTTATATGTATATATTTATAAATCAATAGAAAAAGTTTTCTGGGACATGTGGCCATTAGAAGAGAAGGCTAAAACTATTTCTCTATTTTACACAGTACAAAAATTGAATTAAGATCCATACATGATAATCACAGACTGAAAAAGTACAGAAAAAAATACAGCAGAGTAGTTGAATGTCACTAACAACATTTTTTTTGGGGGGGAGGGGGGTCAGGAAATAGCAGACCTGTAATCCCAGCACTCTGGGAGGCTAAAACAGGAGGATCACAAATTTTTTCCCAGCTTGGACAATTTAGTCACTTTTTAGTAAGAACCTGTCTTAACATCAAAAATAAAAAATGGCTGGCAAATGTAGCTCAGTGTGAAGGCCCTGGGTCTGAACCCCAGTAGCACGCACGTGCACGCGCACACACACACACACACACACACACACACACACGCACACACGCATGCATACACACAAAAGGTAAAACCTGCATCTAACAACAACAAAAACATATTTAAAAAGTTAAAATACAAGCTGTGTGTGGTGGTACATGCTTTTTATCTCTTCTCAGGGAGTACAGCCTAGACAAAGTTGTGACACCCTGTCTCAAAAAAAAAAAAAGCAACAACAACCAAAAACACCACCTAACCTAAAATATACATCAAAATTGAGACTTTAGAATGCAGGACACAGGAGAGTCCTGGCAAAGATGGGAAGGGTAGTGGGAGGAGCTATGGAAGGAACACCCCAAAGGTGACAACTCATTAAAAAATCCAAAGCTCAATCTCAATTAAAAGAAATATAAATAAAGCGGGAATGCAATGAACTATTACTTCACCACCATCAGACTGAAAACATTTTAAATGACTATTCCAAAGGATGGCCAGGGTGGCAAGGGCTGGCATTCTTCAAGATGTCAACAAAGACATGACTTGCTACAAGTGCCTTTGAAATAAGTTTAAGCCAGAAACTTTCAGTTGCCAGTTTAAAGTCTTAAACTTTCAGTGTAATCTACATGTCTCATACGCCTTGTCTTAGTTACATTTTTTGTCGCTGTGACTGACTCAATACCCAACATACACCAATTAGGGGATAAGTTTTGTTTTTAACTCAGTTTCAGAAGGTCTCAGTGCATTCATGGGTTTGTGGATGGGAAATGGTGGAATCACATGGCAGAACATGGACTGAGTTCAGCACCAGAGCTGGGGATGAAGACTGAGATCCTCGTAGCAAGGCAGAACGTCCAGGTCAAGCCCCAAGCATCCGCCCAGGCCAGCCACGCCCCACCTTCTGACGATACACAGTATCCATAGGAACAGGAAGCTTTTGAGGGGGCATTTCTGATCCAAACCACAACACTTCCACATAAGTATTTGTAAATGTATTTGTAAATAAAGACCAGATCAAGGACTATTTTTTCCCAGTATTTTTGGTAGTATTGAAAGTTTGGAAACGATATAAACTTTCACTTCTAAAACTATAGGTACCATTGTCTTATTTCAACATATAGAATGAATGCTACACAGGATTTCCACAGACAAGCTAGATCTACATTTATTTACCTGGACATATCTAAGGTGTGAAGCATGTAGAGTATAAAAGCAAAATGTGGAAAACTCTTTTTTATTACAGTCTTCATGTAAGATGTGGAAACTATTCAAAACAAGTGTTTTGTTTTACACATGTATACAAAGGTAGCAAAAGGTCAGAAACATGCATGAGAATGATGTGAACCAACTTCAAGACTGGTCATTTTTTACTGGGCAATGGAAAGACCAGAGATGGTGATTTATTTTGTAATTTTTACCCATATTTTATTAGTATGAGTTTGTGATACACAATAGCTACATTAAGCTTGAGAATTTTATGCACATACATGTCATATCTATTCCACATTCCCTTCCTCTCCCCCTTTCTCACGCTCCCACTTCCTCTCTTGTCCCCTCTGCCTTCTGACATCACACCTGTTTGACTATAATTTAGTTATACTTTGGATTTCTCATATTAGACAGACCATGTGATATTTAATATTCTGAAACTGATTTTCTCCACTAAGCATAATGGTCTCAAGTTGTAACCATTTTCCTGCACATGACTCAAATCTATCTATCTTCATGGCAGAATAGTACTCTGGTGGTCCGTTGACAGATATTTCAGCATCCTGCATGCTTTAGCTATTATTAGTTGTGCTGCTATGAACATGGATATGCATGTGTCTCTATTATATGGTGCTTTTAACTCTTTTGGAAAGATACCAAGAAGAGTTGTTGCTAGATAAAATGGAGCATCTATGTTCAGTTCTTTGAGGAATCTCCATACTGTTTTCCATAATGGTTATACCATTTACCAGGCTACCAGCAATGTAAAAGGGTTCTTTTCCCCTCCACATCCTCGCCAGTATCTATTGCTTTTTGAGCTCTTGATAAAAGCATCTCAATGTTCTTTTGTTTTGTATTTCTACAAGGGCTAAAGATATTGAACCTTTTAAAATATATTTTGGCCATTTGTACTTCTTTTTACTGTCCATTTATTTCATTTGCTCATTTTAAAAACTGAGTCTTTAATTTTGAGCAGTCTATTTTTCTTCAGTTCTTTGTGTATTCTAGTTATTAACCCCTTGTCCAAAGTGTAGGTGGAAGAATTTTTTTCTCATTCAGTAGATTCGCTCTTTATTCAGTTGGTTACTTCCACTGTGTGCAGAAGCTTTTTAAATTTAATATAATCCTTGATGTTAATGCTTGAGGCTGTTCCTTTTGCATCAGGTGGTCTGTTCAGATAGTCTTTGCCCGCATCTCTGTCTGCAAGAGCTTTACCTGTTTTGTTGCCACAGTCAATTTTAAGGCATTTTCATTATCTCCAAAGGAAAATACATACCCATGGAAGTCATGTCTCCCTTTCTCTCAACACCTCCCAGCTCCAAGCAACTACAAATGGACTTTGGTCCCCCTACAGTTATTATTCTTATTACCATGTACTTGTGCTATGCAAAAATTACCTTAAACTTGAAGAATTGGTGTCCATACCATGTCAGCTTTTCATCTGCTTTCCGGACCTCTCTGTGCCTTCTCATCCCTTCCCTGGACTCCCTTTCCACAAATCCATCTTCCCGCTTCCTACCATCTCCCTTGTTTAGCCCACTTACTTATTTATACTTTGGGTTATCATTTACAGAGACCATGTGATATTTACTCTTCTGGATCTACTTTTTTGTCTCTTTAAATTTGCCCATTCCAGATATTTCATGCAAGTACAGTAATCATAGCAATAGGTGGTATTTTGTCATTGCTTATCTCACTTAACATTTCCAAATTTCAACCATATTAAAGCTGACATCATTACTCCATTTCCTTTTATGGACAAATAATATTCATTTGGGTATTTCCCATTTTATCTATTCATATATTAGTTTATAAAGGCTTGATTTGCTTTACTTTGGGAGTAGTATGAATAATGCTGTGTACAAGTTTTGACATGAACATGTGTTTACATCACCTAGTAGTAGAATAATAAATTTCCAGAATAATTCTGTGGATCATCCTTCAAGGGCTAACCAAGCTGTTTTCCAGAGCAGAAGCATCATTCTATAAGCTTAGGGTGAAATGAGAAGGTTCTACATTTTTTACCTTCTCACCACACATATTATTGTCTATGGTTTTGATTACAGCTACTCATTATGATTCTGATTTATATTTCTGTGATGACTAATGCTGTCTTGAATCTTATCATGTGCTACTTGCCTCAATGTCTTTTTAGAGTGCATGAAATATTTTATAATTAAAAAGAAGCAATCTTAACTACTTTTACAAATTAAGTACTGGCATGGAGACTCAGAGCATAAGGAGTTTGACAACACTGATGTGGGTGGCTGTTGATTAGAGTAAGAATATTTTTAATATTAATATTTTTCAGATACATTCTTGGGGCACAACTTCACTTAACATGCTATAAGGACATTTATCCAATTAGTAGTAAAGAGCAAAAACTGCTAGTAGATTGTTAATGTGAGTATATTAAAACAGAAACCATCCATTTGACAATTAGGTGGGAAGAGTGTATGAGGTTGTGAAAATCAGTGATGACTCACTGACAACTGTTACTACGCTAGCCACATGGCAGAAATGGAAAGGACGAGGCAGAGGGGAATGAGTGCTCTCCTGTCGTAAAGCAGAAGCAGAGAGATCATGAAATCTGGGCTAGAATTTCTAGAGACAAAAATCTGTTCTCTAAAAATATATTCAGTTTACAGTGCAAGCCTGATCTCAAACATAGGCTGCTGTACTGAAAACTTATTTCAAAGTTTGATGAAATTGGATTGGTTGGTCAAGGATCAGATCATTTATCCTTTTACTTCATGACTAGAATGACAGAGCCAGAAAATGACATGACTACGAAAGGCCTGTTTATAAAGAGGTCACAGTGTGAATGAATTAAAAGCATTAATCAGTCTGTTTTCTAATTCTAAAGGACTGTCCTTTATTTCAAATACTGTACCTTGCTTTAGCAGAAAGTGTACTTTCTCTGTTTTTGCTTTTATTTTCACTTTGAGCCTGTGACAAAGGAGCCCAGAGAAATGTTTGTTATGAGAAAACTGATGAACACTTGAAAGATAGACAGTGTGATCAAAGAAAGATATGGCTCATTTAGCAGCCATGTTGGAAATAAGCAATGTGTCTATATTTTAAGCACATTGACACGTTCTAAATGCAATGAATTTAATTAAAATCAGATAACCAAGAATCAGTAATAATGACAATGAATAAATATAACTAAGGAAAGAAAATAGAACAATGTCAAAATATTCTTTCTGCCATTCTTGTTAGTTTTAATTGTGGTCAAATTGATTTACAAATGAATGAAAAAATAACTTCCAGCCTAAATAGCTTCTCACAAAACTGAAAGCTCACAGAAATCTCCTAGGAGTGGAGTAGCTACTGTGCATGATCAAGATGATCACTGGTTTTTCATTCACTCAAAAAATATTACTGCATCCTACTCCAGAGCAGGCCCCCTAGGAATACATGAGGAAGCAAATCACTGAACACACCATTATATAATACAAAGTGATATATTCCTAGGGAATCCCAAACCATTCCAGAAAAGCCAGTAGGCTGTGCGTGGCAGCTGAGCCATCTAAGCTTCACCTGCATTTACAGCGGTTCCCCATCACTCCCATTACTGCCTGAATCTCACACCTTGTCAGATGAGCAGCAGCGCTGGGTTCTCATGGGAGCATGGGTCCTGCTGTGACCTACACACGTGAGGGAGCGAGGTTGTGCACTCTTAGTAGGCATGTAGTGCCTGGTGATCTGAGCTGTGGCCGAGGCAGTGATGCTGCTATCATTTTTCCCCCAACCTCTGCAAAAATTGTCTTCCACACTTGTCTTTTTTCTGCAAATTGTCTTTTGTCTTTGAAGCCAAAAAGGTGGAGGATCACTGTTCCAAAGTGTAAGATTTCATAGGGTTTTAGAAAAAAAAAATAAAGATACTTAAGTTCAGTTCTACTTATGACAGACTTCGTAGAAAAGACAACTTTTGAACCAAAGTAGGTTTCAAGGCAAGAGACAGGTGAAATTACTGGGGTGATGAATTCCACCCAGGGAGCATCTGGTGTTCTGAGGTGGAAAGTAAGACAATAATAAACTTAGAGAAACACTCATCAATGTGCATATTTGAATTTGAGGGCTCGAGTGTGGTGGCAGAAGACCGATGAGAGGGGACATTGGGAACAGAGCCACTCATAGGCTGCCTTGTTTATGATATGCTAAAAACATTGAGCTTCCTTTTGAAGGTCATCAGGGAGGCACTGATAATTTCTAAAGCATGCTATTAATATGATTACTGTTATTTAATGTTCTAAGCCTTGATGTTCTGTGATGAAAAATAAGATCTTATTTGCTCACAATGATCAACTTGTGCCAATCATGGTGACGGACATTTATGAGTCAGTATCTGTATGGCAGCTCCTGGTCGGGAGCACATCGTTTGTTCCTTGGCTGAAACCAGCCTTGTCCACTTTGCATCTTGTCTTAGTCACTTTCTGATCTCTGGGCATGATAACTGACACCAGCAACTTAAAGGAAGAAAGGTTTGCTTCAGCTCACAGTTCCCAGGCCTCAGTCAGTCAGTCCCACGTGGTTGGCCAGTTGGCCTGGTGTGGAGGAGAGCTTCACATTGCGCAGGCCAGTAGCCAATGAGAGAAGCAAATAGACAGGAGGGGAGATAGGCCCTTCCCCACCACCACCTGCCACAGTAAGCCATTCCTTTAGCCAAGCCCCACCCCTTAAAGACACATGAACACACCAATGGAGGAATGTGGTGCCTCCATGTCTCAATCACCATCTGAACACAGGAGACTTTGGGGGACATTTTAGATTTAACCATCACATATCTGCAAAACTGCTCTGTTGCTCCTGACCCTTGGGAGGCATCTGCTTTACCAGGGACTCTTCCCTGACCCTGTCCACTGCTCTCCCACCCTCACACTGCTCGCTTTGTCCTAATCAAGGCCACAGGCTTGTCCTCAACTTCCTTTTAACTCCTCACAGACCAGGTGGGATCAGACTGTAGGTTTTACAGGGATCTCAGTGAAATCTGGGCAGTTAGGGAATTGCACAGGGGTGGAGCAACCCCGAGACTCACAACTTCGGCTCTATTCCCAATTCTCATCTCCCTTCTTTGGTCAGGCAGACACCTGGACAGAATATATGTGTCAACGGTGGCTCATCAATTCCCACCAAAACCATTTTGTTTGTGTCCTTTATTGAGAGAAAAAAATCAACCACTGTTTAGTCAGAGAGAGAGAGAGAGAGAGAGAGAGAGAGAGAGAGAGAGAGAGAAACTCCACTTTGCTCCTGTCTTCATCCATTATCTGCTGACCAACCCTGAGGTGTGGCCCTGAGGTTTACTGAATGCACAGATGATTAACAGGAAAAACTTGCATTCCCTTGAAGGCAAACTCTACTCCCACCTTTTGGTTTTATGATTCCAAGAGCGTGATTCCAAAATTCTGTCTCATTCAATAACTGTAATATTTAGATTTTTATTTTATTAGTATATGTTTGCAATACATGACTAGGTCATTCATCTTGGGGGTTTGGTACATGTGCGTATTGCAACCAACTGTTATAACTACTGTAGAGTTTGGTTCTGATGTGATTCCTAATTTGTCTTCATGAAGTGACTGGAGAAACCATCACACAGGGTAAGAAACCATCTACTGGCATATAATACACGAGAAGTCAACCTCCTAGCCACATTGAAGACCTGGCTCCATCACTTTTTTTAAGCGTAATTTTTTTAACTCTCTAAAATATTATCACTTCACATTGCTGCAGCTAATATTTTATTTTTCCCCAAAATTCCTCTTCTTATAGATAGTATGTATCAATATTTATAATACTAGAAAATAATCACATTTAAGTTGGGGATTGGTGCATATACATATCACATCTTCATTATTTTTACTAACTAACCTTAGAAATCTAAGGTTTCTAGTGCTTCTAAAACATAGCTTCATCATCTATGAAATGGAATAAATAATGAAAATAATATCAATGATATACTCAAGATTATTGTGAGTATAGAATGAGGGAAGATACATTGGGTTCTGGCACAGTTCTTGCTGCATAATTAGCAATACATAATAGTGTTCGTTATTGCCATTATTATCAATTATTATTATAATTTATAAATATGCTTATTCCTTTTCTACTGAATTATTTTATTGCTCCATGTAGGCCTGCTTTACTATTTTACTACCATCAAAGCTTTTATGTCACAGGAAACAATCTTTAGTCTTTTCTGCCTCAGTAGTTCTTTGGAATATCAATTAATGTAACTCACTTCTTTTCCTAATGTATATTTTCTGAAAAATTCTAGCTTTGATTGTCATATAAGAAAGCATTTAAAACTATTCATTGAAACCTGATAGAATGAATTTTTTAGGGTGAATAGGTTTCAGATTACTTTTAGACATTTGAATGTTAAGCTTTTTCTCGTCAAAGGACATTAGTCTTTCTCAATGTAATTCAGAAATTAATGAACATTCTATATTTAACATGGTTTAATTTCACATTTTCCTTTCAGTTATTTCTCACAGCTTAAGTGATGAGCTCTTGTGGCAGTTAATGCAACTAGGTGCACTAGCAAACCAATCTGACCTTCTGCTCTTAAATAACTCATGCTTTTCCCCAGAAAACAGATGTGCAAATGCTAATAGAAATGTTCGTACAATAAGAAAAATTGTGCTTGATTGAGGTGTAATTGGTAGCACAATAAAGGGAGTAATAAACCAGCTGGCAGGAGAGGTGGAGGGTTGGAGAAAGCTTCAAAGAGAAGGTCATGTTTGCCATTGGTCTTGGCAAATACATCAATGAAGAGAGGAAAGGCGTTTCCCTTAAAAGGGGTGAGAGAGAAAGAGAGAGAGTACATGAAAGTAGGAGGTCACAAAGCATTTTCTTTCAAGAAAACATGAATTATGCATACTTTGGGGCAATCTTCAGGGGAAGAGGACACTGGAGAGGAAGGCAAATCCTATCATGCAGAGTGCATTATGGCTGATGACACAGACTGTACTGTACTCTGTAAACAGTGGACACGGTTGTGTGGCAGTGGGTTAGGGACCTGATCTTAGCTGCAGTTTTGTTTCAGCCAGTCTGACAGCAGTCGGGGGAGGGTTACTGGGAATGAAACTAGAGGTGATTCGACCTGTAAGGAGAGCATGATAACAAACTAGGAAAGAAATTAAGAAATATGTTAGTGGTAGTGGGAACAAACAAGATGGGGCAAGCTAGGCTCAGTGGGACAGGCCTGTAATCCCAGGTCTCTGGGAGGCTGAGGCAGGAAGATCGTCAGTTGGAGCCCAGCCTGAGCAACTAAGTGATTTAGGGAGACTTTGTCTCAAAATTTGAAAACAAGCTGAGGATGTAGCTTAGTGTGAGGGCCTGAGCTGGATCTCCAGTATGAGGAAAAGAAAGAAAAAAAAAAGACTGAAAGAGAGAAAGAGGAAGAGGAAGAAAGAAAGAGAAACAGAAAGAAAGAAACAAAGAAAGAAAGAAAGAAAGAAAGAAAGAAAGAAAGAAAGAAAGAGCGAGCGAGCGAGCTTAGGGCAAATATATGCATGAGACAGAGTTGATAGAACCTACTGACTTAATGCTGATGTCCCCAGCCCCAGGGCCGTAGGCCGGTACAGGCTGGTCCATGGCTTTGGAAGGACCAGGGCCACCGGACAGCTGAGAGGCCAGCAGGAAGTGAGCAGCCAGTGAAGCTCCACCCTGTTAACAAGCTCCTATCTGGTTCTAATGCCATTGCTCGTCGACAGGAGGTGACTTTCCCTTCCCTCCTTCCCTGCTGCTGCTAGTGCCTTTGCAAAGCTCCATGACAAGCACATCCCACCCCATCCTATGGAAAATGGTCTTCAACTAAACCTGTCCCCGGTGTCAAAAATGTTGGGGAGCACTGACTTAGCAGATATCGGTGAAGGGGAACAGCTCTGAATGACCTAGAAAAGATCACTTTGTGATTCCTATAGGACAAGCAGGTAGAATGTGGGCCTGTAGGTATGCAATTTTGTACAGCGGTCTTTTGGGTTTGTTTGTTTCATTTTTGTATTTTGGGACAGGGTCTTACTAAGACACCAGTTGCCCCAAGTTCGGCTTGAAACTGCAATTGTCCTGCCTCTGCCTCCCAGGTTGCTGGGATTACCAGAGTGGTGTGCACCACCACACCCAGCTGGTAGAGAAGTTTTGACTAGAGATGCAAATATTGAGAAATATGATAAGGACGTGGAGAACTGTATAGAAGGCCAGGGGTAACATGCTCCACAATGCTGACACGTTAAGAGCAGACACAGGATGTAAGAGCGTGAGACTGTAGAGAAGCTCTTGGTTAGATAAATAAAGTCAGGTGGGGGGAGGGGACAAAAAGTTGTGTCATCGAAACTTTCACAGAAGTAGTAGTCTCCTGACCGATAGCATTAGAAACTCTGACTAGCTTAACCTTGGAAGGAAAGGCACCACCACATCAAATAGCCACTCATGTTCCTCTTGCCTCTTTTGGTTGCCTTGACTGCTCATGCCTAGCCTTGCACATTGTTGTTGGACAATAACTGACCAACAATATTAATGATGCCCACAAAGCTGGAGAATATAGAGTTTTCCCACAAATCAAAGAAATAACCTGGAACCTTCCCTTTCAGCAGGGTAGCATCATGATAAATGGAAGAAGAAGAAGAAGAAAAAAAACTCGCAGGATTTGCCACTTACTGTATCATGAAATATTTTAATTTCTATAAAGTCCAACCACATCATCCTCATAAAAATAAAAGTTAACTAAAAGCAACCTCAGTGTGCCTCATATTGAGTTAATACCCATCTCTCAGTATGTAATAAAATTTTTCATTTGTTTATCATCAGAAGTCATCTGCTATGTTCCATTTAACTCTACCAAGAAAAATGTCCTATTCTAGCTTACTTATAAACTACATCGTGAAAATGAAATTCAAGAACACTCAAGAGAGAATTAAAACACTGCTTCTTAAAAGGAAAAAGTACCGTATCTTATTAAGAATTGCCTAATCAAAACACAGAAGCAGCAAGAAACATTTCTTACTTAGTTTTTGTTACCATAGTAAATAACATACCAATCTTGCTTCCTAGTGAGAATCTGTTCTGAGTAGTTTTCAGAGGAGAAAAGCAGCACATGAAACCTAAGTCTTGCTTCTATGGTCAGTATTTTTAATAATTTTGAGAAAAATATTTAACATAACTAGGACTTTGATGTTTGTCTATAAACATTTAATGAAAATATCTTTATATGTATTATGAAAGTAAAGTGACACCACCCAAAAAGACCAAAAGTGCTGGGGATCTATAAATAGAAATTATTATTAATCTCATTCCAAATTTACCAAAAATGTCCAGATAACTTTAAAGAGAAATGAGTTATGAGTTCCTAATACTTAAAAATATGAATAGGATAAATATCTAAAATAATAGGTAACATTAATATCATTCATAAAATAAAAGTGTGAAATTTAATTTTAGAAGATTCTGGCTTTTCTAGTTAAGGCTTAATCCAGTCTATTTTTAAAGTCCACAACTTATTGTAATATTTATCCTTAAACTTTAGTTTGTTCACATTATGCTTTTTATTTACAAAAATTACAATTTTCAGGGTTTGACTGCACTATACTATAGAGAATTTCCACAGGAATGATCGTTGGAAATAGAACTGAGTCTTCTTTATAGTTTGTGTGATTAAAGATGGCCATAGTTTTGTTTGCTCCCTTGGTTTTAATCAGCTTTCTCCCTGTTGAACACAATACCTGGCACCCACAACTTAAAGAAGGAGAAGTTTAATTCAGCTCATGGTTTCAGTGACTCAGTTAATGGCAGGACATCATGCCATCATGACCCACCCAGACACATTCAGAAGTGTGTTCCACCAATCGCTTTGTCAGACTCCAAACCAATGAAATTGACACTCCACCTGAATCACCACAACCCTTTTTGTTCAAAGGAAAAAAAAATTACGTATACTTGCTTTAATTCTGGATAGGCTCTGTGTGGCTGCTTGGCTAGATGAATATAAAAGAACTGATGCTGTGTCAGCTTCTGGTCTCAGACACTGAGGGATACAACTTCATGTTGAAATTTTGCTTCCAGAACCCAACTACCATGTACTGGGGAAGCCTGAACATGCCCGTGCAGAAGTACACATGGAAAAGTTCATGTACCAAGGAACAAAGTATCCAGCCAATAATCTTGGTTGAATTTCAGTGGAGCTAGTACAACTTGCTAGCTGCTATGGACTAGGTTTGAGTTGCCCCAACACTCATATGTTGAAATCCTAATCCTCAGTGTGATGGTATTTGGAAATGGGACTGTTGGTACATAATGAAATCATGGGGTGGAGCCTTCATGACAGAATTAGTATCCTGCTAAGAAGAAATGAGAGAGTTTGCTTCTCTGTTTCTCTTTCTCACGCTCCCTCCCTCCCTGCCTACTAGGTGAGGATATAGCACCAGCACAGCCATCTAAAAAACAGAACCAAATGTGCCTCCACCAAGAATTGAATAGAGCTAGCACCCGATTTCAAACTTCTGGCCTCCAGAATTGTGAGACATGAATGACTGCTCTGTCGACCACTTACTCTTTGGTCTTTTGTAACACTATCTCAAAACCAACTAAGACACAGTTTATGTAATGAATCAGCTCTGGAAGTGGAGCCTTTCTTAGGCAAGCTGCCTCAGCTGTTTCTGTGAGACAATAGAAACTTGCCTTTACAAGTAAGCCTGACCGAAGCCTCAGATTGTGGGCAAAATAAGTGTTTTTGCTGTTTTCAGTTGCTAAGTTTTAGGTGGGCTCCTATGGAGTAATATATAGCCGGCATATAGTTTTAGAAACATCACAGTGTAAATGAAAAAGAATAGTTCATAAAATATTTGTATTACAGTTTCCATAGTCACATAATGTAAAAAACAGCTCTCATACAACACATAAAATACTAGGGCTCTTTCATTAAGGTTTGGTCTGAGTGAAGTGAAAGTGGAACTCTGGGTAAATACATGAAGTATAAAAATTTAACATAGTAAATTAGAATAAGTGCTATACTGACCATCCAATGTTTTCCAACATGGGTCATGTTAATTTAACAGCACTGGTAAAGAACTTTGCTCTGATACTGCAGTAATGACACCACATGGGCTAGGTTTCGTTTTCTACTTTTAGTTAGAATGGAAGAACTCAGCAAAAAACATTTAGGACCACAGATTGGATCAGATGACAAAAAATTGCATAAATCTTGACCTTAATTCATCAGTATGTATTTCTACTCAATGCTTACTATTTCTTGACGTCTAAAAAAAGGCATACTTTGTGGACTAGACTTTAGCCACAGCTCACAGATAGAAAACTAGTGTAACCATTGTGTGAAAAGCAGTGATTTTTAGAAATTCTATGACAAATGCAAATTGAAATCTTTACATTGAAGTCTTTGTAGATGGAGGGGGAGCAGTTTTATAGTGATAGCAATCCTACTCATCCTCTTCATCACTGATTGCTCCAAATGTGGGCATGTGAACTGACTCTGGCCACAGAGGTGGGGGGATGTTACTGGAGACATTTGGAAAGGATTTCCTCCAGAGAGTTTTCAAGGGAACAGCTCCTTCCTTATCTCTTTGGAAGTTTTTGTGTGAATACCAGAGTCTAAAAAAAAAAAAAAATCCTTCAGCCATTAACAATAACAAAATTGTCAGAGGCAAATGATGGGAAGACATAGGATCTTTTATGACACTGTTGAATCCTTTCCCTATGCTTGATATCACTGCCTCAAGACTTCTTTTTGAGAAAAATACATCTATACCTCACTGTGATTTAAGTAAGTTGTATTAGGATATTTTGATACACTGAAGGACAATCTTTTTTATTTAATCATACTGCAAACTTTGTGCACAGTTCCTGAAAGAAATAGCATGTACTTTATTGTTATCCTGTGAATAAACTATAAGGTGAAATAAATTAATGTGACAGAATCACCTTTGATCCTTTTAGCTATTCAAACTCCTTTTCTAATATTTCAAAATATTTTGTCATTTGGCCAATAATTTAGTACACCTTAACTTTTAGTCATTGTGTACATGATTTGAATTGTCTACTGGGTTCTAGTATCTCATTTGTGCCATCAGTAGTCCTGTGTTTAATAGATAATAACATTTTCTAGGGAATTCATGATTCAGTCATGTGTTTCAGTTACACAAGCATGCTAAAGGCAATCATCATAGTTTTTCAAAGAAGATTATACCCTTCCTATGCATGTGCCATTCTGTGGAGTTCTTCCAATACCAAGTCTACACTGACATTTAAATAAGACAATTTGAAGTCACTGGTGTATGTCAACTAATTTTGTGCATAGGAAATAAAGGCTAGCATGGGCCACCCTGCAGTTTGGGTTAGACATGGAAAACAAGGCTCCTGCCAAGACACAGCCCTAAGCTTGCACTTAGCATAGTTTAACCTCATACCTTGAGCTTACAAGAGTAGAAAAGATATTTTTTTCTCATAAAATTATGACCAAGCAATTCTGCAAGTCTATCCTAGGTTTTCAACACTAAGAAAGAATAATTCACTAATAAACAAATTTCCAAGGGCTGGAGGAATAGCTCAGTGGTTAAAGTGCTTGCCTAGCAAGCTCAAGGCCCTAGGTTCAATTCCCCAGCACCACATTAAGTCTGGTGTGGTGGTACATACCTGTAATCCTAGCACTCAGGAGCCTGAGGCAGGAGGATTGCCATATGCTCAAGGCCAGTCTGGGCTATGTAATAAGTTCAAGACTGGCCTGGAATACAGAGCAAGACCCTACCTCCAAAAAGAAAAGAAAGAAAAATACACAAATTTCCAATTGCAAAACTTCAAGAGTTAGTGTTCGGGATTAGATTTAAAATTAGTACCTAGAAGTGTCCTGTTTGGAAAGGGCAGGTCACTACAGCGTAATTGGCAGGGTGTCTTCTGCACTCTGGCTCCTCCCTCCTCTCTGCTCCCTGCTCACTATGGCATAAAGCAGCTTTCCCCCACCAAGCCTTTGTACCTGCTGTTTCTGCCGTGAGGCTGACTATGGACTGAACTCACTGAATTTGGGAGGCCAATCAATCTCTCCTTCTCCTAATTTATGTTGTGGTTGTTGGGTGCTTTGACCCAGTAATGGGAGTGGGCTTTGTAAAGGAGAAGTTGAGGAGAAAACATGACGATAGGGATGTAGTGCCGTGGTAGAGAGTTTGTGTAGTGTCTGTTTGCTGTCTAGTACAACAAGCAACAAAACAAAGCAAAACAATAAAAAGAGGGTTTGGACCTGACAGGGCTAGAATAAAGCTCACAGAGTGAAAGAAGCAGGTGTAGTGAGACAAAAAAAAAACGCAGTGCTATATTGTTTGGCAGTTGACCCTAAAAGAACTAAATGAAACTTGTCTCTAAGTTATGTAAATATTGAATGATAACAACAGCAAAGCAATGACAGAGGCTGACTAGGAAGAAACAGCCAGAGTCGAAGCCAAAGAGGCCAACGTGAATGGAAGAAAGGGCAAAATATGTTTTTCTCATATTTAGAAGTCCTTAAAGTAAAGGGAATGTGCTAAGCACTCTTAAAATCCGACTGGGGTGTCATTTAATGTAAGCTGTTGAAAAAGCTGGGAAGATGGCAAAGAAGCATCCATTACCTACCAGTAGTGTTTATTTATACTGAGAAGATTGGGGAGAATTTTCTGTGCACACTGTCTTTCCTTCCAAGAGTCTGGGTGTATACACATCTGTAGACACGGTTTAAAAAGAAAAGAAAAACTATAGAAAACCATTGGTTTATGTATAAATTATTTAGGTATTAGGGACTGGTCAAGGTAAATATTATTTTTATTTATGTCATCAACCTTCGTGTTTTCTGCGCAAATCAAATTTGAAGCCAGAGCAGATGGCAAAGGGTGCGGTGGTTGAGAGCTTTCAGAACATCTGGAAAGTTCTTCTGGCAAGTAGCATCCAATCCATTAGCAAAACAGATGTTTTCCACTGTGGCGGGAAAACACAACTTTCTTCTATGTCCTGCATGTGGTCCCAATCTATTTCAGAATACCAACACCCTCTTGAAGGGCCTTGGGATCGTACTACTCAGAGACTCTGAGCACAGCCATTGCCATTTAGGTGCTTCAACATCAATATTGTTTAGTAATCTTGTTTTATCTCGTGTTTTATAAAGCAAGAGAAAGGAACATTTTAAAGATCTCGATTGCCTTTCCAAGCTCTCCGTTAAGAAGTCAGAGTTGGATGAAAACCAGCTGGTAACCTTGGGCAGTACTCCAGAGAGCTAACGGTGGGGGAGGGCAGCGGGGAGGGACGGAGCGGATCAAACTGAGCGTTTTTGGCTTAGAAAAAAAATAAATGGACGTTTCTTCTCTCTGACCATGTGAAAGGAATCTCAGAAGATTTAGGGGGTGGCCTTTAAAAACAAACAAACAAACAGCCCCGGCAACTATTGTGCCCCAGGAAGCTCTTAAAAACTTGTTTAGGGAAAATTTCCTTTTACTGATGACTTCACATTCTCATATACAATGGAACTTAGCTATTAGATGGCATAAGCCGTGCACTGCAGGTTCTTTTCTTTGTAAAAAGATATATAAATGGTGTTCATTGTTGTTGACTCAGAACACCTGTGCTCAAGTGATCCTTCTGTGTCAGCTTCCCAAGTAGCTGAGATTTAGGAGGACACCACTATTCTCTACTTATATAAATATAAAATTTGTATTGATAATTTGTGAGTTACTCACTTTAAACTAAAATGCTTCCTATTTGATAGAACCAGTTACCTGGAAGGACTCGAAGCTCAGTGGTTAGAGCACTTGTTGCAAGGACCTTGGTTCGATTCCCGAGCACCACACAAGCCATGTATGGTGACTCAGACTTGTGGTCCTAGCAGTGGGGAGGCTAAGGCTGAAGAACTGCTCTGAGTCCAAGGCCAGCCTGGTCTACATAGTCAGTTCAGGACCAATCTGGACAACAGAGCAAGACCCTGTCCAAAACAAAACAAAACAAACAAATTTACAAAAACCCTCCCAAACCCCCAATAACAATTACCTGGAAATTGGAATCTTTGTCAATGAAACTTTTTCATGCTTGAAAATTAGATCTTCAAGCTGAGCATGGTGTTGCAAGCCTGTAATTCCAGCAATCTGAGAGACTGGGGCAAGAAGATTTCAAGTTTGACTCTAGCTTGAGCAATTTAGTGGCTTAGTGAGACCCTGTCTCAAAATAAAATTTAAAGACCTTGGTTTGTAGCTCAGTGCAAAGGCTTGAATTCAGTCCTCAATAACAGACACACACATACACACACTAGATTTTTCAGCATTGCTTTAAACAAGTGTTGGTAAAAACTAGAAGTGAGGAAAAAAATAACTCGGGAATGATGTTTTTATTGTAACAAATCATAAAAAAGTCTTTCCTGAGAGTAAAATGGAGGAACACTTACTTGAATAAACTGATTAAATTGGTTGAGAATCATTAGATTTGACTGTTTTGAAATTGTTGCAGTGCTAATAGATGATAGGAAACAGGGAGGTAGACAGTGGTGATGGGAAGGAGACCTGGAAGGGAAGAGGGAAGGTGGGGACGGGAGGGAAGCAAAAGTGGTGAGAAGGCGATGCCAGTACTCATCAGTTCCTCGAGGTCAGTGGGATGACTATGTACCACGAACACTTACTAATAAGAGGATTAATTCTTGGAAGAGAAAAAGAAAATGTCACTCAACTAAACTGAGAAGTACTCGGGTATTCTGAACTGTGATACAGTTTGAAGGGTATAGCCTTTAATGATGAAGGGGATGAATTCTGATTTGGATTTGGACACACTGAGACGTCTGCTCTTTCTCCATGTTGACTGCGGGTGCGAGATGCTCCGGGCATCTGCACAATGAGGTGCTGTCGGGGACGTACGACAGCGAGAGAGAGATTCTGCCTGTGCTCTATTTCCCTCAGCGTGGCATATGCGCCTGCTGTCACAGCCACTATGAGGAGGGCCGGGATGTGAAAGGACATACATCAGGGACAAGGCGAAGAGAGTCAATTATTGATGCTAAGCAGACACATCTTGCTTCTTATTGGCCCACTCACCAGATCCACTTGTGATGTCATTGCCATTTGTGTTTTCTTTCACTGGTGTCTAAAAAAAAAACACCTTTGAACTTGAAACACTTCATTGTCACTGTGCTCCAGGGAATTGTGAGCTAGAAAGACACCTTAGTTTCCAGGAGAAAAATAAAGATCTCTCTGTGAAGATTATTTGCGTTTGTGTAAGCACTGCTGTCGGTCTTCCATGGCAGAGAGGGCTGCCCAGAAGAGAGATGCGCCAACAGTAAAGGCTTGCTCAGAGGATGGCTTTCTGACTCCTTTTGAGCCATGTCTTCCGACTGTAGATTTGTTGGGTTTGAAGGGTTGTGAATTTCCAAAACTGGGATACGTACCAGTTTTGGTAAGTGTGAAAACAATCCTAAAGTTTAGAAACAAAGATTTGTGTGGTTTTCTTTTTCTTGTTCTTTTTTTTTTTCCTCCCAGACACTTCTAACCCATCTGACAGCCTATTGAGGAAGAGTTGAGAATTGACATTGTGTGAACAGGAAAAAGGGAAATCTGGAAATGGAAAATGAAAAAGTAAAAAAAAAATAGGAATTTGGTAATGGAGCGATCAGTGCTAAGAAAAGGCTTTTATGTGTTGGCACAGAAGCTATATAAGGATTTGGTGTAATTTCTGGGATTTTTGTGCATCTATTGTTTATATCAGTGGCCCCCAGCCTTTCTGGTACCAAGGACCAGTTTCATGGAAGACAGTTTTTCAGAGAACCAGAGGCAGGGATAGAATGCTAGTGCCACTCCTCAGATTATTGGGCATTAAGGAGCATGTAACTGAAATCCCTTGCACGTACAGTCAGGTTCACACTCCCATGAGACTGTAATACTGCTGCTAATGTGACAGGAGGTGGAGCTCAGGAGGTAATGCAAGTGATGGAGAGTGGCTGGAAATACAAAGGAAGCTCTCTTCTCTCTCCTGCCACTCACCTCTTGCTGTGCAATCCAGTTCCTGACAGGCCACAGACTGACACCAGAAACATGAAGAATTTCAAGGGATCAGCAGAAGAGAATTGTAAGAAGTAACCCTATCAATTATACATTGCACTAATGTAGGACATCTTTTGAATGAAATATGGTTTGAGCAGGGGTCTCACTAAGTCTTTAAGTTGCCTAGGCTGGGCTCAAACTTGCAATACTCCTGCCTCGGCCTCTGAGTACCTGAGGTTATGCGGATTCACCACCATGGCTGGCTCAGTATCACTTTTCTACCACTGCCTGCGTCAGTTCTTCTTCCCTGTAGAAGGAGAGACAATGCACAAGGGGGGAAGGGAATGGGGACAAAGTGTAAGGCCAGGCGGTGTCGACTCCTGTCTCCTAACTCTTGAAAGGAAAGCTGAAATGTGCAGTTTGGCCAAATTTAATGACAACAAAACCTTTAGGTTCCTCTGAAGAACTAAAAAAAAAAAAAAAAAAAAAGCCCCTGACCAGGATGGAAATTATTACAAATTCATGAATTATGTTTTAGTTCTTTTATCACTGTGACAAAAATATCTGCGATAAATAATTGGAAAGAGCAAATGTCTATTTTTGTCTCCCTGTTTCAAAGGCCTCAGTCCATGGTCAGGTCACTCCATGAGTCTGTGGTGAGACAGGGTATCATCTAGAGCATACCCGTCATCCTGGCACTCTAGAGGCTGGGGCAGGGACACCACAAACTCAAGCCCAGGTGGGGCAACTGAGTGGCCAAGGGAGACCCTGCCTTGAATATAAAAGCTAGAAAGAGAGCTGGGGATCTAGCGCTCAATGTGAAGGCCCTGGTACTGAGCCTGGTTCAAGACCCAGTATTGAGAGAGAGAGAAAGGAAGAGAAATAAAGAGAGAAAGAGAAAGAAAGGAAGGAAGAAAAATAGAAAAGACTACCAGGGTGGGTGAGGTGGGGCAGAACTGCTTACTTCATGACAGCTGGAACAGGGACACAGAGGAGGGGACCTGCCACAAAATCAACTCTTCCAAGGCACTGTGCCAGCATCCCATCTCTGTCAAGTGGGCCCCACCTCCCAGTGTGCCCCCTGCCTCCCAATGGCACCACCAGCCAGAGGCAATGTCTCCGCACCATGAGTGTTTGGGGAAGTGCATCTTTTTAATCACGGCTGTCTGGGAGACTGAGGCAGGATGATCACAAGTTTGAGCTCAACCTCTGCAAGATGGCGGAAAAATCTCAACGTTAAAAATTGTTGAAAAGAGAGATTAGGGATACAAATTGTGCAGAAGCTCTGAGTTCAGTCCTGAGTACCGCAAAAGAAAAGAATGTTCCAGCTTTAAACTATGAGCAATTATAGGGAAATTAGAGTCAGTAAGCAGTTAAGTTTCTATTTAAGTGCCTCTTTAAAAGGATATTCAATGATTTTTTTTTTTCAATTTATCAAGTAAAGTCTTCCAAATAGCCCTCTGAGGAGGAATTTCAACATCACGGTCAAGAAGAATCAAAGCTGGAAAAAGCCTGCATGGTGTTCGTTCCACGTCCTCACTTTTCCCTCGGGGATTCCAGGGTGGGAAGCCCTCTGCTTCCCTCCAGTTCTATTCTGTCCTTCTCTTTACCCAGAGTTCTTGCAAGTTCTCTTTACCCAGAGTTCCTGCAAGTTCTTCCCGGCCATTCGTCCTCCTTTTCATGCCGCAGACCCTCCGTTCTGCTACCTCTCCGGACACTCTTCACCTGTAGGTGTGCAGCCTTCTTTGGAGCAGGGCAACTGGCCTTGAGCTTTTAAATTGTTATTTTATTTATTTTTTGGTATTGAACACTGAACCAAGGGCTTTCACCCTGACTTACCTCTCAGCCCTTTATTTTACTTTATTTTTTAAATTTTTGAAGTGAATTCTTGCTAAGTCACTAAGTTGCCCAAGATGGACTCAATCTTGGGATCCTTCTGCCTCAGCCTTCCTGAGTGCTGGGATTACAGGTGTGGTTGACCACACCTGGTAGCTTTTAGCTCTCCTCTCTAATTGACTTCCAGCATAGTTCAAGATCATGTCTCTGGCTTCACAGGTTGGGAGAACTGAGCAAGTTAAAGCACGTGAACTGCTTTGAAGGTTGTCTGGCAGGTTATAATATATTAAATCCACCTTGCATCCTTAGCTAGAGTTACCTTTTGTGACTCTTCTGTAGTATTATTGCTACAGTTTCAGGCTTCCTTCTGTCCCTCCTTCTTACCTTCCCTCTAGACCTTTCCTTTTTCCTCCACAACTGTGTGCATCTCCAGTAGTAACCCTAGCCCTAACCTTAGCTCCATCCCTAACCTTGACCATTCTGACCATTTGGGGGACATCCAGATCCAGCCACACCAGGCTCATCTGCCCACTTCCTGTCTGCAGCCTTGCAGCTGCTTCTCCTTTTTCTCAGAGGCCCCATCTCTTGACCTCTTTTTTCCCCCATTTTACTGATTGTATAAGCACAAAATTTAAGTTTAACAATGAAGTTGAGCATTTTGTGCACATCCGTATCTTGTCAAGGTGACAAGGACTTTCCCCCTCTCCTTTTGTCTCTCCCTCTACCCACCTCTCCCTTCCTCCCTCCCCGGCCTACCACCCCGTTTCACTTTGTTTTTCATTTTAAGTTCCATGATACAGTTGTGGTCTGGGTCTCTCATATCCGAGAGGCGATTCGATGTTTCACCTGCTTCTGACTCACTTCACTAAGCATGATATTCTCAAGTTTCTTCCATTTGCCTGCAAAAGCCTCCACATTGTTGGACTTTATTGATGCATAGTATTCCATTGTGTATAAATACCACAGTTTGTGTATCCACTGGTCTGTTGATGGGTATTTTGGTGACTTCCATATTTTAGCTATTGTTAGTTGTGCTGCTATGAACATAGGTATACATATATCTGTGTTGTGTGTTGTTTTGGCCTCTTTTGGATATATTCCCAGGAGGGGTGTTGCTGGATCGAAGGGGATATTTATTTCTAGTCTTTTGAGAGCTCTCCATACTGTTTTCCAAAGTGGTTGTATGAATTTACATTCCCACCAGCAGTGCAGGAGGGTTCCTTTCCCCCTACAGCCTCACCAGCACTGATTACTATTTGACTTGTTGATATAGGCCATTCTCTCTGGGGTGAGATGGTATCTTAGCATTGTTTTGATTTGCATTTCTCTTATGGTTCCGGATGTTGAACATCTTTTCATGTATCTATTGGCCTTTTGCATTTCCTCCTGAGTGAACTGCCTCTTCATTTCATTTGCCCACTTTTCAATAGGATCCTTTATTTTGGTAGGCTTACTTTTCTTCAGCTCCCTGTATATTCTAGTTATAAGCTTCCTATCTGAGATGTTGGTGGTGAATATTTTTTTCCCAGACTGTTGGTTCTCTTTTTACAGTGTTGATAGTTGGCCTCCTAAATGGTCTTGACATTTTGTCTTTTTTGTTTTAATATATAACCCTGAACGTGAAGGCCCCATGCGGCTCTGAATCTGCCCTCTGGCCTGACTTCGCTTGTGCCCACTGTTGCAGCGACCCAAGCGCTGTCTCCACCCAGGACGAAGGCCCTTCACCCCGTAAGGCCGCTCCTGGGACGGCTCCGTCCCAACCACAACCGCCTCTCACCAGACCCAGCCTGACAGCGCACCCCTCCAGAGCCTCCCCTCACCACCTCCCGGTCCCCAGGGGCAACCCCACCGGGCCCTCTGTCCTGGCCTTCCTGCTAGTCGTCTCTCCGCGCCTGTCTTCCGTGTCCCCCGAACCCCGACCCGCCCAGTCCTCACTCACTTCCCACCGCGCAGCCCGCCAGTCCGCCCACCATGTGTCCGCTCGCGTTCCAGCGGCTGCGAGTTGTGTGATTCTCCCTGCTTTCCCCCTGCCCGCTGCCTCTGCACGCGCGGCGTCCCCGCCCTTGACCACCTGCTGCCTGCCTCTCCTGCTGTGCCCGGCGCGGGGCTATAGCCGTGAACAGAGGTGACGGAGTCCCACGCCGCAGCACTTACATACATCCTGGAAGATGTTCAGATTGTGATAAGTGCTGTGGGGAAAAAAAAGACAATGTAGAGGGAGAGGGGTGGAGAGAGAGAGAGAGAGAGAGAGAGAGAGAGAGAGAGAGAGAGAGAGAGAGGCTGAGAACAAAACTTACATCATGGGTTGCTTGGTTAGAGAAATCTTTTCTACTCAGGTAGCATTTGAGCTGAAGGAAGCAGCAAGAGCGCGAGCCGCACAGTTACCTCCCAGGAGAAAGGCGTCCTAGGGCAAGGCAGCAGCCCGCGCTGAGGCCGCGCTGAGGCCCCGCGGGCCCCACGCCAGAGTGCTTAAGGCGCAGCAGAGGAGTTGAAAGGCACTGGGTGAAAGGCAGCAGAGCAGGTCTCCCGCGCAGCACCGCGGGGCTCCGTCTCCCGGTGCTTAGATGGTGTCTGATGTGACATCTCACTGTTACAACTTGGCACAGGGCTGTCATTATTTGTGTCTGGTTGCTGAACTGCAAGCCCTCGAGGGTAGCGGTCACAAGTTCTTTTTCCTCTCCCTAGGCTGCGTCCCCGGGCTTGGCAGTGCGTGGACCCTGGCTGAGAGGGTGAGTCAGAGGCCCTGACGACACGTAAGGAGCGGCCTGCGTCACCGGCGGGGTGGGGTTCCTAGCACCCGCTGCAGCACGTCCGCGGTGGACGGCAGCACTCGAGGCTCTCGGTAGCCACCGCCCACCGACGACGGGCCGCTTCCTCCTGGAACCTCCGGCCCCAGAGACAGCGCGGTGTGGGCTTCCAGGCAGGACCCCGCACTCCCGGGGTCTCTGACGCCTGGTGCCTGGCCGACTGAGGGAGGCGGCGCTCAGCAGACCCGCCTCCACTCCCCCCGAGATCATGAGGCGTGTGCTCCCAGGTCCCTCGCATGTGCCGTTCATAGTGGGGTTCATAGTTCATAGCTCCTGCGAGAATGTAATGTTGCCCCGTCTGGCAGGAGGTGGAGCTCAGGCAGTCACGTGAGTGAACGCAGTGAATAGGGCCTGCCACCCGTGCTTTGGAGTGCGTTCCTAAGGGCCACCTGTGGCTGCGCCTGCTCCCTCCCTCCCCTGTTTCCTTAGGCATTGAGGTGTAAATGTGGTCGGTGCGGGTGATGCTCTCGCAGCGCTCCGCCTGTTGGAGGGGGTGCCTGTCTCGGGACACCTGTCCTTGATCAATGCACAGTGTGGGGGCCAGAACACGGAAAGGCTGGGAAGGCTGGAACGTTGCACAGAGAAGAAAAATGTTCCCACTGACTTTGATCATTTATAAATGCTAGCCTGAGATTTCACTTTGGAAGTTTTAGCAATACTTAATATTCGTGATCATAACTTTTTGGTGGTACTGGGGATTGAGCCAAGGGCCTTTGCACTGTGCTGAGTCATTACATTACCAAGACTGTGCTGCTCCCTTGGTGATCCTCCTGCCTCAGCCTCCCAGAGCACTGGGACTACAGGCCCACATCACCATGCCCAGCTCCCTTTATTCCTGTGAATGTAAATAGCAACAGACTGCAGATCAGATGCGTCCAACCTACAGCCTGTTGTTTTGGCTCCAGAAGCCGTCTATCCCTGAAAGTAAGAGACGCCTAAAAGATGATGTATTTTTCTCTCTCTCCCAGAGCAGGAAGTTGGTGTTTTTTTTTAAAGATAAAAATCTCAAATTTGGAAACATAGGTATTACTATAAGCAAACAAAGAAGCCTCTAAGATCATCAAAGTCAGGATTATTATAGGTGTAAGCAAAGCTTATATATCTGATCCTACAATAACTTCGGGTCTTTGTGGAAAACCTACATATTTTACTTTTATACAATTCTAGTAAGTTTCTTATCTCTCTTTTTTTTAAGTCACAGCAGACTAAAGGTGACAAATTACCAGGGTGGGAAAGTGTGGAGGGCATCACAGCAGAGAAACTGGTGAACAGCAGGAGTGCTGAGCTGCACAGAGGTGGCCAAAGACTTCAGCAAATAGTGCCTGGCCAGGGGTGCAGGCCTGTCCTTCTGGCACTCCGGGAGGCTGAGGCAGGAAAATAGCAAGTTTCAGACCAGCCTGGGTGTAGTAAGACGCTGTCTCAACAATGAAAACAACAATGGGCTGGGGCTGAGGCTGGGGTCATAGCTGATTGGTTGAAGTACTTACTTGGTATGTGCAAAGCCCTGGGTTCAATAACACAGCACCACATAAAAAAAAGATTAGCTGAGCGTGGCAGTGTGTGCCTGTAATCCCAGCTCTTGAGAGGCTGAGGCAGGAGGATGGCCATAAATTTGAGGCTTGCCTGGGCAACTGACTGAATTCAGGACCAGCCTGGACTATAGAGTGAAACCCTGTCTCAATAAATGAAGGGGTCTGGGGATGTCAGTCAGTAGGAAGGCCCTGGGCTCGATCGCCAGTATCACAAGAAAAAAAAAAGTAGATGCTAAATAAAGATTCAGCATAGTAGCCTACAAGTCTCCCATGTATAGGGCAAGCAACTTAGGTACCCCCTTAGACTCCATTACCCACCTACACTTAGGTCTTAGCTGCAAGGTCACATCCAAATACACTTTTAATAAGTCACTATTGTGTTTGTTTGTTTACATTCGAATTCCATTTGGTGGCAAAACTGAATTTAACACACTCTTGTTTGTCAGCAACAACTGATCTGACCTGACGTGGCGCTGCATAGGAGCTTCATTCCAGTTTGTGCAAATATGGTTTGCTGCAGAAATCCTGCACTGTTACAGACCCAGCTCCCCCTTGTGAGGCACACAGGGCTGTGGCACTACATTGCCTTCCTAAAACTGAGAGCATGTGGTCCCGAGGATTTAGACCAGAGTTTTGTATACCTATGCAGGTCAGTCATGAACACTCATGATAAGCATTTGGTTAATGAGTTAAGAAGTTTTGGGATTCGTAAGTGAGTGAAAAATGCTTTGAAAGCTTTGCATTAAAATAAAACTCATTAAAAGCACAACAATGTTTGTGGTAGTGAGAATGGAACCCTGGGCCTTTGCACTGAGCTGTGTCCCCAGCCCTTCTCATTCATATATATATATATTGAGACAGGATCTTGATATATATTGAGACAGGATCTTGTTAAGTCCCTGAGTTGCCCAGGTTGGGCTCAAACTTCTGATCCTCCTGTCTCAACCTTCCAGAGTGCTGGGTATTCACCACCCTCTTAGCTACTTTTGCATTACTGTGACAGAATAGCCAACAGACACAAGTTATTGGAGGGAAGATTTATCTTAGCTCACAGTCTCTGAAGGTCAGAGTCAATTATGGGAGGCAAGCAACAGTGGAAGGACATGGTGGAAGTCGAGGTGGGACAGATCCTTATGGCATTGCAAACAGGAAACCAAGCCAAGTCAGGTCAGTGCAGACAGAAGGCAGGAAGCAGCATGTATCCTTGCAGGTCCCTTCCCAGCAGTCTGCCCTTCTGGGTCCAGCCTCCATGTTCCTCAGCTTTCAGGGTTAACCCCCCACCACACACCTATGATCCAGTCCACACACCTGTCTTTTGCCATGAGCCCATAACCCACCCCTCCAGACCACCTCCCCACCCCCTAACAGCACATGGTTTCATAGACAATCCATAACATCCAAATTTCATGAGACTTTTGTAGGACATTCCAGATCCAAACCACAGTAACCACCATGCCCAGTTAGTGTATTTGAAAAGTTTTCAGGTTCTGGGATTCAGTCTCTAGTACCCTAAAAGGAAAAAATGTCAGCAAACATTTACAGTATGCTTTACAGTGGGGTTCCCCCAACCACAAGACCCCTATTCTACCTGGCCAGGGGCAGCTATGAGTCCATGATCTATAAGAGCCAGGCAGGAGGTGAGTGGCAGGCAAGGGAGTGAAGCTCTATCTTATTTACAGCTACCCCCTATCACTGGCATTACCATCTGAGCTCCACCTCCTGTTGTGTCAGCATAGGCACTAGATTCTCAGGAGAACACGAGCCTACTGTGAGCTGTGCAAGCGAAGGATCTAGGATGCACACTCCTGTGAGAGACGAGGGCCTGACAGTCTGAGGCGGAGCTGAAGCAGTGATGCTAGCACCACCACCCCCCCCCCCCAACCCATCCACGGGAACACTGTGCTCTCCAGCTCCATCCTGGATGTAACAATGATTAGGGTTGATGCTTTAGAACTTACTGGGATATACACAGGTATGTGTGTGTATGTTTCTGATCCTCTTGGAAATTGAAGTCTGGAGGATATATTTGCTTTTGTCCTGCTAAAACTTGAATTTCTGCTCTGCAGTCAGGACAATCACTGCTACGGTTGAGTGTGCTCTTCCCTCGATTGGGAGATAACTTGAGAACCATAGCTGTTCACACATGGGAGTTTGCATTTCCAAACCCTCCAAATTTCTAATGAGAGCTTGCCGTTGTTTTACATTCTTCCTCTTGGGATTCAGCTGTCAGTGAAGAAAAGTGGGTGCCAAGGAAAGGAAACAGAGCCTGTGTGTTCGCAAAACCAATGAGTGTGCCATGGAGACTCATTCAGCAGCCGAAGGGTTATGGCAGCTCGGCACACCTATGGGCACAGAAAACCCACAACCTTGCGGGGGGGGGGGGGGGGGGGGGGGGGGGGGGGGGGGGGGGGGGGGGCAGTATGTCAAAGATCCAGCTGCATTCTAGGAGTAAAGAATTTCAGACATACAAAATTCACAGTGAACGATAAGATATGACTTAATTTTTCCCTGCTACAAAACAATATGGGCTTGCAGGTGAAAATCCAAGTGCAGTATTATTCAGTAGTATAGGAGCACATCAGTTGAAGCAGTGAAAATGGGACTGATGCAGACTATGACCCTTTTTTGCATAAAAATATTGGTGAGAAGCTGGCTCTATTTCCCTAGGTGCTGTCCTTTTAACATAAGTTCAGGTATGCTACATAGTACATTGCACCTTGCCTCCTTCTCCCTACTGGACAACCATAAATCCTTCTTTCTTTTTTCTTTTCTTGTGATACTGGGGATTGAACCTGAAGTTTTCACTCTGAGCTATCTCTCCAGTCTAATTTTTAATTTTTTAAAAGTTTTGACACAGTGTCTCACTAAATTGCTAAAGTGCTCAGGCAGGGCTCATTCAGTCCTCCTGCCTCAGCCTCCCAGAATGTTGGGATTATAGGCCTGCACCACCAGGCCTGGCAACAACTATATGTCTTCCTGTCTATCAAGTTAGGAGTTAATATCACCAGGTTATTTGTCTCATTTGTGGGGCAGAATGCTATCTTAAGGCTGTACTGTAATTTAAAATATAAGATATTTTGACCGAGCCAGCTCAGTCAGTCAACAGGGTACAGGAGTGGGGCAATGCGGATGAAAAGAGAAGAAGAAAGATAGAAAAAAAGGAAGAAAGATGGACTCTTGCATGGGCAAAAGATGATTTATTCAGTATGACCTTCCTTTTATACTCCAGTTGTTTACCAGAAAACATTCAGGCTTAACAATATTTACATATTTAAGATGGCTTAACAATGTTTACATAACATACATAAGATGGCTTAACAGTGCTTACATAAGACAGCTTTTGAGTCAGGGTCCTGCTCTATAGACCAGGCTGGCCTTGGGCTCATGGCAATCCTCCTGGCTCAACCTTCCCAGTGCTGGGATTACAGGCGTGTACCACCACACCCAGCTTATGTGGTGCTGGGGAATTGAACTCGGGTACTTAATACTTGAAGACTTCTTTAAAGAAAGAACTTGGCCCCAGGCAGTCAAGAATGTTAAACTCCAAGGTCTCAGACATTATTTGAAGTGTTTCTTTTACTATTGTTATTGCTATTATGACTATCAGCATTTTATTTTGATTTTCATCTGCTTTCTTAGTTAAATGCAAGGAAGATCTAAATTTCATTGGAAAAGGCAGTAAATGATGGGGAGGTGTTGTTTCCAGATGTAAACTTTGCAGTTTTGTGGGATAAGCAAGCGCTAATACCTCAGAGATGAAGCAAGCCCCTTTTGCATTTTAAATAACATACAGGTACAACTACTGCATGAGCCAACAACTCAGATAAAAATAAAATCAAGTTTCCCTCAATTATATGGAAGCATTAACATCTCTAGAGGAAATAAACCTTGCCATAAAATATATTTCCACCTATAAAATTAGAAACAGGTTTACTGTGGTCCTGTTTAGAAAGCTGCTGGGCTTAATCTACAGAGCTTGTCAGGTACTCAAAGGTCAGGAATAACAGATAAAGAAGCAGTCTGGTCACCTGTGTCCAGGTAAACAAAAGAACGTGGCCAGATTATCTTCACCACAAATTCCAGGGACAAGTGCCTTAACCTTCTTTGGTCCCTCAGACTCCTCTCAGCCTTTCTGTAGCAGGAGCTGTGTCCCTGCATTAAGGCTGTCCTGCTGGGTGCAATGAGACCATCTTTTCCTCTGGAAGGAAATAGGGACAGTAGTCAACACAAATACTTCTGACCCATCCTACTATAGTGTCCTACTTCAATGTGTGTGGAAATTAACCTATGAAGTGAAGACTGTCTGAAGACTATTCTGAGGATTTAAATAAGTTAATTCCTACATAGCATCAGGACATTATGAGTACCTTACAGGTTGTTTCTCTTGAAATCTTATTGGGCACGTGTTAAGAACATTTAAAGTGAATATTGTTGCCTCCACAAAACAAGAACCTGGAAGAGTTGACCTTTGATCATCCTCTGGGTCCGCCTATCACTGTCTGCTATTTTAATCGCATTTCATAACTCCACAGATTTCTCATATTTATTACTATTACTTCATACAGACTAAGTTTCTTTTGATTAACCCAAATGTGTATCAATTTGTGTGCCCAGCATTGGTTTTTTGTTTTGTTTTGTTTTGTTTTTTTGCATCTGAATATTTCCTACTGGTCACTACCTCATTGTGCTGAAATTGTGCTTTGGAAGTTCATTCAGTAAAAATGATAAAAGGGACAGAATTGCTCATTCAAAAATTTCTTAATTCCATGCCATTTTTATTCAAGAAATATAGTTTCCTGGATAAAAAATTGTATTTTAATGGCTATTTTCACTCAACATTTTGAAAGTATACTCCATTGTTTTCTGTCTGCCATTATTACAATGGAGCATTTTAAAAATTTGTTTGAGGTTTTTTGTAGATGACTTTTTCTATTCCTTCCTTCCTTCCTTCCTTTCTTCCTTCCTTCCTTCCTTCCTTTCTTTATTTCTTTTTTTCTTTTCTTTCTTTCTTTCTCTCTCTCCTTTTTTTGTGGTACTAAGAACTGGAACTAGGTAGGGCCATTGCACTGAGCTATACTTGTTTTTTAATTTAAGGTTTTTAAAATTTTTTTAATATTTATAGACATGGTTCCTCCAAATTGCTAAATTGCCCAGGCCGGACTTGAACTTGTGATCTTCCTGCCTTAGCTTCCCAAGTGCTGGGATGATAGCCTGTGCCACCACAACCGGCCAACCTCCTCCCTTGGTGCTTTACAGCCTTTCCCTATGGTGTAGGCACGTTTCACAGTAGCGCAGGCTGGTCTGCTCCGGTCTCAGGCAGCACATGCGTGCCCTGTGCTCCTCACCTGGCTCTTTTCAGGTGTCCCACGTGATCCACTGTATGCCCTCCTTCTTCTGTGGGGACTGCCTCTTTCTGTTAATCTTGGGACAGTTTCAGCAGTTGCTTTTTCTTTTTCTTTTTTTTTTTTTGCCCCCTCTTGTGTCTACTGCATTTTTCCTACTGTCCTCTTCTGCGACCCTCTATAGGCACACATCCTAACATTCTGTCTTCTGTATCTTTCAGCTCTTGTTTCTGTGTCTTTTTCCCCCCTCTCTCTGTGATAAACACTGGAGAATTTCTTTACCTCTGCCCTACATTGTTCTTCCCAGCTATGCTCATGTGCTCTGACATGTCCAAGGAGTTTCAAAATTTAACAATTGCATTTTTCTTTCCAAAAGTTCTGACAAGTTTCTTTTCATGTTTGCCTCCTCATTTAGCCAGTCATTTATTTATGATTTTTAAATTTCTTTGAACAGCTGTATCGGTTAATTAGGAAGGTTTTTGCCTCATAACTCTAATTATCCTGTTTATTCTGCTAACACTCACAGTCATTAATTTTCTTACATATCTTAAGATCTTGACTCTGAATTCCATTTGGTTGGTGTTAATTTGTGGGAAATTTTGAAATGCTAAATTGAAGTTACTCTTTTTCTCCAGAGAGGATTTGTGTATAATAATTTCTGGCTTTTCTTTCCTTACAAAAAAAAAGGGAAGAAATGCAAATTATTTAATTTTGTTGTCAGCAGTGTTGTTTGTTCATTGATTTGAAACAGAATTTCCCTGTGGAGCTCAGACAGGCCTCAGCTTCAGTATGTGGTCGAGGCTGACCTTAAGCTCATGATTCTCCTACCTTAGCCTCCCAAGGGCTCTCCTAGTTCATTCGTTTATTTTTGATGAGCACAATTTCTTATAAATTCCAGTAAATTTATTTATATGTCTATTTTCAGGCATATAGCAAGTTAAGACATTTTGAAGCCTTAGCTACAAAGCATTTGATGGGTAAACAAGAGTGAATCTGTTAACCCAAATGAATGTAAGGAACTATAGAAAATAAAAAATACAGCCACCTGGTAAAAAGTGAGAAGCAAGCCCAAGTGCCTCCTAAGCTGAGAGCAAATACAATAAATGAGGCAATGTGGTTTGTTCTATCAAATGGGACATAATGAAGATGCTGGTAGCCAGAGATATCACATGTCTACCAAGCTATACTTAGAAGATTTACACAAAAGCAATGAGCTAGAGAGGTAGCTCGGCAGCCAAGTGCTTGCCTAGCGTGCATGAGACACTGGGTTCAATCTGCAGGATTGCAAAAGTAGAAACATAACGATATCAGTATTCTAACCTACAATATTCCTGTTCTAGCTTCATCTACAGATATGTTTTGCACCATATGTATGTATATATATATATATATATATATATATATATATATATATATGACATGGTCTTGCTCTATAGTCCAGGTCAGTTCTGAATTTGGTATGTAGCCCAGGGTCGCCTTGAGCTCATGGCAATCCTTTTGCCTTAGCTTTCCAAGTACTGAGATTTTTAGGCATGTGTCATGATGCCCAGCTCATGTGGTGCTGGGAAATTGAACTCAGGGCCTTGTGCTTGCTAGGCAAATACACCTGTGCTATTCCTCCAACACCCACACTATGTGGTTTTAAGGCTGAAAATGTACAGAGATATGCATAGTCATTTAAAAATAATATCCATATACAAGATTAGGGGGACAGGAGTGGAGAGGGGTGTTTGAAGAACATACATACCTGAGTTATGGGGAGTTTCTAAATTCATGTATTACTTAGGCTTTGTTGTTGTTATTGTGACCAAATACCTGAGAGAAACAATTTAGAGGGGAAACTGTTTATTTTGGTGTATTCGATGGTTTCAGTGGGTGGGCCCACTGCTGTGACCCTGTGGTAAGGCAGAACATCGTGGTGGGAGGGAGTGAGAGGAAGAACCACTCACCTCAAGGCAGCTGGAAGTTGAAAGAAGGGATGGGCCAGACATCACAAACCAAGCGATCAGACATGATCCTGTGCTCAAGCCCTGGTAACCTATTCCCTCCAACCAAGCCCCACCCACTATTCCTTTCACTTCCCGATAATTCCATCCAGTTATGATCTCACCAGTGCATTGATCCACTGATGACACTGGAGCCCTCAAGTTCCAGTTGTGTTTGAAATATCCAGTATACACCCAGAAGTGAACTTTACTAATTTACTACAAGTTTCTCACGATGATCAGGTTGGCAATCAACATTAACCATCATAACTACTCAGCTAGAATTCTGCCATTATTTCTCTCTGTTAAAAAAATCTTCCATCATCTGTTTTACTTTTATATATGTTTTAATGTATGTTTTATTTTTTATGTGTATTCAAAAATATTTAAGGGCTACAATGTGATGTTTGATGTATTCATTACACAATAATCAAATCTGTGCTTAGCATTTCTATTATCTCATGACTTTAATATTTCTTTGTGGTGAGAACATTGAACATCCCCCCTTCTGGTGGTTCTGGAATAGTTGGTACAGCATCCACAGGCAGCCATCATACCTTGCTCGGGCTCTCTTGCTGGCTGTCTACTTTGCATTTTTTCCACATTTTGGATGCCCATTTGTGCCACGTACCTGTGTTTATTCTCTCCTACATCAATATTTTTTTGTTCCATCTGTCAACATCAACAATGAAGTCACCACAGGACAAAAGAAGAGGGAAAGGGAGATGCCTGCACCCTCTGTGTGCCTGTGTACTGTGCTGGAGCTGACTTGAGAAGTGGTTCGCCCTGACCCCTCTGGAAGGCCTGAGGATGCCGCGGAGACAAGCGAGCCGCAGGATGCTATCAAGTGCACCATAGAACAAAAGAAGAGGGGAAAAAGAGCCATTGGCACCCTCTGTCAGGCCTGTGCACTGAGGCCTGTGGGCCAGAGCACATGTGAGAAGTAGGTCATCCTCAACTCTGGGAAAGGCCTGGAGGGTACTGCAGTAACAAGGAAGCCACAGTGGTGCTAACAGGTGTGTAATAGAAGAAAAGAAGAGAAGAAGGGGAGCCATCTTCAACCTTTGTTGTGTCTCCATGTACCATGGCCTGCATGGGCCAGGACAGGTTTCAGAAGTAGGTCACCCTTACTTACTACAGCAGAAGACGTGAGGGTGCCAGGACTGGCAGCCACCACCACAGCAGAAAAACCTTTCCAAGGTGGAACAAGTAGCAGCTCACAGGCCTGAATTGTGAGGAAGGTGAGCATTAACAGAGAACTCCGCAGTGTCCCAGAGAGCACATGCACATTCAAAGGATGACACACAAGCCAGGGACAGTGTAAACTGGAGTCTCTTCATTGGAATGCAGAGATTGTCTAAAGAATCACCATCACAAGGCAGAGAAACATCCATTAGCATGACAATAAAACATGGGTGCAAGAATGTGTCAGAAAGCCCCAGTCCAGTACAGGAGGCCCAAACAGGACCAGAGGAAGATTCAAATTTCCAAAACTTTGAACAAAAAAATCAGTCTCCTGGAAGAATACAAGAGACTCAAACAACAACATTAATATCGGAAGAGTTTTAAAAGGATACAACTAAAGAGCTAGGGAGGTAACACATGGAAGGCTAGCAGCACTATAGAAGTCAATACAAGAAATGAATGATGAATTCACAATAGAATTTAAAAATATGAAAAGATAAAGTATCAGGAGACAGAAATCTCATTGGAAAGTTTGGGGAACACATGCCCCAAAATGAGGAGAGAACATGTGATCTTGAAGACAGGGAAGAAATAATGGACCAAACTCTTAATGATGTTCAAATAACACTATGTCAACAAGAAAATGGGTACCAACAGATCCTAGATGACTCAAAAACACTTAATATCAGGATTATAAGAAAAAAATAGAAATCTGAACTAAAGGGTTAAGAAATTTACTGGCTGAAGTCATAGGAGAAAACTTCCTCATACATAGAAAAAGGAATGAACGTGCAAGTGAAAGAGTCATACTGTACATCAGCTAGGTATGATCAAAACATAAGCTCCCTAAGACACAGAATAATGAAAGTTACAGACATCCAGCACAAAGAGAACATCCTAAAAACTGTAAGAGAAAAACAGCAAATAATGTATCAAGGCAAACCTAATGGAGTAACAGCATATTTCACAACATAGACTCTGTCAAAGCCCTACAGAAAACTATTGTTAACCAAAACTCCTATACTCAGAAAAACTACCATTTAAAATTGGCAGGGAAATAAAAATCTTCCTTGACAAAGAAAACCTGAAGGAATTTATCACAACTAAACCAGTGTTACCAAAATTTCTTACGGTTCTTCTGGATAAGGATAGAGAGGGCAAATATAGCAAAAGAACCTGAGGCAGATTAACATGTAACAAAGAGAACATCTAAAACACAGGAAAAAAGAACAAACTTGAGGAAACCCACATTTCTGGGTCCCCATTCTGACTAGTTGAAGCTTCACCTTCCTTCTTTCTTCTTCTATATTTTTCCTAAATAAAATGTTCTCTTCACAACCTACCAAAAAGAAAGAAAGAAATAGAGAAATAAACATTCAAAAGGTAGGAAAATGGCAGAACTCAACAATTTAGGTCAATTATAACTCATAATGTCAATGGTCTTAACTTGTTAATTAAAAGACTCATTGGCTAATTGGATTTAAAAAACGGAATCCAACCATATGCTGCTAAAGACCCACTTTACTCATAGAGATGAACACAGACTGAAGGTTAAATGATGGAGCTCTATGTTCTACTCAATAGGAGAATGAGAGAAAGCAGGGATTTAATCCTAACTAGCCAAAAAAGAAAAGAAGGTCACTTCATTCTTGTAAAGAGAACAATCCAACAGGAGCTAACAGTTGTAGACATTTATGCCCCAATAATACACTTAACTATATAAAATAAAAGCTATTGGCCTTAAAAAAACCAAATAGACCCTAACTCAGTTTTAGTAGGGGACTTTAATATTCCTCTTTCCTAAGAAAAAATAGATAAAAATCAACAAATACATAGCAGACCTGAACAATATTATGGAAGAAATGGATCTGACAGATACCTACAGTTTTTTAATCCAACAATAATAGAATACACATTCTTCTTGGCTGTTCATGGAACATTCTCCAAAATAGATTATATTCTAGGCCACCAAACAAGTTTAAACAAATAACCAGAAAACTGATATAGTCCCATGTACTCTGTCAGATCACAGTGGAATGAAACTAGAAATCAACTACAACACAAAAGATATTATTCAAAAAATGGAGACTGAATAGTACTCTATTGAAGAAACATTAGATCATAGAAAAAATCAGGGAAGATATCAAAACTTTCAGAGACAAATGACAATGGAAGCATATCACAACACAACCTCTGGGACACAACTGAAGGAAGTGTTAAGAAAGAAATTTATTTCCATAAATGTACATGGAAAAAGAATTGTGCAATCCCAGGTAAATAATCTAAGGATGCAGCTCAGGGCCCTAGAAAAACAAGAACAAGCCAACCACAAAACTAATAGACTAAAAGAAACTATAAACATCAGAGCAGAAATCAACAAAATTGAAATAAAAAATACAAAAGATCAATGAAACAAAAAAGTTGGTTCTTTGAAATGAGAAACAAGATTGATAAACCCGTAGCTAAACTAACAATAAAGTAAATACCTGCATCATGCAATTAAGAATGAAAAGGGTGAAATTACAAGAAACAGCATTGGAATGCAAAGGATTATAAGAAGTTATTTTGAAAAATTATACTCCAAAAAATTTAAAAACCTACAAGAAATGGATGAATTCTTAAATGCATATCAACCTCCAAAACTGAAGGAAGAAGAAATAAAATGCTCCCATAGACCAATATCCAACTATAAAAATGAGGAAGAACTAATCATGCTTCCAAGTAAGAAGAGCCCAGAACCTGATGGATTCACAGCAGAATTCAACCATAAGTTCAAGAAAAACTTAACACCATTATTCATTAGACTCTTACAAGAAAATAACAGGAAATTTGCCAAAACCATTCTTCAAAGCTAGTATAATTTTATACCAAACAGAAAAAAAGACCCAACAAGAAAAGAAAACTACAGGTCAATATTCCTAATGTATATGGATGCAAAAAATATTTAACAAAATTCTTGCCAAAAGAATGCAGCAAATTATAAAGAAGATTACATGCCATGACCAAGTAGGCTTCATTCCAGAGGTGCAGGGATGGTTCAATGTCCACAAATCAATAAATGTAACACATTATATTAACAGATGCAAAAATAAAAATCATACGATCATCCTAATAGATGCAGAAAAAACACCTGATGAAATCCAACACTGCACTTATGATAAAGACTCTGAAACATATAGGAATTGAAGGACCTTACTTCAACCAGATCAAAGGCATCTGCAACAACCCTTCTGCCAACAGCATCCTAAACAGAGAAAGACTGAAAGCATTTACACTAAAACTGTGAACAAGACAGGGATGTCCACTGTTCTCCTCACTATTTGACATAGTTCTTGATATTTTGGCAAGGTCAATTAGGCAAGAGAGAGAAAGAAAAAACATGAATTGGAAGGGAAGAAGTTAAGACACCCCTGTTTGCATATGACATGATGTCATACATCAAACACCCAAAAACTTCCACTGGAAGACACTTAGAACTAATTTTTTAAAAGCAGGTTATAAAATCAATACTCACAAAGCAGTAGCATTCCTATATACCAATAATGAATCTCAAGAGAAGGAAATCAAGAAACCAACTCCTTTCACAATAACAACAGAAAAAAAAATACTTAGGACTAAAACTTACCAAAGAAGTAAAAAACGTAAACAGAGAAAACTACAGAACTCTAAAGAAAGAGATTTAAGAAGACCTTAGAAAATAGAAAGACACCCCATGCTCCCGTATAGGAAGCCTTAGTATTATTAAAATGGCCGTACTTCCAAAGCTGCTGTACAGATTTAATGCAATAACAATCGAAATACCAGCACTGTTCATAGAACTAGAAAAAAAACTCTAAAATTTATATGGAACCAGAAAAGACTCATAATTTCTAAGGCAATCCTAAGCAACAAGGGAAAAGATAGAGAAATGACACACAATTTCAGACTTCAAGATATACAAGTCAACAGTGATTAAGTGTACATGATACTGGAACAAGAACAGACATGAGGATCAATGGAACAGAACTGAGGACACAGGAACAAACTCAAGCACCTCAGTCACCTGAGCTTTGACAAATGGGCCAAAACAATCCACTGGAGAGAAGACAGCATCTTCAGTAAATGGTGCTGGGAAAACTGGATTACCTCATGCAGAAGAATGAAATTAGATCCATAGCTGTCACCCCACACTCAGTTCAGATCAAAATAGGTCAAAGAGCTGGATATCAAGACAGAACCACTGAAGCTACTGGAAGACAAAATAGATAAATTCCTAGGAGACATGGGGACAGGAAAGGATTTCCTGAACTGAACACCAATTGCATAAGAAATTACAGTTAAAATCGACAAATGAGACTACTTCAAACTAAAAGGCTTTTACAGAGAAAGCAATCAACAGAGTGAAGGGACAACCTAGGGTGGGAGGAAATCTTTGTCAGCAAAGCCTTCTCAGACAGAGGATTAATATCTAATATATATATATATATAGCTCAAAAAATAAACCCCCTAAAATAAATGACCCCATTTAAAAAATGGGCAACTGAAATGAAATGAAACTTCTCAGAAGAGGAAGTACAAAATAGCCAACAAGCACATGAAACAGTGTTCAAAGTCACTTGGCACTAGGGAAACACAAATTAAAACAATGTTGAGGTTTCATCTCACCACCGTGAGAATGGTCTACACTGAGAACTTAAAAAAACAATAATTGCTGGCAAAGCTGTGGGGGGGAAAAAGGAAACACTTTTACACTGTTGGTGGAAATGCAGTCTGGTTCAACCATTATGGAAGGAAGTCCAGAGATTTCTTAGAAAGCTGAGATTAGAAATCCTATCTGATCTAGCTACAGCTCTACTGGGCATGTTCCCAAATGAAATAAAGGCAGCATATCATAAAGATCCATGCATATGCATGTTTATAGCAGCACAACTTATAATAGCTATATCCTGAAATGACCTACCTGTCCACACCTGTTGAGAAATGGATAAAGAAGATGTGGCATCTATATACAGTGGAATACTCTGTAGTCATAAAGAAGTCAGATACAAAGCATTTGAACAAAAATGGGGCCATCTTGAGTGAAGAATGCTGACTTAAATGAACCAGACCCAAACGCTAAGTATTGACTAGGCTCCCTCCTATGAAATTACCATAAATGTGTAAAAAGACCTCCACATGAGAGAGAGGGTAGGAAGAGGGCCGATGGACTGCTAGGAAAGGGATGAATCACTGAGAGTGTGTGCGTTGGGGGGAGGTATAGGGCAAGAAGGAGGAGGGAAAAAGACAAAGGACTACAGGTCACTGTCTCCCCAAGCTGTATGTTGTTGATGTGTTATTCAGTCTCTAATTATGCATAGTCAACATATTATAAAAGAAAAACAAACAAAAAGCCAAGTGGGTTTTCGTTCAGGGATAACTTGTACGAGGTGGCCATAGGAACAAGTAGGTCGGATAATTAATCTCAGCAAAAGTATAAATGGGGACAAAAGAGGGAATATTTGTTAAATAGATAGATGTTTTAAGTTAAAATTTACCACTAATATTTCTTTATTTGAAATCATGTCACAAAGCAAACAAGATAAAATTTAGGAAGGACAAAGAAGAAGGTTAACCACACAGAATGATAGAAGTCGAAATTATGTGAGGTGGAAGACACAGCTGAATTTTAGTTGGTGTGAAATAGACTGAGTATTGTTTGACTCTAGGAAGTGGGTCTGCTAAAAGAAAAACAGAGCAAAGGTTTAGGATACCTTATTGTAAGCACTGCTTGAGTCAGAGGGGTCACTGGCAGCTGCAGACTTAGTTCTCTGTGCATTGTGTCTGAATTTGTACTAGTTCTGAGGGTGCAATTCAGGAAAGTGGTAAGGAGCTAGAGGACTCGCTGTGCCATGTGAGGAAGAGTGAAAAAAGAAAGAAAGTGAAGCAGTTACGAGATTTTGTGGAGTCACTTACTTAGTTTGATTCCACTCTTGCAAGGCTGGCAATGTCTATAAGGAGTAAAGTTAATTTTGTGCGACTCTCCTAAGGCCATAACCAAAACTGGCAGTATGCATTAAGGGAAGGTGACTGGCGCTCATAAGTCAGGCTTTGGGATAGATCTGGATTTTCATCCTGATATCAGTACTGGCTTTAGCACAAAGAAAGGAAACTTTTGAGCCTCATTTTCTAATGGGCTAAATAGATATAATGATGTCTATTTCATTATTACGGGTTAGTAATAATGTATGCAAATTGCTTAGTTCCTGGCAGAGGGAAATACTGAGAAAATAATTATGAGTGTACATAATAACGACAAAAAGAAGAGATTGCTAACACTGCCGATGTTCACGTAAATGGTGACCTGGTGGAAAGGACTCACACTTAGGCACTGGCTGCCTGAGTCTAACCACAAGGCCTGTGCGGGGCAGGTGGGGCGACAGAGGGGGGGGGGGGCGGGGCTCTGCCTTGGCCTTGCCTTGGTAGCTCACCCCCAGGGCTCTGCGTTTCCTCGCTTTACATGCACAGTGGATAGGTCCATGCGTTTTAAGTAGGCTTAATATACAGTCTTTCACTGACTTCTGGAAGTCATTTGACTCGGAAGCTAGCAGGCCAGGATATGCTAGGGCATCCTAAGACAACCCGGGGGTGTCAAGGGGAAGAAAAGAGCGTTTCACAAGACCGTGGACCTACTTTGTAGTTCTGTGAACTCAAGAAGGAAACAAAGGCCCTGAGAGTTGGTTGAGGTACCAGAGGCACAACGTGGGGGGGAAAGGGGGAAAAATAAAATTAAAAAACTACTGCTTCAAGCTGCACCAACTGGCTTTTGAGGAGAACTCCACGAAAAAATGGGATCGTAGGCGGCCCTGCAAGGCGGGTCTGAGCTTGCTGACCCAAAGGAGAGCAGTTTGGAGACTCAGGGACTCCTGGAGGCCCTTGGTAACGAGAGGTTCCTGGCAAAAAAAAAAAAAAAAAAAAGGGAAAGTAACAGGAAGAAAATAGGTCAGAGCCAGATCCAGAGGCGCAGACCTGAAATCCCAGCACTGGGAGAGGCTGGGATCTCAACTTTGAGCCAGAGTGGGCAACTTTGAGAGTTAGGGAGATCCTGTCTCAAAATCAAAAATCAAAATAGGCTGGGACTGCAGCTCAGTGCAAAAGCTCTAGGCTCGATCTGAAAGAAGGAAAGAGAGAGAGAGAGAGAGAGAGAGAGAGAGAGAGAGAGAGAGAGAGAGAGAGAGAGAGAGAGAGAAAGTAAGCCTGGGAACTGGCTTCCTGCTCTGGGACAGTGGTCACGAAGGGCGCTGCGGGACCCAGGCTCCCCACGCGCTCGCCCGGCCATCCGCCCGGCCCGGTACGGACCTCCCCACCGGCCTCGTGCCGGTCCCTCAGATCCTGGCTGCTAGTGGGTCCAGCTGGGGCACTTGTGGAAGCTCCGCTTGACTCTGATCGCGGCCCGGATAACGCGGCACGGCGCCCCGCCTCTCCTCCGGCGGTCTGCAGCTCGCGGCCAGCCCCTCCGCCGCCGGTCCCGGGGTCGACCAGACACTCCGCAGCGCGGCTGTCGGGAAGACCCGGAGAGCGGATCGGCTCCGGGCGCGTGCTCGCGGCCCGCTCGCTCCCGGCGCGGGCACTGGGCATGCGCGGCGCGCGGCCGCTCCAGACTTCCCAGGCGGCGGGCGCGGCGGGCTCGCCGGGCGGGCGCGAGGCCGGCGCTGGGTGTGCTCGCCTCGGGGACAGCCGTTCTTTCCTCTGCGGCGCCGGGGGCGGCTTTGCGGCTCGCCGAGGACCGGGTGGGCGCGGCCCGGTTGGGATCTCCGTGCGGACCCGGCCCGCGGCGCTTCCCGCGGAGGGCAGAGGGAGCCGGGCTCCGAGGGCGAATCCCAGGTAAGAGCCCTCCTCGGCCGGGGCGCCGCGCGGGGTCCGGGCGCTCGGACTCCCTGCAGACCTTCAAAAACCCTGCTTTGTAGCCCGGCCCAGCGACGCAGGCCTGGCCTCCGGCGCTCTGGGAGGCTGAGGCAGGAGGATCCTAAGTTCCATCTCAGCCTGGGCAACTTAGGGACTTAGCGAGACCCTGTTTCAAAAATCAAAAATCAAATCGATACGGAGATGTGGTTCAGGGTGAAAGCCCTGGGCTCGTTCCCCGTTACCACACGAGAAGAAAAACATCCTCCTTTGTGTGCTGGGATCGGAGCAGTGCCAGGCGCCTGCATTCACTTTGACTGCTTTCAACTGGTGTCGCCAGCCAGGTGTGGGCTCTGCCGCCCCGGAGCGCGCCTCCGCCAGCCTGGTGGGAACCCCGCCGGCCGCACTCCGAGGCCAGGGTCCTTGGAGCCCGCCGCTCACCTGGATGCCCGCAGGTACACCTGCGCGGATCTGCTTCGCGGGGGGCTGCAGGAGGGCGACAGGTAGCCCAACGTTCCGGTCACCCTTACTAGCTTAGATCGGGGAGGGGGAGAGGCGCCGGGACCAGTCCCCGCCCAGCCCAAGAGACCCAGGCCGCAGGGTCCCACCATCCCGTCACCCTCGAATTAAGGCGGCAGCTTAGTGTTCCCGGTTAGTTGTCCGTCCTTAACTGTTGCTCGACTTCCTTTCCCCGCCTGCCTGCTGTGTTTAAGACCTTTTTACTTGAGGCGACGGCCTTCCTCCTGGCGTGGCGGCCGATGTGTTCGGAGGGGGCGTCCCCACCCGGGGAGACCCGGCTCCCTCGGCCCAAGGCTGTCACGCCTGCGTCTCCGCGCGCACGGGCTTCGCGCCGGTTGTTGGGGCGCCGTTTCTCCCATCTCTCGCTTCCTGCAGTCGCCACCCGGGGCAGGACGCCCGCGCGTCAGGGGTTCATATCCCGAGACCTCTAGAGCGGTAGGGCTCCTTGCCGAAGTCCGTTCCGGGGAGCAGGATTGCCGCTTTTCTTCCAAAGTGTGTGCCAGCCACGGTGAGAGGAATAGGTAACGTCACTAACACTTTAGGGATAAATTCATATAAAATGTGATTCCAAGTGTGTGAATAGTTTGGTTTTGGGCTTTGTCATTTTTTTTTTTTTGGATGGGGGCAATAGAAATTATGATTCCTAGAAGGGTTCTTTGTATGATAGTAGTGGGGGAAGAAAAGATTCTCGAAGTGAGAGAGAGAGAGTTGCTCCCAGTTTATTTCCCTTGAAAGGATGCCATTCTCCAGCCCCAGGGCTTTGGGAGAGCAGCCACAGATCACGTGGTGTGGAGTCTGTTGAAACTGAAGTCCGCAACAACCTCTGTCACCTCGGCGAGATGCTCTTCTTAGGGTTGGAGTTGTCTGGACTGAGCAAGCTCGGTCTTCAGCTGCTGGCCACTGGCTTGTCGCTGACAGCGTAGAACAGAACCTGTCACAGAGGAAGTGAGTGGCACCTTCTGTGCAAAAGACACAGGTTAGGACTTGGTAAAATCCCACAAGTCACTCACTCACTTTACCACTGGGGGAAAAAAGGAAAAAGAAAACAGGCTTTTAATTCCACACGAAGAGGACTGGTGTTCGCAGCATTTGTTGTGTCCACTGAGTGTGATTTTGTGGTAAATTTGGCCTATTTTTGATAATGGTCATTCTTGAAATGGATTTCATTTAGAGTGCCGTTTCTGTTACCCTAAACCTCGTGTTTGACTTGTGCACACTTTGTGATTAGAGGTGAAGATTTAATTTTGTTTTGATTTTTAGTTTCCTCCCCTCTTTGTGCACCATTTTTATCATGGCATTTGTTTTACTTCAGGTATCATGACAGATTAATCCTGAGCAAGTACACTTTTCTATTTTAATACTTGTGTGTGTGTGTGGCTTTTTGAATACTTTGTATTAGAAATCTTTACCCTCCCCACTGTTTCTCTTTCCCCTATGTTCTCATTTACTTATTTCATTCTGAGCTAGCTCAGTCCAACCAGGTTTGAGGAAGAAACCATAGTACCCAGAACAGAGGATGACAGTTTACAACAAGCGCTCTCTTTTCTTGCTTGTAGCTTTACTGTATGAGTGGGTTGGCACTCATCTGGTTTATATGAAATTTAGGTTAGTTTTTCTGAATCCCATTAAACATGTTTGGTAGTTATTTGGATCAGCACAGAACAACATCAGTTAATAATGGGTTACAAACTTTCAGACATCTGCAGAGGTCTGTGAGGAGAAAAAGTGGAACTTTAGTTAAAGTACCCTGGCTATAGAATAGCTCTGCTGGGAATTATTGCATGAAATTGTTTGCAGCTGTTCGTGACTGAAAATACTTTAAGAAAAATTCTATAGTGGAACAGTTGCAGACATTTTAATCGAATATGTGGAGGTGGGAGGTTCCGCACTGCTGCAGCACAGACCTCTTGTGTGTTCTAATTACATCCCTAAGTGAAATTTCAAAAAGGAGAATGTAGTTTTGAGCAGTTTTGTATTTATAGGAAAAGTGAAGAAATAGTACTCTAAATTTCTGTATACAGTCATACCATTTTCCTTTTTATTAATGTCTTACATTAATATTTGTTACAATTAGTGAGCCAGTATAGATACATTAGAGTAGTCCATAGAGTGTTTCCTTAGTGTTATTGAAGATTAGACCCAGGTCCTCCTGGGTGCGGGGCAGGTGCTGAGTTACTCAGCTACACCCCCATCACCCTCCTTAGTTTTTATTAATGTCCTTTTTCCCCCCCATTGCAAGATTCTACTGCCCAGGATATCATATTTAGGCTCATGTCTCTTGGGTGTCTCTGGGCTACAACAATTTCTCAGGTGTCCCTTGTTTTTGATGACATTGATAATTTTTACGAGTTCTGATCAGGTGTTTCGTAGACTATGTCTCCTCTGGAATTTGCCTGTTCTTCTGATTGGGGTGAGATTACAAATTTAGGGGAGGAGGATTACAGAGGCAAAGGACCACTTTCATCATATCATAAAAAAGGATCATGTTATGAAGGTAATTTATCACAGTTGCTGATCACAGTGTTCAAAGGGCTGAAGTGGTGCCTTTTCGATTTTTCCCACTGTGTTTTTCCTCATTTCTTCCTGGTTTTTACTCCAAACACATGGGAGCGGTTTGCCATATTCAGCCCGTGTTTAAGGAGAGGGGACTTAGGCTCAGCTTCCACCCCCAGGATGGAATTTCGATATTACATGGAATTCTGTGTAGGAAAATGTTCCCTTTACGTCAGCTCAGTTATTTACTTATATTGTTCTGGACTCACGGGTATATATTTTTGAACTTTGGGCTGTAATCCAATCCTACTTTATGTTCTTGCTCATACTTTTACAGGTTAGCTTCCATTCTCTTTGACATACTGCCATCAATGGGATGGCTTAGGTGTGTTGTTTGTTTTGGCATTTTAAAAATCTCTGGCACTCTGACGACATTCCAGGCTCATCTTGTATATAATGTATTCCTAGAATCAGCTGTTTTCCATGGAATTTAACTCCTTCTGTTGGAAAGTGGTGTCAGAAGCCACGGTGCAGGAGCTCGTGTGCCAGCTGCAGCGAGGGTGCTGCTACTTCTGAGCTTTCTGCTCTAAGAAAGCTGGGGATGCTGTGTGCATGCAAAGCTCTGGTTATGAGTATAACTGTACGTACTTCTATGTACATACACAAGGGCTGATTAAAAAATATTCTATGAGGGCTGGAGGTGCAGCTCAGCAGTTAAGTGCTTGCCTGGCAAATGAGGGGCCCTAGGTTCAATTCCCCAGCACCACATACGCTGTGTGTGGTGACACATGACACATGCATAGAAAAATAAATTAATTAATTAATAATAAAGGCCATCACCACTGGGCCTGGTTCAGAATATTAAGAAATAAACACTATGTATTTGCCATTTTTAAAAATTACAGTAAAAGACACACTGCTGTTAACCCCTTTCAAATTACCTTTTCTCATTTTGAGTACACGTTCATATTCTTGCTACCTTCTGAAGCAGTTCTGGAAGTCTTTCAGGAGTGTTTTCAGGAGGTGTGATAAAACGAAGCTCTGAATGCTGCTGCGAGCTGCAGTCCAATAGAAAGGCAGGCTCAGACAGCAAGGCAGCTGTCCTTGTCTACCGTTTTCACCAGATTTGGGAGCTGGTGCTGGATGGCTTTCCTCCAAAGTCAGAAATGACCACGAAAGGTCAGTGTTTTGAATAGGTTCAAGACATCAAGGCCACCATGACAGCACAACTAGGGACACTCTTGAGAGGGGACTTCTAGAGCTGCTTCGGAAAGTGGCAGAGATGCTGGGATAAGCGGGTTCAGAGTGAGGGGGATTCTTGGCTATGTGCCTTTTACTGAAATATATTTTAAATATGTAAACGCTCAGTTGTGTATTTGGATCACTCCTTATATTTTATGTTCTCATGAATTGTGGAGACTAAGGCTAGAGTTGGTGTGTTAGTTAATGTCATTGTCCTTTGCACACACACTTCTGTCTTCATGTATATATCCATATTAGGCAGAATAAGTTTATGGCTGATGTCTCCAGCCATAATCCATCACCACATGCACCATCTAGTCGTCTGTTTATCTGTAAACTCCCTCCACTAGTGAGAAGAATCCTGGTTTCCCCATCTGCCATCCATCTGCTTATTTGTTATTTCCAGTCTCCAAGTTCAGTGATACTGAAATTCTTAATCCCCACTCTCATGGGAATCCCCTTCATCAACAAGAGTCCGGGACTGATGCGCTGTTCTTTTCACCTTTAATTTTGCAGCCTTGCCTCGTTTCCACAGTTAGTTAGCTAAGCCCTGTTCCTTCTTGACTGAGATTGCTGTCCACAATACTCGATACAGCTACATTCTTTGAACACAATCTCTATTCCATCTCAGGTTCTCTTGACCTCCTAAATAATTTTCTTATATTTGCATTCTTGAAGGTCTCCTCTTTGTTCTGCAAGGCTCTGTGGGTTGTGATATATCTCTCATGACAATATCATATAATATGGAATAATTTCAACACATTAAAATCTTCTGTGCTTCACCTACTTCCTTCTTTGGTCTTCCTTCGGTGGTCTTTCTGTCCTGTCTAAATTTACTTCCTTCTGACATCGTGTAATTAGAAACGTGCAGCCTTGCCTGGCCTGACTAGATTCTTTGACTTAGCAGTATGTATTTAAGGTTCATGGAGGTTGTTTGTAGTCGGATAGCTCATCTCTTTGTATTGTGTAACATTGTTGCACTCGGTGGATGTATCATAGCTTACGAGTCTAGGAAAGAAGATCTTGGTTGCTTCCAGTTTTGGCAACAATGAGTAAGTTGCTATGAATGGTCGTTAGTGGGTTTGGGGGTAGATGTAAGTTTTGTGAGCAGCTGGGAATACCTAGGCATATGATTGCTAGAATTTATGGTGAGATTATGGTTAGCTTAGTTAGAAGCTAGGAGGCAATTTTGCAAAGTAGCCACATCATTTTACTCTTGCACCTGTGATACAGGAGAGCCCCTCTTGTTCCACATCCATGGCAGTGATATTTACTCTAAAGGGTGCACAGGAAGGTTTATTGTGGCTTTACTTTGCCGTTCCTTAATGACATAGGAAGTGGGCATCTTTTCACATGCTGTTTTTTATGTATCTTCTGAGGTGAGATGTCTGTTCAGATCTTTTGCCTAATTTTTAATGGGGTTATTTCCTTATTATTATTTTAAATTGTTTATTTTTTAAAATGTTGTTCTTAGTATTTGAAGATGTGCCTAGGTCTTCACACAGCTAAACATCTGGCCTGCCACTGAGCCACAAGTCTATGACCTAAGAGTCTCTTTAAAATATACTTTGTATATAAACAGTTGTTCACATACATGTTTTGAAGATGCTCCCTCCCAAGCTAGCTTTTTTTTTATTCTCTTAACCGCATCATTGAAAGAGTAGATGTTTTTAATTTTAATAAGGCAAGCTTATCAATTTCATTATGCTTTGGTGTCATATTTGACACCGTTGCCAGCCCTGAGCTCCGTATATTTTGTTCTGCTTATTTATTTGTGTGTTTTTGATTCTTCAGTTAAGACAGCAGAAGGGATGATTTATTGTCCACATACTTGGCTGCATCTGAGAGGAGAACAGTCCAGAATGCCACAGGTCCAGGGCAAAGGATAGATGGCATGTTTTGACATGAGCAGGTCGGGTCTCTCAGAACCTGCCTTGTGGGTTAGATGGTCTAGATCAGGCCTGTTGAACCTGCAGACATTGCCCCGGGCAGTTAGTAATGCAACCTCACAAGACTAAACTTTTATCTTTATTATATACTACTACTACTATTATTATTGTTATTGTTGTTGTGGGAAGATTGAACCCAGGGCTGTATACTAGATTGCATCTGTAGTTCTTTTTTGTGTTTTTAAATTTTTTATTTTAAGGCAGGGTCTCACTGAGTCTCTAAGTTGCCCAGGCTGGGTTTGAACTTATAATCCTCATATCTCATCCTTCCATACTGCTGAGATTACAGACATGCACCAACATACTTGGCTTTTCTGTGATTTTTAGTAAGTGTTTTTCCTTGATTTTTAGTAAATCTTTCTCTGTCTCTCTGTCTTTCTTTCTTCCTTTCATACCTTTTCAGTCCTGGAGAATGAACCCTTGCCCTAAACTATGAATAGATTCCAAACTATTAATAGATTCCCAATGTCATTTTTATTTTTAAATCAAAATTTACATTTTTAAATTTTGAAATAGAACCTTGTTAAGTTGTCCAGGCTGGTCTTAAACTTGGGATCCTTCTGCCTCAGTGTCCCAGAGCCCTGGGATTTAAGGCCTGGGCTACCATACGTAGTTTAATGATATTTTTCATAATTTGATTGCATGGTGTTGAGTGTGGACTGCATAGGCGACAGTGGGATTTCATGTGGGGAAGGGTGCAGGGTAGTGCTAGCTCTGCCTCCCAATCCTGCCACACATGGTCAGTGCAATGGAAAACCTGAATTCAGTGACTACCCGGAATCAGATTATAACCTACCTACTATGTGTATCTGTGAAGACAAGTAATTCTTGTTACTAAATTTTGATAACTAAATGAAGGCTTATTGTGTTAATTTTGTAAAATAATTTAGTGAGTTAATATATCAAACATTAAGGAAATTTTGCTATATATATATATTTTTTTTTCTTTCTTTCTTTCTTTCTTTTTTCTACGTGGCCCAGGGCCACTCTTCTTTATGGGCCATGCAGGCCAACAGATCACACACTGATGATCTTCTTTCACTGAGAGACAAAATCTAAATTGTGTATAGTTCGACAACTTGTAAAGTTTTAGGCTTTTTCGTTTTGAATTTGAGTTCTAATCTATCTAGAGTTAACTTTGGGAAAAGATAGAAAATTTGTGTCTAGGTCGATTTGTGTGTGTGTGTGCGCTTGGATGAATGTTCAGTTGTACCAGCACAACTAAAGAAGTGTTGTAAGTTAAAGTTAATAGATTGTAAATTAGGTTTGGAAAAAAAGGAAGATGTTTTTGTTTGATTTTTAAAAACTATGTTCTCTAAAATTGCTTAATAGAAATAGTTGAGGACTGACTTGGAAATTTCGATGTAATACACTGTTCACTCTGGGCTGAGATTGCCTCCTAGACACTGCATTTTTCTCCTTTCCTAATATTTTTATTATTAACTTTTTACTCAGAGATCCTTTAAGAGAACTGGGACAGAGTAGCGTATTTCAGTTTTTACCATAGGAAATAATAAAGTTTTTTTTTTCTCAAGGATGATCTGGAATGAGGGATTTGTAGGGTGTATGTTGGAATGTGGCACATGACCAGGAACCTGTAGAAACCCGAGACCAGTTAACCACAGTCCTCAGGCCACTCCTCCTGTCACAAGTGGCTTTTTCAAGTACCTCCCTCTTGCTTAACAGTTTGTGCTGTTGACATTGGAAACAGAAGTATTCATATTGTTCCCTGACCCTTAGGACCTATACCCATTGAGAAGCCCTGGAGAGACTGACAGGTGTGGCAGGTGTACACCCACTCTCTCTTATAACTTTTTTTTTTTTTGTATTTTTCTTTCAACCTTTAGAAGTAAGCTCCTTCAGGCCTGTCTCCTTATCTCCATATTATAGATAAGGAATCAGGAAAACAAAGAGACTTGTGTCTAGTTGACAGGTGGACTGAGAACCCTAATTGCCTCCACACTCCATCCTCTTTCCATTTGCTTTGCTGCATCTTAAGAGAGAAAGTGCAGGGATTCTATAGGAAGTCCTTGATTTTATTCTCCTCTTTAATCCTGTAAGCTACTCTCTCTCTCTCTCTCTCTCTCTCTCTCTCTCTCTCTCTCTCTCTCTCTCTGTGTGTGTGTGTGTGTGTGTGTGTGTGTGTGTGTGTGTGTGTCTGTCTGTCTGCATGTGTCTGCATGTCTGCCTTTTGGGGATTAACCCAGGAACTTCACAATGAGCTATATTCCCAATTCTTATTTATTTATCTATTTTTACTTTGAAACAGATCTCACTAAGTTTCTAAGTTGTTCATGGAGGGTTTGAGTTTGATGTCCTCCTGCCTCAGCCTCCAGAGTACTGGGATTGCAGGTGTGCACCACCGTGCCCACCTCTAATATGCTGCTTAAATGTCCACTGAGGTAAATGAGAATAGCTCAAAAAATTATCCATTTAGAATCCACTCACTCCTGATGACTGATTTGCATCCCACAGACGCAGCCAGAAGAAGTATGTGGTGCTGGGACATTTTTGTAATCAGTGAGGTTCTTTTGACAAGGAAACTTGGGGGAGGGGATTCAGACAAATGAAACAATTAATGGTAGCACCAGGTAATGGCTTCCTTTCTTTCCTTACTGAATTTTAAGTTTATGGAGAGCAGGGAACTGAGTCCGTTATTTTTAAATCCCTGGTGGTGTTTAAGCACAGCACATCATGTAAGATACACCCTCCAAAATGTCGTTGAAATTAGTGCTTCTGATCTTGCTTTATACAGAGTATTGGAGAAGGGAGCAAATTATTCTCCATCGAGGAAGGTGCACATTATTGTTCTTGGTTCGTTTATTCGCTTGACGTGAGTTGAGTCTTTGTTGAGTGCTGTGTGCCAGGCATGGACTAGGGTAATGAAAGAGGTGGCCTCTGCCTGCTGTTAGCAGGAGGGCCAGGGAGCAGAGAAGCAGCCATGTGAGCCTTCAGGCAGTGTGGAGCTGAAGGAAGTATATATTGAAAAACAAACAGTGGACTCTGAACTCAGAGATTCCTTATCTGCTTCAGTTTTTTTGATACAGTTGTTGGGAGAAGCGTTAAGAAAAAGTGTTCATATTTTAGTCCAGAATTAAAAAAACCCACACTCACAAAGAAGAAGCTCATGGTAGCTGAAGAAGTCAGAGAAGTCTCTACTGCACAAGTCTCATAGGATGTATTTGGAGGCCCAGGATGGTGGTTGGTGGGTCCCCAGGGCTGCCAGGCACAGACGAGTTTCTCGGAAGATGGATGGCATGGGTTGGCACCAGCAGAGCTGTGGGAACTTCTGCAGTTTCGCACTTTCAGAGCTTATAGAGAACTGAGTAGCCAATTATTTTTCATTTTTATAAGGAACAATACAATAGACTATTCATTACATTATAGTCAGCAAGAATAAAGCTGCCAGACCTGCGTGAGAATTGCGGGAATCTCTTCTCTTAAACATGTGGCTGAATAAAGCCCTTCATTTTCTCCGTAAATGCTGGTATTCTTCTGCAGTTCTCCGATACTCCAATGATTATATAGGACTTCAGAATGAGAACTGGCCTGTTTGGGTAAGATCAGAAGTTGTTCCAAGTATTTCCTATTTAATGTATGTGCACGTAGCACTGGGGGTTGAGCCAAATTCCCAACCCATTTTATTTTTGATTTTTGACACAGGATCTCACTGAGTTGGCCAACCTGGGCTCCACCTAGCAATCTTCTTGCCTCAGCCTCCCAAGGTGCTGGGATTATAGGCCTGCGCTACAGGGTCTGGCTTCAAATGATAATTCAGCATCACATAGTAGCTTATGAATGAAACAGCCTACAAAGGCAGGACCTAATCCACTTTGACCAATTTAGAATTCTGAGCCATTTATTTTTCTGAACCTGTTAGTTGCGAATGTGTTAACATTTATTAGGTATGCATTATTATTATTATTTGTTTATTTTCTGCAGTACCCCATTACTTACCCTAAGCCTTATGCTGAGCTATATCCTTAGCAACTTCTGTATCTATAAGTCACTAAGTTTCCTACCTAGGCTGGGCTTGAAATTGTAGCCCTCTTGTGTTAGCCTCTCCAAGGGCTGGGGTTGTAGGTGAGCAGCACCGTGCCTGGTTTAAAATTTAGTAACATTGTGGTTGATAAGAAGTCACAGTCTTACAGATAAAAAGTATGTTTTTAATATAAAGAGTGAAAAAAAGGAAAGCAAAGATAGTGTAGAAAAAAATGAACATTAATAGGAGGAATGAAAGCTTGTGCATGAAAGGAAACAAACACTTTTTTGAGAGCGAGAGGGTCTCTCTACTTCCTTGTGGGAGGCTGTTAGATTTTATACTTTCTAGAAAATGTTGTATTCACAGTATTACAATGATATCTCTCTTAATATTTACTTGTTCTTGAAATACATGTGTGTGGCTGGTGGATCTGTTGATCTGCCGTAACAACAGAATGGTTCTAGTGCACAGATATACTCGTGATGATTTATCATTAACTTTTTTTTTGTTGATCCCAATATTTGTAATGCCTTGTAATACTCTTAATCGTATACATGTCAAGAAAAGTTTAAGTGGCAAAATAAAGCCTAAGAAAAAAGTAAGTTTGAAATCCATTACTTTTGAAAATACATTGAGCACAGTTATCTAATTTTCTATGGTAATTTTGACTCTCAAAGCTAGTAGTGCTTTCACACATGAGTCCACAATAAAGTGGTGTTGAAATATAAAGAAAGTCATTCTCATGATGACAGAGAGGGTATGCTTCGTTACTTAGCACGTCAAAGTCTCGCGTTTGAAAATCTTGCTTTGCTGTCTTTTCAAGCTGGTCCTAGATATCTGGAAATTCAATTTGTGAGTGATTTGATATATTAAGGACTTTTTCTCTCATTTTCTGAAAACTCTGCATTTGGTTGTTTCTTTCATTAAGGACGAAAAGATATCATTACTATATTTCTATAGTTTTTTCCCTCTCTTTGCCTAAAAGTATGCCCAGCCTAGTTATGTAAGTAAATCTGCCATTTCTCTTTCCACTATGCTCCCAGAATTTTAACTGTCTTATGATAAACCATATACTAGGGAGTTCCACAATACCGCCCCCCACACACACACACACCCTTTTGCATGTTGATTTAGAAAGCCTGTGTGTAGGCTGAGTTTCCTGCGTCATGTCATTGAGTTTCTCTGTTATCTGAACTTCCTCTGGGTAGTCTGTTCTCAGCACCGTGTACAGCAAACTACAGTCTTGTCTTTTATTTCCTTTTCTTTGCTTTTTTTTTTTTAAACATCAAGATTCTTTTAGTCAGGAAAGAGCTTTAATTTTGTTGATAGCTTTTTCATTTAGCTTTCATGGAACCTTGTGAGATTTTGAATAATTTAAAAGCAATGGAATTCTTTGGTGATAAAAATCTGACCATTGGGCCAATTCTTGTAGTGTTACACACATGATACTCACTCATGTGAAGGTGTGGGATTAACGTGTCTGAAGAATATGTGTTACATTGTAACCACTGAGGAAAATAACTCTCTAAAAGATTTAAATGTCCACGAATTCATAGATTCGCTTAAAGTATTAGCTTTCTGTTTTAAAATAAATAGCCAAGCCTTAACAACAATCTGTAAATAATAATAAAAGAGGTAATAATTTTGCTAGGTGGGATGGCATATCTTTGGTGTCAGCACTTTGGAGGTTGAGACAAGAGGATCTCTTGAGTTCAGGAGTTCAAGAGCAGCCTGGAGCAAAATACACACACACACACACACACACACACACACACACACACACACACACACACACACAGAGAGGGAGAGAGAAAGAGAGAGAGAGAGAGAGCGAGAGAGAGAGGATTAAAAATAGAACAACAGAACAACCCAAAAAAGCAGCCTGAGATCCCATCTCGAATACATACACACATACATATATATGTATGTATGTATATATATACATATATACATACATATATATATTATTAGATTTAGAATTATCAGGTCTATATTTTGATATGTTAATATGTTTGCTATTTTTATAGAATCACAGAATCAACTATTTAAAGCATCTTTCCTTTATATTTATTTTAATATTTCATGTTTCTTTCCCCAAAATTCTGAAACAAAAGGTTTCAACACGAGATCTTACAGTAACTATTTACTTGGCCAAGCTTCACATTTTTCAGCTTTATCTTAAGGCTTGCCACTTTCTGTGGTCTCAGGAAGACCAGTCTTATAAAAATCTCAAAGCCGATAACTGATCTTGTGGCCTTTGATCCTCCTGCTTTCCCTCCCTCTCACCCCCGTGTCTGGCCACCTTGTTCATTTCTCACATGACTTTACTTGATAAATGTATTTTTTCATAACTTTGCTATCATTCCAATTACTATTCTAACTCTGTTTGCCTGGTGAGTGCCCAGCCACAGGGAGGGGAGTCTGAATGAAAGAGACATTGGTAGTGGTGGGACAGCGAAGGTCAAGTTTAGGCAGCTCAAAGGTTAGAACCAAAGGTGTGATGAAAGAAGCCCTTGGCACCTTCCATCTTGCCGGCGCAGAAAGCTTTTTGAAAGTGGTAACATCTCATTATGAAGAGAGTAAAATCTTGTTCAGAGTAAGTGTGGTAACGGGTTAACTACAGCGTGTCCCAGAAGTCACCACATACAGGAAAAATTAACAAGCTTATAGTTGATATTATATTTTATGTTTACACATATTATATGATAGCAACTTCTGGGATACCCTCTGTAGCAGAATATGAGGTCTGATATCAAAGTAAAGTCACTCAGCTTTTGTACTATTCAGAAAGATCCGCTCTGGTTTTATTTGTGTATTAGAACATCCATACATGCTACTGATTTTTAAAATCTTGTTTTGTTTTGTAGGCATTTTTTTTTATCTCTGGAATTTTAGAATTACAATGGAAACACATCTGGATTAGAGCTATTAGGAAGCAAGGAGATCGATTTGTGGAAAGCAGAAGCGGGTGTGTGAGTGCGGGGAGGTGGAAGGGCGTGATTGTGAAGTTGATGTTGTTATGTGCACAGGTTCCTCAAGTTTAGGGCCACCATTGTGATCACAAATATACACTGATAATGATAATAATAACAACAACAACAACAGTAACAACCTCTTGGGAAAAACGATAAAAGAATTTTGTGGAGTGCTCCCCACAGTGTTTGTGAAGGGCCTCTGAGCAGGAGTCTTGGGCTTCCTTCCTCAGCCTATATCTGTTATCTATAATTATTTCTATTTTCTGTCTCTGCCAGGCAACTAATGGAAGAGTTGAGACATGATTTTTGTGAACTCACCAAGAGCTACAGGCTAGAAGATGTAACAATATGGGGTAATTCAACCCAATAGATCAATTACATTTTGTGATACATTACGGTTTTCAGAGGCACAGCGATGTAATAAAGCTACCATTATCTAGAAATATGAAATGTTAAATAAGATTCCAATCTAATAGATAAAGTGATAAAATGATTGCAAAAAAAAAAGCAACATTGGTAGAATCTGATAGAGAAATTGTTTGGTGTTAGCAAGAGTGGAAACATTACAGTTTCTCAGGAACCCGCCAGCCATTTTTACTACCACAGGGCTGTTTATGTGCTATGTCTGAGAAATCTTGATTAAATGTTATAATAAAAATTGTATATTTTCATAACAAATCAATATCTTCAGTAAATAAATGACAGAATAAGGAGTTTCAAACATGGAGACTCCTATTTGTGCAAGACTTAATAGCCAAGAATTGCTAGCTAACATTGACTTTGTGAGGCTAAGGTAGGCAATTGGATTTGTGAATGCTCACTGGTCTGTAGAAGATGGCCTTATTTTGTATTAATTCCTAAGAAGGTCGATATGGATGTGGGGTGGACTTCTGGATTAGTAGCTAATTCAAGCCTGTCAGGTTGTTTTTTTTTTTTTTTTTTTTTTTGGTTTGTTTGTTTTGTTTGTTTGTTTGTTTGTTTGTTTTTGTCTTTTAAAGAATTGCAGGAGTTTATAGATTCTTTGCAGGGCTTGACTTGAGAACATAGCTTAACTCTTAAGACCAGAGGAACTAATTCAGCCAGAAGTGTATATTTTCTTACTCTCTAAAAGAATTTTTAAAAGCTTCTTGCTGTGACCCTTCCAGCTTCCTGTTCTTCCTTCTCTAATTATCCTTGCTAAATTCTAGTTCTTGCTGTCATCTGTCACCATCACTGGGACAAACAAATCTTGTGAAGGAAACTGAGGAAGAGGCCTATTTTCTAAGCATGTGTGGAGGAGAATCTGTAGAGTTCTCCTTCCTGTGTGTGGTGTCTTGTTTGCTGTAGTGGTGCTGTTGTTCGATCTCTATCTGTTTTCTCCAGTGAGCCTCCCACGTGTGCATCCGTGAGATGCTTTATACTGGATTACAGGATTGGCTGAGTCATTAGCAGCCTCACTGGCTCAGAGCAACTGAATTTAATTTCTTGACCTTACAGTTCTCAACATACACAACTTCATTGAATAGAAAAATAATTTCTTCTCAGTGGAATCTATCTGTCCATATGGAAACACTAAGTAAGTACCTATAGCATGCTAAGTATATTAGTAACTAATGAAAATATTGTAATCAACAAGATAATCAAGTTTATTATCTTTACTGAGTTCCCGTTGTTAGAAGGGTATATTAAAAGTTGCAGGAAAACTTAAAAAGAAGCACTGGTTGGGCATGGTACACCTGTAATCCCAGCTACTCAAGAGGCTGAGGCAGGAGGATTGCAAATTCAAGGCCATCCTGGGAGAGTTAGCTTGACATTGTCTCATAATTTAAAAAGTCTCAGGATATAATCCACTAGTAGCATCCTTAGGTCCTTAGCATCCACAGAACAGAGAAGGAGAAAAGGTAAATTATTTTAAAAATATGGAAATAAAGGAGAAAATCGCTCTGGCTTTCTCTCTTCCTCCTAAATCATCACTCACATTTTCTATTCAAATATTCAGAAATTCCCATTTTCCTATTCAAATGTGTACATATTCACATTTTGTAGTATTTTTTTCATGTGCATTGCTATTGTAGGCTACAAAACAAGTCTGTTTCCACATTGGTGTGATTTTACAAGAATCCCACAAAGGAATATTTGTTGTTTATAAGCTGTGGGAAAAATTGCAGTATATCAGTACTCCTTTTGAAAGCTTTTTCAGCTATTGAGGTCAATTTAAGATCCTATCAGAGAAGTCTGGTTTGTGTTCACTTTATATTCACCATTCAGTATTTTCCCCCTGGAAACTTGTAGGGTTGAAGATGCCATTATTATACAATGAAGTCATACCAAAAGTTTCAAGTTGTTTTTAAGGTGTTAAAATTAAAAGATACTGAAAAAATTCTCTTATTTTGGATTTGAATGTGGATAACTTTAAGACTGCCATGTGAATCGCAGAGTTGTGAAATTGCTTTTGCATTTTGCTCAAGGGGAAAAAACGTGGGCTCCTCCTTGTTTAGCGGAGAGGAGCCTTTCTAACATACCTCTCAAATTACACACCACTGAAATGATCCTCGCATCGCGTTTGGCTCATGTGTTTCTCGTTAGCTACTATGAATGAAAGATTCATAACTATCTGTTTCAAAAAAAAAAAAAAACTCTTCTCAGAAAATGCCATTATCGAGTAGCAGGATGAAGAACTCCTTTTTAATCCTTTTAGTATGTTTGGGTTGGACTATGATGGACACTGAACTTTAAAAAAAAATAATTTCTTTGCATGCAGAAGGCCATAATTATTTATCAAATCATGATGACTTTGGGGCGGTGGAGGGATCAAGGTGCTGAGTTTTCCCACTTGGCAAATTGGATGAGGCATTTTTGTCTCTTGTCTCTGAGAGGCCTCCTAACCTTTCCCTTATCGGGCCTACCGGGCATCATAACACAGGCTCCCAGGGAGGAGGAAGTCGGAGTCAGACCAACTCGCCAGACAGATGGCTGGAGTCCCTGTGACAACCTCATGACCTAATTTCCAGGCTCTGTCTTCCTGCCTGGAGAGTTAAGACTGGATGCTGTTGGTTGTAGCAGCACGAGGCTGTGTGCACACTGAAGGTAGAAAGGGGGAAGGAGAGTGAAAGGATAGAAACAGAAATCCACCTCTAGCTGGGCCTACTGGCACAGGGCCATCATCCCAGCATCTGGGAGGCTGAGACAGGAGGATCACAAATTCACCCCCTAGCCTGAACAACTTAGTAAGACCATGTCTCAATTTAAAAAAAAAAAGGAGGGGGGGGCGGGTCCTGGGAATGTAGCTAGATGCAAAGGCCCCCAGTTCGATACCCATGACCACAACGCAAAATCTCTCTCTCTCTCTAATTTTGCCACATCCAGGACATGCAAGCACTTTGTTGGGAAAGTAATTTAACTCATCATTTCCTCGCACTGGTCAGTCTTCCTTGGAGCTTCCAGTCATAAGCAGAGAACCTTTTTTCCCCCACCTTAAATTGATGGCATCCTAAAACTTAATTATTTCAGAGGATTTTCTGTTCTAGCAAAAAGGCAATATTAATATTTGAATGTATGGGCAGAGATGGAGGGATCCTGTCTGTGTGTTTCTTCTGCAGTAAGTTAGCCTGAGAGTTGTTCAGCTGTCCACGCAAGATGAGGCCGTTTTTCATTCACTTAATAAATGTTTATGAATGCTGTGATTGAGTGTGCTTACTAAAGTCACATAAAATTTCCAGCTGTACTGCCCCAAATAATATAGAATTATAGGTACCAATATGAATTATTATTTTTGTTTTGGCCAGACACTGATTTCCCTTAATTGCTACCCTTTCTCTCTCTAGACTGTGTAGACAAAGATGGTAACATCTTTCTTCTTCCTGTGTATGTAGTTAACATGATGTGTTATGCCGGAATAATACTGTATTAAGATGGTTTGCTGGGTGATGAAGCGTGTGGGTGCTATGTCAGCTAGATGAATTGAAACCATGCTTTTCTTAAGTGCTTGTACTCAGAACATGTGCTCGTTTCATATCCTGTCTTTTTTCCCACCTCGGAAACTTTCTTACTCCTCTGCAGCATTTTTTTCAATGGTGTTGGTAAACTCAGTTCTAAAATAGTTCATGAAGCTAGGCCTGCTGGCATAAGCCTATAATCTCAGTACTCTGGGAGCCTGAGGCAGGAGGATTTCAAGTTCAAGCCCAACCTAGGTGAGTTAGTGAGTTAGGAAGGCCCTGTATCAAAATCAAAAAAGGGGGAGTGGAGGTGGATAGGGATGTAGCATAGTGTCAAGGCCTTTGGCTGGATCTTCAGCATTGTAAAACAAACAAAACCCAAAAGGCCCCACGCATGTCTCCCTTTAATAAGCAATCAATCCTATGTATATATTTAATGCCACACCGCATCAGGGTAGCCTGTCCTGTTTCCTCATTCCCTGAGAAGGATACCCATTCTGTGGCCTCAGGATTGTCTTCTGATTTTCACTTGACTTCAGTCACAGTGTAGCAACAGAGTCATCAGTAATTAAAATTAATATCATTCAAGAGTAATCTTAATAATGTAGGCCTCTGTCTATTGTAAAACATATTACGGAGCCAGTGAAAAATGTTCTGCCCTATCTCATGTGTCTAGGTCTACGCATGTTTCTAGTGAGCTCCTGGAGTTCAGGTGTGGCAATTTGCACACCAAATGGGAGACATTGTGTTAGCATCTCCTTGCTGCTGCCTGTTTCGGTCCTGATCCCTGTGGAGGTGTTTGCTGAGACACCTGTACCAGCTGGTGTCCCATCCTCATTTCTACGTTAGTCAGCCCACAGAGATCTGGTGCCTGAGCTCATGTCTCCAAGGTCACCTGCAGCCTTGGAAAAACCAAACTACAAGGCAAATTTTCCTTTTTCTTCTTTTTCTTTGAATCTTACTTGATATTGCTGTAGTGTTTACCCATAACCTCTTTGAGGACATGAACTGAGTTTTTGCTCACCACTGAGTTTTCATTGGATGGAGTTTCTAGTACTTTACTTGTAGATCCGTCTGTTGTTCATTGAATGTGTGTGTATGTAATGATCTTTGCTCCAAAACTGAAATTTTCTTTTCTAAGATGTATATTTTCTTTCTTTTTGTTTTATGTATATACCAAATGTAGTGTTTCTCTTCTTTTTTTTATGGGAGGAAAAATTTAACTTTTTCCCAACAGTCAGTATTTGTATTAGTATGTATTTGTGATGTACAGTAGTTTCATTCAATCTGAGAAATTGGTGGACATGAATATTGCATCAGTGTTAGCTCACTCTCCTCCCTTTTTCCTGCCCTCCCTCCCTCTCCTTCATCCAATCTCCTTTTCTGCAAACCCATCTTCCTCCTTCCTTCTACCTCTCTTGTTAGTCTCTACCACATGTTTGTACTTTAGATTTCTCAAATTAGAGAAGCCATGTGCAGTATTTAATCTTTTGGAACTCATTCACTTCACTAAGAATAATGGTCTCAGTATGCATCCATTTTTCTACAAATGACTCAAATTTCTCTTTTTTATGATAGAATAGTACTACATTGTGTAATACATCACTTTCTCCTTATCCATTTATCTGTTGATGGATGTTTCATGATCTAGATACTACGAATTGTGCTGCTATGAACACGAATATTCATGTATCTCTCATAAATGATGTTTTAACCTCTTTTGGAAAGATATCCAGAAGAGGTATAGCCGAATCAAATGGAATATCTAGTCTCAGTTTTCTGAGGAATTTCCATACTGATTTTCATAATGGTTTACCATTTTATGTTCTCACCAGCAATGTAGAAAAGATTTCTTTTTCACCACATATTTACCAGCCTTTATTGTTTTTTTTTTTTTTTTTTGAGTTCTTCTAATGAGTGTAGCATTATGGTGTAATATTTACATAATTGTATCACTTATTTTGTGTACTTTTTGTAAACTTTATTTTGCCAATGTTATTCTATGGAAAGAGAACTCCTATCCCATTATTTGGGATATTTCATACAATCTTGGCTAACTTAGAACACAAAGTGAAATTTTACGATTAATAGGTGTCTTAGTTACTTTTTTGTCACTGCAACTCAATACCCAATATCCACAATTTAAGGGGAAGAAAAGTTTATTTTAGCTGAGTTTCAGAAGGTCACAGTCTGTTCATGGACAGCTGGCAAGAATGGAAGGATATGGCAGAGGTAGAGGTGGGAGACAGCCTCAGTGTTCCACCCCTTCCAGATTAAGCCCCCAACACACACCTGTAATCCAGTCCATACTCCTGTGATCTAATCCACATGCCTGTCTTCCACCATACACCTATAATCCACCAAATGCCAATAATCCACCCCACTGACCACGCCCAATCCCTAATCTTCAAATAGCACATGGTTCCATAGATAATCCATAATATCCAAATGCATGAGGCTTTGGGGGGGACTTTCCAAATTAAAACCACAGTAACAGGAAAAGAGATTGATTTGGGGGCACACAGAAAGAAAAGGAGGTTGTTTTTTCATGAGGAATTTAAATGTTAAAAAAAACCCTTTGCCCCTGTAATTATGAACAACTCTAGCTGTGCCTAATATTTCTTTTTTGCATGCCCTAAAGATTTTAAGATCATTTTTAAAATTTTAAAAAGTATAATCTCATTAAAATACCACGTCTAAGAAATGTTGATTCTTTTAGTTGTTGCTTCTTTTTTTTTCCTCTTTTTTTTTCGTTTCCATCTGGGTTAGAAAATGTGTAAACTAGAAAAATCCTCAGAGTTGTGTTTTCTAACCATTGCATTATACTTTTCTCAAGAGCATTGTTGGGATGATCTCATGGAGGATCTCATGTCAGTTGTTCTGTCAGCCGTTCTCTGGGTGGCTGGGATAGACATGAGGATAGGTGTTTGTAACCAAATTTCTACTAGATTGAATGGAGGCAATAAGTGCTTGCGAGTAACATTGATTGTATCTCCTTAAAAAAAAAAACAAAACTAATTTTCCTCCTTTAAAAAAATTGGTTTCTGCTAATTCTGTGACTTAAAGTATCCAAATTCCAACTTTTATGGTGATATTCTTGTTGATAACTGATAAATACTACACACCTAACTTTGTGTGATTTGTTTAACAAGTTATTTTCTTATTATCTGCTTTTAACTTTCTTCAATCCCAATCTCCTCACCCTCTTTTCCAAAATTATTCACTAGTGAATTGTATAATCCTGACTGGTAGAGTTTTTCTTTTTAAAATGGGTATCTCTAAGACCCCTTCCAACTCTCATAGTTGATGAGACCTCAAAGCTTGATTTTTATGTAAGTCATTTTTCAGCTACAGGGGATTAGCATAATCCTCATTTCTAAGGTAAAATTCACCACTTATCTACTGCTCTAAATAGAGCAGAAAACTTTATTTGAAAAGGAATGATGAAAAAACACATAGCTTTTATTCTATGGGAGAGGCAATTCTGTGATATTTTCACTTAATATTTTTTAACTTTGAGAAATTCTAGTGGAAAAAAGATTTCAGATAGGTTAGAACTGACAAATGAATATTGTGACAGGTATTTCTAGAAGGAGAGCTGTAGTCTCTGGCCATCCCATGCCTTTATTCCAACAGCCATGTGGAGCACGTAAGAGACACACTTCAGTTTGAAACAGATACTGAATGTTTCTGGAGCTGGGTGACCATAAACTTTTTGTTAATGTATTATAGAAAAATAGTTAGTATATTATAGAAAATAGAATCACAGTGTTGGAACTAAAATTCCTTTTTAATTTTTTTTTAAATAGCCTAAGAGTTACCTGGGACCGTGAACGTCTGTCTATGCCTTCCATTTGGTAAGAAAGTTCCTAGAATGAGGTTTTACTTTATACTAGTTGTGGTCATCTAATGTCTTTGCTCAGCGTGCTACCTGTTGTGGCTTTCGAGCAGAAAGCTTCTGAATAAGTTTTATAGTACTTTTTTTTGTGGGTGTGGGGGGGGACATGAATTACTCTTGGTGAACCACATGCGGAAGAACTGGGAACTAGTCTGTGCCTCCAGTTATTTTGTGAAAAATGCGGGGGCTGAACTTGGTGGTGCTATTTATGTGTCATTCTCTTGCTGTTTTATCAATGTCTTATTCACCTGAATGGATTTAATGTTTATTTTTGTAATAGTGCAGATAGAACCTAGAGCCTTCACACTGGGCTCCATCCCCAATCCTTTTTAGATTTTTGAGACACAGCCTTGTTAAATTTTTATGTTGCCTGGTCTGCTCTGGTCTGGAACTAAGGATCCTCCTGCCTCAGCCTCCCAGAATGCTGGGGTTACAGGCCTGTACCATCATGCCTAGTGAGCCGGGATAGCTTTCAAACAATATTCTTTCATTTTGCCTATCCACTCAAACTGTAATATTTTTTTTTTTTTGAGTGAAAAAGTAGAAGCAACCATGCAGTCCCTGCTCACCTTTGCTCGCAAGGCCCACACAGAACGCCAGCCGTGGCTGGGCCCCCCCCCCATCATTATCGCTATCGCCACCATCGCTGCCCCTACTACTGATGTCATCAAATACATATGTAAACGTGGGCAGTTGTTGTCTGGTTTGTGGACCTTTTGCGCTACAAAGCTGGGAATCTCAAAATGGGAGACCTGGTGCTTGAAGGTGGAGCAGCATATCACGGATGGTGGCGAACTTAATCCTGACTCATTTTGGTAGTAGTGACTGAATGATTTCAGTGGAGGAGGAATGAAGCTTTGAAAATCATTCTTTCCTCTCCTGGTCTGCAAACACAGCTTACTTTTCTGAGGATATGTATTTCTCTAGTTTTTGTTGGATTTTTATTATTCCCCTTTGTTCCACCCCCAATAATTTCAGTGTTTCTTAGTTTGTTCAAATAATTAATGGGAAGAGCAGTTTTTTTTTCTCCCTGATCGACAGTTACCAAGGACACAGTTTCCTAATCTGTGTTTCCTCTGATTTTTCTTTTCTTCTTTTTTTTTTTTTGGGGGGGGGGGTTCTTCATTGTTGTTGGCTCCCCAGCAGGAGACTGTTTTTCCAGCTCTTTCTAACATTGGACTGCCCTACGATCTGTTGGAGAAGCACGTGAATTCAGCAGCTGATAGGTGGATAAGTGCGTGCTCGGATGCACACGCACACATGATCTGCATGTACTTACACACAGGGCCACCACAGTCGCCTTCAGTGTCTTGTGTCCAGTTCGTTTTTTCAGCAAAGGGGTGCGTTTGCAGGCCTTGGGCTTTGGAGGAAGGCTTTTGTTGTTTTGTAGAGGTACGCTTTCCACGTTCTTCAGTCAAAGAAGGAGTGGCGGTCAAGAGTTTTAATATTCAAATTGAAAAATAGTATTAAGATGCTAAAGTTTTCCAGTTTAAATTTTTTTTTTTTAATTTCTTGGGAAATCCTAAGATAGCCAAGACCCCACAACTTGAAGAGTTTCTAAGGTTAATTATAACCTATGAGGTATCATTAAATATGACTCAGACTCAGTCTGTAGGAAAAGTTAGTTCTGATGTTCAGTATGAAATAATTGAATAGAAGATGACTACAGGGACCGCTGCTCTTAGAGATGCCCCTCGCCACCGAGAGTGATACATCCTGTTTTGAGTTGCTTAGGTTAGCCCTCCTTTCCCCAGAACTTTCCCCAGAAGTGTGAGACCTGTGTTCTTCTGTGTCAAATCGCTTTTCCGTTTACTTCCCCTCCCTTCCACCCTCGCACATCCCCTCTCTCTTCCCACAGATCCATCTCCCTGCTTCCTACATCTCTCTTGTTTGGCTCTTTTACTTATTTATGCTATGATTTTCTTACATTATAGAAGCCATATGATACTTATTCTTCTGGATCTCATTCACTCCAGCCCCTTTTTGGTTTGGTTCTGAGATAGGCTCTCCTTGAGTCACTGAGTTGTCCTGGCCGGGGTTCAAAGTTGCCATCCTCCTGCCTCAGCCTCCTGGGGTGTTGGGATTATAGGCCTGCACTACCTCGCCAGGGACACGTTATGTTCTTAGGCAGAATTTTAAAGGAAGAAGAGGCGAGAGGCCTAGTCCAGTTGTCTGCACCATGTCCCTTTCTCAGGGCCTTCCTCATCAGAATCGCTGTTGCCAGGCATGGCTGTTGACTGAGAAAAGGAAAACTGGCTGAGTTTGGTACAACTTCTTGCCTCTGAAGGGCAAGTTTTTCTCTATGTTATTAAAGTCTCACCAGTCCCAGAAAATATAATACTTAGTATTTATGCCCATAGACTCAGGGAGGGACAAGTTCTTCAAAGAAGGCCTGTTGGTTTTATTGTTTACAGAAAGATCAGTCATTGGTCCTGACAGCTTTTGTCTGGTCTTGGGCTCCCTCCTAGTGAACATGCCTGGAGCCTTGGTGGGTTGAGCAGCCTGCCTCTCAACCTCTCTTCTGCCTACTTCTAACTTAATTAGTATAGTAATGTTTTCCACACCAGCTTTGTAGAAGTACTGTACTGGACATGTTCTGTATTACAAAGTCCTGGGATTCCCCATGGCAAGAAATCTTCTTGGGAGATAATTAATTTTAATTTTAATTTTTCATAAAAAGTTACAGGGATGTACATGAGAGGAGGCACAGGGTAGTCTGTCCTGGGTATGAAGTGATTATGGAAGTTTTGACTTTGACCTCTAACCTAGCACTCTGGCTGGTGGTAGGGTTGAGCTGCATTGAAATTTCATAGTTGGCTGAAGTGGGTTGGAAAAAAAGCAATTCCAGGGAGCGTGTGTATGGGGACGTGGGAGTTTCCTTTCCTTTATTTTTTTCTTTTTAATTTTATCTTGTAGTTACAAGTAGCACAACTCCCTTTATAAACATCAGAGAGTTGAGCATCGAAGTCTTTTAAAGAAGAGAGATGCCTTGCTGGGAAGGCCGTGTAATCATGGCGGCGCAGGATGCCCCTATGCTCCGTGATGCCTTTTCTTCTCGTGCCCCAAAGATCCATGTTGGATGATGAAGCCTTTTTTTCTCTTAAATGCCAACTTAGAAAGTTTAGTGTTGGAATTGAGTTAGAAAAAAGCAAAAACAAATCCATTGTATTTGTACTTTAACGTATACCTTTCCCAGAAATATCTACACACATACATACACATGCATGCAAACACAGCTTTTTTTTTTCTTAAACAGTGTTGAGGATCAAATCCAGGACCTGACTTATGCTGCTACATCCCCACTTCCCCAGTTTTAGCCATAATTTTATAATAAAAACCCAATTGAAATTCTATTTTTCCTTTGAAAATTTAAGACACCAAGAACCATTTTAGTACATAAGGGTTTAATTTATAGATGCTGGCCTCTTTCTTAGTATTAAATATATTTTAAATATAAATAATATTAAATATAATAGATGATCGTCTTTGTTTCATGAGATCAGTTCTATGTGGAACCAAATCAAAGTTATGTAAATGTACTGCCTTGAAAGCAGAACTTTCTTTGGCAAAAAGGAATTCTACTTCCCATTGAATTAACAGAGATTCCTTGTAAAAATTAAACCAGTTAAAACATCTATTGGGGGTATTTTTGGTATTTCATACCATTCTGTTTTTGATAACATAGTTTGTATAAGAAGGTATTAGAAAAGGAAGAAAACTTCCTCTACATCTTTTCATTAAAAATTTAAATCAGTGAAAAAGTGAACAATACATTGAGCACTTATACGTGCTTCTTCCAGATTCGCAAATTTTCAGCATTTAGCCATCTTTGCATTTGTCCCTCTCCCTCACCTCCTTTTCCCTTTGTCGTTCGATAGTGAACTGCAGACACTGAACACTGCATCACTGATCTCATCACTCCCAGTAACCTGGACGTCTCCTAATAACCATGTGCACCTTGCATCGCCAGAGGCTGTAGCACCCCTTGGTCCTGTTGTCAGCTTTGCAGGGTGCTTTCAGATGTCTGCCATCATCATATGAAAATTGCCCTTCATGACTTTCTTGTTTGTTAGATCTAGAACCTAATCAAGGCCAACGCATTCCATTTGTTCCCCCTTTTCCTTTAGGACAGCGCTTCTTTAATTTATGCTGTATGGCAGCGATATGAAATTGAAGTTGATTAAAATGTTGATAAATTCAACATTTAGCTTAGCACTCTTGTAAGATTTCAACTACCTGCTAGCTCTGTGTGGCTAATGGCTGCTCTGTTAACTAACACATACATAGAGTATTTCCACTGTTACAGAGAGCACGTCAGGCCAGGGTGGTGCTTTCATAGAGAGAGCTGTGACGGGACCCAAAGTCCCAAGAGCTTAAACTTCAGAGGGGAAGTACGTGGGTGGGGAGGAGGAGCAGCATTTCCTCCCCTCATCCTGCGGAGGTATGAGGGAGAAATAGATGAGTGGCAGGAACATTAGGGGGCTGGCGATCGCCTTGCCTTTGTCGTATCCCCTCACATTACCCATTGCTCAGTCAGCTTACTACCCTGTTTTTAACACTTAAGAAAAAGGAAGGCTGGCATTGCTGCCTCTCTTTGTTTCTTTCCCATACTCCACTCACGTTCTGAGTGAAATTTTGTAGGCAGTCTGTGTGGAATGCATGGGGTTGGGTTCAGGGAAAGGAGAAATAATCTCCAGGCATGGAGAAGGGTTGAGAGTCGCGTGGTTGGATGCCTTTAGGTCCCATAGTGCTCATGGCTCCTGTTTTTTGCCAGGGTCTGAAGGTGAATGCCTGTTCACTCATTCGTTACTTACTGCTGTGTCGTGCTGACTAGTGTGTCCTCAGATCAACTGCTACATAAGGTAGAAGTAAGTTGTCATGTGACTCAGCCTACTTGGGTTTTCTTCCCTGTACTTCAGGTGTTTAGTTTTGTGACGTGAAGAAACTCAAGATTTCCATTCCAGCTCTTCCCCTCCTGCCAAGCTCCTGACTCCTGCCAACTTCATCCTTTCCTTCATTTGCCTGTGCTGTGGTTTGAGTTCTGGGCAACTTTGGGGAGTGTATAGAATAGGACATCATTTAAGCTCTCCTTTTCCAAATGGAACAAGTGTCTTAATTGAGGTCACACCAACACCTACTGTGACAGAATCCTCCCCTCATCCTCCCTGGCACAGAGGGAGAATTCACCCAGTAGAAGAATGGTGTGAAACTGTGTACCCGAAGAGTGTCCACTGGGATAAAACTAATGCCCAGTTGGAGGCACAACACAGTGACTCCTGTGCCAAGCTGGGCCGTTCAGTTTGATGCCATGCCAGATGGCAACCTAGCGGGTGAGCCATCAGCTTGGGGCTTTCTTCAGCCTCCTCCAGTCTAGAATGAAATGCCCAGCTGCCTCTTCCCTTGCAGGAGTGAGCTGGTGGAAACAGTAATTGCACTTACTGTTACTTAATATTTACATAGGTTTGCTTAAGTTTGTAATTGTAGTACTACCAAATACGGCTTCATTGGTATGCTGAAAGCTGTAGGTTACTTGATAATATTAGGGAATAGAATGTGTTTAACACCAGCTCATCAGTGTAAAGGAGGAGTTAACATGGGAGAGGAAGTCAGAACAGCAGAGTTAGGTTGAACTGGTGTAGTTCATGCAGTGCGATTTTGGTCACTAGTATACTTCTATTCAGATTTGCGTGAATTATATATTAAGAGCTTTAGTAACTTTTAGCTTTCAACCACTGTCTGACATCTTAAAGAAGTGAACGTTCAAAGTCATTGCATGTTTTTTTTATTCACTAAATTTGATGGCTCTTAGCTTTTATGTCCAGTTTATACTGTCACATTAAGTATGCCTAATCTGAATAAAATAATAGTTTTTACAGGTGATACGGTTTATTGTTTGGTCTCAGATGTGCTTGGAGATACATGGGGAGATTGAGGAATTCTGAAAAAGAAATGATCTGGTCATTTCTCAGAGCTTCCTTTGGGTAGATCCTTTGTTTGAAAAATAGTTTTGCTTTTCATAATAATGATGTATTACTAATGGCATTCTGACTATTGCTTTTTATTTAAATTTGAATTTTTAATTTTTTGGAAAATAACAGGAGAGCCCAGCAATTTTAATGTTTGTGAGGCAAAAGTTTCTAAATGAATTTTAATTTCTTTGCCATACTGAGAAAGAAGCATGCCACCCTGTTGTGGCCTGAGTGGGACTCCCTTGTCACTAGCCTTGCAGGTCAAGGGTGTGTTCTCATGTCTTACGGCCTGATACTGCCTGAGTCACATTTCTCTAAAACTTGATGCTCTTGTCTTAAAAATGCCTCCTGTACCATGAATGTAATTGAAATGATGCAACTACTGTGGTGGATGTCATTAGAAGAGGAGGGATTCTTGCTTGCCATCCTCGTAAGAATTTTCTTTTTCCTGATACTAAAGGTCACATCCAGGGCTTTGACACTGAACGTATTATCAGCCATATTTTATTTTTAATTTTGAGACAGGATCTCACTAAGCCACCAAGTCAACCGCACTGAGCTCAAACTTTCAATCCTCCTGCCTCAGCCTCCCAGAGTGCTGGGTTACGGGCCTGTACCACTGGGATTCAGCATAGTACAGCATCTTGACTGCTACGGTGAGGACTGTTCCTTGTTATGACAAGGAGGGAAGTGGAGTTCTTGTCCTGCCACTTTGTTTTACTAATACATCAAGAATTATGTTCCTGTGGTGCATTCTCACAGAAGCCCCAACTATATTGGTGGCCATGTTTCTGGAGTAGGCAGTGTGGACACAACAGCCCCGAGGGATCTTTGTTCTGTATCATAGTAACTGCTGTGGCTTCAGGTCATGAATGAAATGATAAGAGGAATGGTAGTTTCCCATCTGTGGGCCTACTTTGGTGTCCTGCAGTGTTAAGTGATCGGTCACTGTTTGGGCTTCTTGGCTCTGGGTGCTGGAATGAGTGTTGCCCCGTGTCACATTCAGTGCTTCGTACCCATGTACCTCTCAGCCTCTGTGTAATGGTTGGGCGGAAGGCTGTATCCATTCCAAACCCTGCTACTCCAGGAGAGTGAGATGTATCTAAGGTTCAACCTACATGATCTAATTCAGGGAGAAAATTTTCTTGCTAGGTAACATGTAAGGGAAATTCAGCTGGGACTGGGTCCTCAGGCCCATAATAGTAGCACTCTGGGAGGCTGAGACAGGAGGATTGCCACGTTCAAACCCAGCCTGAGCAACTTAGTGAGATTCTGCCTTGAAAGTAAAAGTAGAAATAGGCTGAGGATGGAAGTCAGTATGAAGGCTCTGGGCATGATCTGTAGTATGACAGAAAAAGAAAGAAAATTAAGAAATTCCATTTTTAAATTTTTATCTTTATCAAGCACTTGGAATGCACAGACGATAACTAGCAGAATTTCATATAAAAATATAAATTTAGGGGGTATGTGTATACGTATAGATGTCTCCATAGGATAGAATGTAAATCCAAACCTGCTAATCAAGGACAATTGCTTCTGCCAGCTAGGAACAAAAACTGGAGTTGGAATCAGGGCAGGGCCATGGCAGACACACAGCAAGCCCTGGAGGGACAGGTGCATCCTCTCCAGGGTGGGAGGTCGTTGTCATTCTTAGCCCGCTGCTTCATCCGTCATCCAAGCACTCAGCAGGTTCAGGATGGTAGAGTCCACTTCTCCGGGCACCTGTCCTCCGTGGGAAGAAGCAGAGGGAAGCTGCTATCTGACAGCTTGGACCTAGGGGACAAAAGCCAGGAGATTGGAGATTCCTGAATGGAACCATGGCACAGCAGAAGCTTTATTTTCCTTAGATGGATGATTACAGTTTCCTAGATTTTGTTGTTGTTGTTACATAAGAAACTAATGCTTGTTAGGCGTAGAGGTGTGCACATCACAACTAAAAGTCCTAACTAAAATTGGAGACTAGAAAATAAAGAAGAAATTAGCTGTCTGTAATCTAAAGAAATTAGCTGTCTGGGGGAATTGGTAGACGAGCAGATAGGAATTCCAATCAATTATAATGTGGGAACTGTCAGTGAAGTGCAGTAGGAAGATAATGTTATAAGAATATATTGAAAAACATACTGGACAGTGTTTGAGCTCAGAATGAAAATATTCTTTCAGGTACTTGTTTCTTACGTTAGTTCTCCATGACAGCCTAAGATGTAGCTGTCAACAGTCTGGATCAACGCTGCCTATGAATCATGAAAGTAATTACTCAGCTGTGTTACATTTGGCCATTCTAAACGAGCACCGGGTATAGAGCCTTAGAAATCTAGTTACGTGGGCCTTCATTTTTCTCTTTCCTCAATAGGTTGAGAATCCCCGGTACAAAATGCTTGGGATTTCAGATTTTACAGTTTTTTTTAAGGCATCTTAACACTTTTCATTGAAATATTTACAAAAATTTTGTAAGTGAACCATCTCTAATCTGAAAATTCAGATCTGAGAGTCTAAAATCCAAAATTTTCTAAGTGTTGTGTCATTGGTCAAAAAGTTGTGAGTTTCAGAGCATTTTGGATTGGAGCTGAGTGAAGCTTCTGCTCTCTCAGTACCGGCTTTTACCAGGAGGTTGACAAGAGTGTGAAGAGCTGGTGTGGTGGGAAGCGGGAGAGAGCGAGAACACTGGTTTTGTGTTGTGGATTAGCAGGTGTCCAGGTGGATGCTCTGTTACGAAAACTAGGAAGCCGGAGAGGAGGAGATTAGAATGAAAGGGAAAACGCTGAGGTCTGTGATACTGCAGATATTTTGTCTCTCTCTGCCATAAAACTTACTGCAGAATAGAGTTGTATATTTAGGGTTTTAAACCAGAGGGGTGTGTGGCTTTTTTTTTTTTTATTCTTTTTTTCTTATCAGATGGAAGAGACAAGAGCTTTCTTGTTGATGACTTGGCGGGGTTGTTCAGCTCCACGTGAGCAATAATGCAGGAGCTCAGAGACTTCTCTCTTGGGAGATCTTTAAGAAAAAGTGTTCAGACACTTAACTGCCTGAAATTGTATAGCGTTCTGTATGTCCTACTAAAAATAATGAAAGAAAAGACAAAGACAAAATGTATGAAAATCCAGACGTAGAAAATGGATATTATTGAGGATAATTCTTCTGTTCCTAATCCTAGTCACTTTAATATCCCTCCAAGGCAGTTGATAATAGACAAATCAAATTGATGAGCCCTTCACTTATAAATATTGCTTATGTAATATATATTTGTGCATCATCTTGCTATTTTCAAAATATTTTTACATTGTTTTATTCATTTGGTGAAATGGAAGGGTCAAACGTAGGACTCTGTGTATTCCAGGCATGAGTGTACCATTCAGCCACACCTCCACCTCTTGCTTTTCCACTACCAAATCATTTGAGCCTTAGTAGTCTCACCTGGCAGATGGACTAGTATGATGATTCCCACCTTTTTACCACAAAGAAATTCAATGACGAGAGGCAGTGAGATCCGTTCTCAGCTACTAAGTGCTGTGGTTTAGAACAGGACACTTGATAGTAAATTCTGTATTCTTAGTATGTGTAACTGGTTTTTCTTTCCTGCTTAATGTCAAAATCAGATCACTCCAAATTCTGGAGAAGTGGGTGCTATCCCTATTGACCAAGATAGTTCCTAAAATTCCTAAATTGGTACTATTGGAACAAATGTGCTACTCATAAAATAATATGTTTTGATGTTTAAGAGCAGATTAAACTTCTAGGAAATGGGAAATGAGTGTGTTCACGTACTAAAATTTACATTCACGTAACCACATTTACTCTGTACTATATTCACTTCTGTTGAGTATTAACAAATTAGACCATGCTTGTCAGAGAACTAAAATAAAGTCAGTTCATTAAAATCATTGAGCCCTTATGTTGGAGTTACAGCTTACATAGGTTGAGTTTTTAAATTTCTAATTTGTTCTAGTGTTGAGCATTAAATAGGTTAGATTTTAAAGTTAACAAGACCAAAGAAATAAAGCAATTACAATTTCCAGGGAAGGAAAGGGGAAGTATTATTGAAGATTGCTAGGTTAGGCATCATTTGTTGAGATCATTTTGCTTGGTGTAGTTCTGGTTTGGGAAGTTTTATTTTGTTTATTTTTCTGAACATTTATTTTGTGTGTGTTGACTCTAGGGAACTTAAAGATGCCAAAAAAAAAAAAAAATGAAGAAGAAAGTAGTCCCTTGTGAATTCTTCTGTCTGGGAACTTTTTAGGTAGGAAGGGAAAGGGTAAGTTATTCCAGAAGGAGTTAGTGGGAAAAAACCTCAGCCAGGAGAGGGAAAGTATGTTTCAAGGGGTGGTAATAGGTGAGTTTGACTTGCCAGCCTATAGTGGACCATGAGTTACAGGGGAGGAGATTTGCTGTTTAGGGTAGGAGATTCCTGAACTCTGCTAATCCTGGAGTCTATTTTTCAGGCGAGGAAACCAAATTGAGTTGCTACAGTTCATGGAGTAGCTAACCCAGACTTTCATGTCAGTAAGCCAGTCCTTCTAACTGTGCAGTGTCTTCCATTGCCCTTGTCCTTGTTGGTTCTGAGAGTGGACATAGCAAAACAAAAGCAGTCATTCTTTCTTTTTCTTTCCTTTCTCTCTCTCTCTCTCTCTCTCTCTCTCTCTCTCTCTCTCTCTCTCTATCTCTCTCTTCCTTTTAAAAAAAATTCTTAGTCCTAGAAAAAGAAGGCTTAATTGATTAGTTAGAAGGGAAGTTATTTCTAGTAGGAAATAATAAAGAAACTGATATAGGCTATACATGGAGTGATAACCCAGTGAGAGGTGGAAGGAACCAGAAATGCTAGAGTGACAAGCACAGAGAGAGTGGCATTGAACATGTGAGAAATTTGAAGTGTAAACTTGTGGGAACAGCAGGCTGTATTTGAAGGAAGCCTGAATATGTTTTCTTAGGCTCCCAGCAGTTTGGGCTGACGTTCTAGATGTTCAGGGATACCTCACAGACAGTGGGGCACAACTAGGAGGCTGGCCTGCAGAACAGGACTCACCTTTTCATACTGCGCTACCGAGGGCAACTGAATCCTGGCAAGTCTCTCTATGACTGCTGCTTCAAGAAAAAATTAGCTATTAGATGTGTCACCCAGTGAGGCATCTGCTTAAGACACTGGGGTAGACGTGTTCACCTCCAGAAGACCTTTACAGATCCTGTCGTAAAACCATGTGATGCTTCCTTCTCTCCAGTAAAAATGCTAGTTGAATGTGCACCCTCGTGGACAATCTGCATTCCAGCACATGGGGTCATCCTGTTGCTGCTGCCAGTGTGGCTTTGTGAGGTCTTATGGTATGACCACACTTACTGTAACGATGGTAACTCAGTTTGTTAATGTTAACCAGTTTGGTTTGGGCAATGCAGTTTCTCTAGTCATTCAGCCTGTGTTGTTTCTAAACTCACATGTGCAGGTGAAACCAGTATAACAGCTGTTGGTGTTTCTCTTCCAAGGGGGACAGCCTGAGCTCCTGGCTGGCTGGCAAGTGCTCAGGCAGCGGCTTGTGTTACTCCTCCCCGGGTTACTCGCTGTCCAGTCTGTGCCTCATCTGTGCGCTGGGCCTGGAAAGGTGTCTGCCTTCTGTTCATCCCTTAAAAGACAGCTGAACGGCCAAACAGTGGGCTGGAGTGCTACAGATACTGCACAGGGTGAAACACAAAAAGACCGGCTCGACTTTATTTTCCCCAAGCTTTTTACTTTTATTAGTCTGTACCTGTGATATACAGTTGTGACACTGAACTTGAAGATGTGGTGCATATGCATGTCGCGTCATCTTCACGTTCCCTTCCCCTCCCCCGTCCTGTCCTCCTGTCCCCTTCCCTGTCCCCACTCTCTTTCTGCAAATCCACCTCCCTACTTCCTACCATTTCTCTTGTTTGCTCTATTACTTATTTATGCTTTGGGTTTATGAGAAACTACGTGAAATGTTGTCTTCTGGGTCTGATTTTCTTCACTAAGCATGCTGGTCTCAAGGTACATCCATTTCTTCACAAATGACTGAAATTTGAATTTCTTTATGGTAGAATGGTATTCCATTGTGTATAAATATCACATTTTCTTATTCTGTTGATTGTTGATGGACATTTCAACGTCTTCCAGAATTAAGCCATTAGGAGTTGTGCTGTTATAAACATGGGCATGTATGAATATCTGTTATATAATGCTTTTAACTCTTTGAGGAAGATATCCAAGAGAGGTATAGGAGGGTCAAATGTAATATCTGTAATTTGGCTTTTTGGGGGATCTTCACACTGAGGATCATAAGGATCATTTCATATTTTCTCAGCTCCACTTTGGACGAAACCTTTTCCCCCCTTAGTCCATAAGTCACTGTGTTGCTGGTCTTGTTGTCATATAGCATTAATTAATTTTTTGGTACTGGAGATCAAGGCCACGGCCTTCACACTGAACTACATTCGCCAACCATTTTATTTTATTTTCAATTTTGAGAAAAGGTTTCACTAAGTCAGTAAGTTGCCCAGGTTGGGCTTGAACTTGTGATCCTCCTGCCTCAGCCTCCCAGAGTACTGGGATGATAGACTTGTGCTACTGGGCCTAGCTTGATGTGACATTGTAAAGGAAACAGTTTCATTAGTTGAACTTGGGGATAGCAGACAGTTTCCCAGTGGCTTTTATACATGAAAGATGATCTGTGCCAACCACACACCTCTGTTCTGTGGTAGTATTTTTGATGCCAACCCCAGATGAAGGACATCTGGTTACATAATTTGTGAGGCTAAAGCACAGTGAAAATGTGTGTGTGTTGGAGGTGGGGGTCCTGGTGGGGCAGGCAAGCTAATTTTCTCTCTTCCTGTGGTTGCCATCCAAATCGGCAGGTGGTCAACCTCTAAATGACCTTGTAAAAATTCTCTTGGTACCTGGCTTGGGGCTGGGCAAGAGGGCCCTGCTTAGTCACCCACCTAAAGGGCTGGGGCTGCCCAGTGACCCCCCTCTTCCCCCTGGCGGGGAAGAATTTCAAGGTAAATGACCACTCAAGTAATGGGTATATGGTGTGGCTCTTCCGGGTCTCTGGGGAATTGTGCTAGTATGGGCCGTTAAAGGCCAAAGTAAATTTATTTTGGTGCAAAATGAAGTTTTTCAGCTATTTCTCTTTGTGACAAGTTACCTCTATAGGTAATTCAGTTCTGCTTGGGCAAGTAAGTTTAAGGACACCTTTCTATTGCTTTTTGATTGATTTGCTGGTACTAATTTTGAATATAAAGGTTTCTAAAAGGACCAACTTTTAAAAAGTTTTGGTTTATAATTTCAGCATTCTTAGAAGCTGATGCAGGAGGATCACAAGTTTGAGCCCAGCGTGAATGGGTTAGTGAAACCCTGTCTCAAAATCAAAAAACTAAAGATAGGTGAACATCCTGGGCTCCTTTCCCAGTATCCCCATCCACAGAAACAGGAAAACAAAACAAAAACAAACAAACAAACAAACAAAAAACCCTTAAAGAATGCTACCTTTTTCCTCTCCTCTCGTTACCAGTCCACACAGATGTGTCTCTCTTAATGGTTGTAGACATCACGATATGCTAACAACATAATCCGCAATCTACTTAATTTTCCTACAAGAGAGGTATTATTGTATTTTACATCCATGGAAACTGAGGTGCAGACTGATAATAACCATGTCTTTAAGGTTAGTGAGTATCTTCTGGTAAGTGACAGGGCTGAGGTTTCAATTGATAAGGACTATCTGATATTTTAGTTCAGGCCAATTCCACTGGCTTTCAGGAAAGTTTCAGTGTCACAACACTCCTGTGCTGGTGTAGCTTTGTACCTCAGAAACTTTCCGTTTAGTGAATTTAGTGTTTTATAGTTTTTAAGCCTTAACACAAATTTTAGTCACGAATAAGGGCCTGGTCCTGTATACGCTTGGTCGTGATTCCACCAGTTTGAATATTTTCCTAATGTTCCATTCCCAAGCCATCTAGACTGCTCAGTTTCTTCCTTTGAACACACGTGCATCCTCAGCTTTCCCTGGTGCCCTCTCAACTAGTCCTGTCTGCGTGCCAGGGAACTGAAGAGAAAAAGATGATGTACTCCCACAAGGACTCTAACCTTGGTTTTTAAGAGCTCATTAAAAACATCTAAAGTGACCTCAAGGGACCTCAACTGGCCTCATTGGAAGGCTTTGTTTACCAGTGGCCTTGTGGGGTAGTTAGGACTCCCCAGGGACAGAACTGGTTGGGTTCGCTGGGATAGAGACAGATGGGCGGGAACAGACTTGGGAAATTGCCTCACAAAGTGATAGAGGCTGAGTGTTCCCATGCTGGTCAGTCTGTGAGCTGGCAGACCAGAAGGCCAGTGGCATGGTTTAGCTCAGGTGCAGAAACCTCTGACCCAGGCAAGCCAATGGCGTAATTCCCAAGTCTAAGGATAAAGTCCCAGGGGCCCTGGTGGTTGCTGGTCCCAGTCCCAGAGTCCCAGTGAGCTCTTTGGGGTTCTAACATTAAAGGCAGGAGAAGCTGGGTGCCCAGGTTAGATGAAAGAGCAGAATAGGGAGGTTGTACAGATTCAACAGGTGGCATTAGCCTTCCTCACTCCTGGAGGCTGAAGCAGGAGGACTGCACTTTCAAGCCCCACCTGAGCAACTTGAGGACTTAGTGAAGATCCTGGCTCAAAGTTTTAAAAAAAAATGAGTTAAAGATAGAAGTCAGTGTGAACTCTCTGGGTTCAATCCTCAGTATCATGGGAAAAGAAAAAGAAGCAGGAAATCACACTTCATCCCCCATATGCTCTGTCTGGGTCCCCAGGTGATCGGTTGGTGCCGTCCACTTTGTCCACACTTATCTCCTGCCTCACATGCCAGTGTCCTGTGGAAACACCCATCACACACCCGGAATTATGCTCTCCAGCTATGCAGGTAGCCCTCAGCGCACTCAGACTGACACCCAGAATTAGTCACCACACCTTCTCTTTGGGAGACAGCAGAATATGGACTCCGCTTTCTGACAGACCTGGCTCAAATTCCACCTCTGCTCCATGCCTGTTGGACTTTGAACCTGGTTTCATAACCTCCTTAAGCTCAGCCTCTTGTAAAATGGGAATGATACACATTCCTGGGTTATTGTGACAATCCCATGAACTGAGGGATGTAGTGTGTTGGTTATTGTACCTGGCACCTAGATTGCCGAAGATTTCTGCCATTATTGTACATTGAGGCTGGAGGGTTTGCAGAGTTGCTGGGCATCCATAGTCTGTGTTGAATAAGAGTGATCTGAGGGCTAAAGTGCTGAGGATAAGACTGAAGGAAAAGTCTATTGAGATTGTAGTTCCACATTAGGTAGACTCAACTCCACCAGGACGTGTCCTGCTAAGGAGCACTGAATGAGTTTGTAGGCAGGAGACACTTTTCTGGCACTATGACAAAGTACTTGAGGTTGGATATGTTATGAAGAAGAGAGGTTTATTTACCTTATAGCATTGAAGCTGAAAACCCAAGGTGCACCCTTGATCCAGCATTTAGTGAGGACCCCATGGCCGATGCATTTCAGCTATGGGAGCACATAGGAGACAAATCACCAGAGAGATTCAGAATGACTCCCTCTCACACAAACAACCAACTCACTCCATACGACCAACATTATCCCCTTCTAAGTACAGTACCCCCATGACCTAGTTACTTTCCACTAAGCTCCACCTCTCCGAGGGCCGCTGCATCTCAGTATTGCCACACTGAGGATCAAACTTCCAACCCATGAATTTTTTAGGGGACACACTCAATATCTAGCCCAAAAAGGATTTGATCCAGAAGTCTTTGGAGTAAAGATATGCACTCTTACGTGGATTCAACAAACATTTACTAAGCCCCTGTTCCTGCCGGGTACACTGCAGGTAGCTGGTATTGCAATAAAATAAGTCTACCTCTGTCCTTTTGAAGCATGTATTCCAACTGTGAGATGACAGTTACTTCCTGTCGCTGGGTCAAGATATCTGACGTTCACGACTTAAAGGACTAGAGATTTATTTCAGTTCAGAGATTCAGAGGTCTCAGTCCATGCACAGTCAGCTGCTCCTAGGTAGAAGAGCACTGAGGATGAACTGGGCCTCTCGCCGGCAACCCGGAAGCAGAGAGAGAAGGGAGGACACAGTGACAAGAATATCCGTTCAGGTCACACCCCAGTGGTTCATCCCTCCAGCCAGGCCCCACCTCCTAGCCACAGGAAAACATCAGTGGGATCCACCGATGAGTGTAGCACCTCTGTCTGTGATCCATTCAGTCTCCAAACACATGAGACTTTTGGGGGTACATTTTAGATTCAGACCACACCATGTAAACAGATGATTGACACCGTAAAGACAATGGTCGGCAACTTTTTGACACCAGGGCTAGGTTTAATTGAAGACCACTCTTCCAAGAAGGGAGCGCATACTTGTTATAGGGTAAGTTGTTGGAGGATAGCTCAGCAATAGCCCCAGCAGCTGGAGGAGAGAGGAAAATGAAGCTCTGCCTTCTGTCAATCAGTAGCAGCGTTAGAACCTGATAGGAGCGCACTAATCGGAGGCGGGGCTGCGTTTTCCTCTCACCCCCGGCTTGCTGTCCGCAGCCCAGGGGACGAGAACCCATGATTTAAGGCCGTTGAACTGAAGATTGTTCTTTGTTGATATTTTATTTTCAAAGGGAAGAATCTTCTTCTACAAGAACATTTATCAGTAAGCCCAAGGAATTATCCTGTGATGTTTTTAGTGTAATTTGATCCTTCAGAAACCAAACATACTAGAAACGTTAACCTTGGGTATTGACCTGAAAGAAGCCTATTTTTAAACTTCCCTAATAATATTTTTTATTTTCAAGCTTCACAGCTTAGGGGAATAGGAGAAAATCTTGTTGCTGCAGTATGTAAAAGAGCTTCGTAGCCCATGGATACATTTTCAAATGATCATTTACACCCATGGGAAATGCTGGCATTTGAAGAGAAGTGAGTCTAATATTAGCTGGCATAAAAATAATGTTAATGAGCAGAATCATGATTAGATGTTGACAATTAGAATAGCTGCTATTGTGTTTTAAACATTATCTACCGTGAACAGTACTGGGAAAAATCTATACTTCTACAGATTAAACAAAGTATTAAGCAGAGTTTGGTGGTTGTAGGCCTTTAATCCCAGCATTCTTAGAGGCTGAGGCAGGAGGATCTCAAGTTCAAGCCCAGCCTGGGCATTTAACAACTTAGTAGACCTTGTCTCAAAATTTAAAAAAAAAAGAGGTTGGGACTGTAGTTCAATAAGAAGATCATAAGTTTGCTCCCCAGTACCACAAAAAAGATTAAAAGATGTAAAATCTACTTTGCACATCATCCAAATTTAAGTGTCACGATATTATATGGGAGAAAGTGTTTTTGTATGTTTTAGATGAAGGAATTAGAACTTGCTAGAGATAATACAAGATAATACACAGAAGAATTGAACTTCAAAGCCTTTGGTTTTTTCATGTTTTTTGTAACAAATACAATGTTTTCATGTAATTGGACGCATAGTATAATTTAACTGCAAATGCACTTCCAGACTTGAAAAAGGTATGCCAAATTTTATCAGTCAGCTCACCATATCTCTCTAATGCCAGTAGAAGTGAATAAGCAAAGGAACTCTGGAAGAAAAACAAAAACAGCAAAATAAAACAAAGTCTGGCAATTTGATAAGAATTTCAAGCAGTCGTTACTTTTCAAAGAAATTTCTGTTTTCACTTTACTAGCATGACTTAATAAGATCAGCCATTACTTAATAAATAAAATGTACCATTTTAGATCAGCTGTTGAGAAAAATATCTCCTAGTTGACACATGGGTTATTATTATTTAGTCAAAACAATTATTTTCTTGTAGAAACATGCAGCTAAATTTTAAATTGCTCTTAAAAACAGTTCTCATGTAATATTTAAGGCCCTAAGTTTTTATATAGCATATGTGTTAGTCTAGTGGAAATGTGCACATACACGAAGTAGACGGAATAGTGTAATGATGCCTTCCATGGTGTGTCCTGCATCGATACTTGTTAACCTTTGCCTAGTCTTATTTCATCCACTCTCCTAATTGTACTTCTTTCTTTTTCTTTCTTTTTTCCTTTTTTGGATTTAGTCCAGACTTATCCTGAAATCACTGTGTGGTCCAGGCTGGCCTCGATATCATGACCCATGTCAGTCCGTCTGCCTCAGCCTCCCCAGTGCTGGGATTACAGGCCTCCACCACCATTCCCAGTTTGTATGGTGCTGGAGAATCAACCCAGAGCCTTGCGCTCGCCAGGAGAGTGCTGTAACCGCGGAGCATCGTCCCCAGCCTCCTCTGTCTTCTTGAGCCCTGGCGAAGGCGCACACCATTTCTTTGTAAATACTTCAGTGTATTATTCTAAAAGCCAGAACACTTCAAGAGGCTAAATCACAATGTTATTGGCATACCCGGTACTAGAAGTTACTAATTCCTTAGCGTGATTGAATATTCCGTTGATTCTCAGTCTGGCAGTAGTTTCATAGAAGTCCTGTTGTCACTTCACACTGTTTCAATCAGGGTCCAGATAGTGTTCTTGTCTGACTCACTCATATGTGTTTAATGTTCCCCGGAACATAGGTGTTCCCTTTCACCATTCATTCTCCATGTGCTTTATTTGATGAAGAGACTGACTGCTTTGACTTGTGGGATTTTCTACGGCTAGATAATGCTGACTACCTCTCTAGGAGTTTAAAATGCCCCTCTTTTGTGCACTTTTTAGATAAGGTGATAGAAATATCCAGAGATGTACCCAAACTCAGCTTTTTACTTCCTTTTTTTTCTTTCTCTTCTCCTTTCTTCTCCTCTTCCTCTGTCTCCATACTGTCCCCCACCCGCTTTGAGACGGGATCTCACTGTGTTGTCCAAGCTGGACTTGAACTCACAACAGTCCTCCTTCCGAGGCCTCCCACATGCAGGGCTTATGAATGCGTGTCACCGTACCTGGCCCTCCTTTCTAAGAATACTGTGGTATTCTTCTCCCTAGGGTAACCTGTAGCATGTAGATGTTTTTCTTTGTCTGAAGCCAGTGGTTGGTCTATGTAGATACTTCCATGATGAGGGGTTACGATATGTCATATCATCACTCTCATTTTTATTTCTATTGTCTAAAATACTTCCAGTCTGTGTAGTTAATTGCACAGCTTTTAAAGACAAAAACTGGGTATGTGCTTCTTTCTCAGTTTCTGAGTTTTTAATGGTAGGAGTCAGTGAGTATTTTTTGGTATATTTATGAAAAGTACTCATAAAACCTGGAAGAGTCGTAATAGAGCCAAATAGTTTTGTAGCATTTTTAGTTACAAAACCTGAAAATAATTAGTTTTGAAAAAATAAAACAATTTTAATAATAGCTTTTTAAAAATTAGCATTCTCTGCTTTGAGAAGTGTATCTTCTGTAAAGACAGTGACATCATTAAATATTTAGTTAATTCTTAGGAACGTAAGAATGCGAGCTCTGAAAGCAGACTTCCTGCTTTCAGGCAGTGGCTCTTCTGCTTCCAGTGTCACTTCAGGCGTTACTTCAGGAACGGCAGCTCCGGGGGCGGGGGCAGTTGTGAGTGCGATGGGGTCACGCACGCGGGGCATCCTGCGCTGGATCAGAGCCCCCGCAGCACACGCTCGTTTTCTTTCTTTGCGAAAAGGAGACAGGGAAGCTTGGGTGCTTCTGTCTATCCTTGTTACAGAGTTTGACTTCGTGTTCATGTCGTGTCATCTTGTTCCTGTGTTCTGGCCTTTTTATGTCACACTTGCAACCATCAAAGCGTCTGAGCGTCGGGAAGCTGGTAATGCCATAAATGGAGAGACAGCCAAACATTGCATGTTTCTCTCTAATACCTCAATTATGGTGCCAAATGGTATTCACGTTTACTTCTATATATGGTAGTGTTCTCTACTGAGTTGTAGCTTGGTGAGGGATGAGAGTTATGCTGTTCTGCTTAATACACTGTCTAGTTCTGTCTTTGAGGCTCCAGCCCTAACTATTTTTGTTCTATTCACTCTGCTAATATTTTATTTTTCAGTTTTGCCTGGTTATTTAACTTTTAAACTCACAAGCAAGTAAATTCCCTAGCTATGTAGATACACTTGGAATGTGAGGATTTTATTAATTTATTAACTGGTAACTAGGATGTTAATCTTGCATGTGTGTATGTATATGTGTTTGCACGTGTGAGTGTGTGTGGGCGTTTGGTTGTACTGGGGATCGAAGCCAGGCCTCTGTGCCTGCTCATCAAGTGCAATACCGCTGTGCCTCAACCCCAGGCCAGAGTTTTTTCTCTTATAGGCATCAAACATAATTTTTCTTATAAGCATTCCAGCCTTTAAAAAGAGAATATGAATCCATCATTATGCATACTGTTTGCTTGGGCTGTAATAGAGTGTACCCCTGGAGGCCAGTGGCCATCTTGCTGCATAGACCCATGTCACATGTTCACAAGTCACCTTTAGAATTCATTTCTTTATGTCTCATGCTGTCTTTTGCCCTTCTATTTCTTTCTGCTATAGTTTCTGCTCCTTTGAGCACCTCTAGAGTCCTACCATAAAACTGAATGCTTTTCACCTGCTGTGAGTTGATTTGATTACTGTTATATTAGAACTTAAAAAGGAGATTAAAGAAGACCTAAATGTCAGTTTGAGGACATCTTCTGTGGATGAAATGCCAATGTGTAAACACACAATCTGTGTGACAGATGGATGACTTTGCATTCACTGTGTGTTGTTGCTGAGGTCGTCATGTATGTGTGGCCTTCAGGCATGGGAGATTTTACTGTCTGAGGATCTATATGGAGAAGGAAGTGGTTGTTGTTAGTATTTTTATACTGCCAACTGTACATAGAGTTGGGATTCAAGTTCATGTTTCCTCTTCTCCAAAATTCGTTTTCATTGCTACTAGACCCATGTGAAAAAAGAACTTAGTACAGTTCTCAAAAATGGTGTAGTTATTATTATTATAATTTTGTTTAACATAAAAATTCTTCATCCTTGTCTGTTTTTGGTATTTTTTCTCTATTGTTCCTTAAAAAATATTCCACTTACGAATTTCTCTAATGCTCAGTGATCAAAATGTATATTATGATATTATAATTATTTAAGTATAGGTTATATTCAGTACCAATTTTTAAAAATGGGGATATCTAGTTTAACCTAGTTCCTATAGTTATTTAAAGAATTCCAGTTGAATATTCTTATCCAGTTTCTTATTAGATATAGATGAATATGCCTATTTTACTGACAGTTTATAAAATGCTAGAAAAGACAAAAAGATGTCAAGTATGTATAAGGCATTTAGGATTTGGCATGGATTCAAGACCTACTTTAAATTATAGAATTTTATTTTGTTCAGTTCTTCTCACAACGACTGAAAAGAGTTTGGCACAGTGGTGCATGACTGTACTTCTAGCAGTTGGGAGGCCGTAGTAGGAGGATCATGAGTTCAAAACCATCTTGAACTTACTAAAAACATTAAATCAACATTACTTTTTCATAATTTTTCATATAATTTTGGAACTACATAAAAATGAGAGAAAAAAATTATAAATAAAAGAATAAGACACGTAGTACACAAAAGAAGTTGTTGTTTGTGTATGGATATGCAGGTGAACATTTTTACCTTCATCATTTTATCTTTGTATGCAGGCCACTTATAACCTTGCCCTGATTGGACCAAGGTGGAAACTCATGAATTGGAGCTCATTTTTGCTTTGGAGGTGAGTCTACTTATAGAATACTTAACCCATATCTAGTTATTTGTCTTTTATTTAAAGTAATTTCTTAGGAAACTTTGTTAGCTGAATGTAGTTGGGCTGGGTTTCATCAAATTCCTTCCTATTCTTAGTTTCCCCAAAGGTAGACTTACTTAGTAAACCTAGACTTAGTAAAGATGCCAGGATACTATTTAGTGAATGGGATCAATCTGTTTTTAGTATTTTTGTCTTGGAGATAAACAAAGGTCAGCCAGTAGTAAACTTATCCTCATGTGCACTAGTGTTATGAGTTGCCCCACTATGTGGTGGCCATTACGTTGTAGGTATGTGTTTGGTTCACCTTTCATCTAAAGTTGCAGCTATTGACTATTTCTGTGTCTTAGTATAGAAGAAAATGTTATATATATTTTTCACACCATTGCTTAGCTTTTTTCCTAGTGACTAAGGAGTTGTATTCTGGCCTTTAATAATGATTAACACCATGGCCTTTAATCCCTAAAGCCAGTTTAACAGTTTTAATTCTTTGTCCACCTAAACCTCTGAAATAATTGCTTGGCTGAATCATCTGGTGACTTTTGTGTTTTCCTAACACTGTTGCAAATCAGATTCTTTTGCATCTTCAAGAAATGTTGATAATTAGAAAGCAGGTGCCTTATTCAGTTCTACTAATACTTTTGCAAGTCAAATTCTTTTGGATCTTTGAGAGATGATGTCATTTAGTAAATGATTGCCTTATTTAGGTTTACTTATAAGTCATTTCTTTGGCTTTAGTCAAAAAGTAACTGATCACTCAAAAAAAAACATGTTTTATGGGATAAGCACCAATTGTTTCTTGAGCAAATGTAGAACGTGGGAGAAAGGCTTGGTTTCATAGGCTTTGTCATCTAATAGTTATGAAATTTTTGGCATGCATCTTCTCTGAGCCCCCAGCTTTATAGTTATAGAATGGTGTAGTGTTACCTTTGTAGAGACTTGCTAGGAGCACAGGAGATAGCACAGAGAAAGTACCTCTTACCTCATGGAACACTAACCGTTAGGCAATTATTATCACTTATTTATAATTATGAGTTGTTATCAGTTCTTTCTATTCCTTTTTGTCATATCACCATCAGTGGAGAGGAAAACTTTAAGGAAGTTGGTGCAGATGGGCATCCTCAAGATGGAGGATGGTCTTGGTGAGATCTCGTAGTGTAGTAGACTAGAGTGAGAAATCCATCTATGGTTCTGTGCCCTATTGGTTGTGTGATACATCCTGCATTTTTGTTAAGATGAGGAAAATTCAGGCCTAGGTGATGTGCCAATTTATCCGGCTAAAGTGACTGAAGATTTATGGGGAGATAGGTTAATTGATCACTAATGTGTTGCATATCTGGAAATAGTGTCAGAGTTTTGTAAAACACATAGTTTAACTTCAGACTTGCCTTCTGTAAAGAGCAGGCAGTTTTGTTTAAACTATTTACTTTTACAAAAAAGGCAATTACCATTGTAAAAGAAAAGAATCTACCTTTTTAGTGTTTCTTTTTTATGGATAAAACAAAAAATTACTCTCTTTTTAAAGTGTTTTTAAAAAGTTAAATTCAGAATATGAAACATGAGAGCAAATTTTCTGCTATTAAAAATGTTTCACCGCAGCAGAAAAGGGTAGCACACACATTCCAATATTGTAAAAGGCTGAGGCAGGAGGACCATAAGTTTGAGCCCCACCTAGGAAACTCAATGAGACTCTGTCTCAAACAACAACAACAGCAAACTCTAAAACATATATGACTGGGGATGTACGAAGTTGAGTACAAAGGTGCTAGGTCTGATCTCTGTGAGTGGCAAAAAGCAGTCAGTATTACATGAATGCTACAGCTGTATTTTATGTTGGAGAAGTATTTGTAAAGGTAGGAATTAGCTGTTATTAAGTAATAAATAGCACCTGGCATATAGACTATAGTTGGTTTAAGTCCCCTGAGAATAGAATGGGGGATCAGCCTAGACACTCAGTATGCACTGAAAGGATAAAGACATAGAGATGTGACTCGTACACTATGGTTCAGATCTTGGGGACAGGAGAAATCTTTGTACAGCTGAAGAGCCAGTGAGATTTTGATGGAAGAAGTAGAACTTCAGCTAAGCCTATAGAGAGGAAAATAAAGAGGGAAGGGGAAAATTGCAGATGGAGACAAGAGAGATCCTTTCAGGGTTTTGAAACACCTTGAGCTACTATAAAACAGAGAGGGGGGATTGGAGCTGATTTCAGTTGCTAATAATCCTTAGGAGCTAGGCAGGTAAGCGTGTGCTGTCCTTCCTGCCACCCTTGTCATCCATACTAGAAAGCAACCCAGGACCTTCACACCAAGCTATGTCCCCAGTCCATTTTTTAGTTTTAATTTAGAAACAAGGTCTTGTAAAGTTGCCCAGGCTGAGTGTGAACCTGTGATTCTCCTGTTGTAGCCTCTCAGAGTGCTGGATTACAGGCCTGTGTCACCACACCTAGTTAGGTGGACAAACTTACAGGCAGCATTAAGATAGTCAAAAGGTGAGTGGGAAAGCCCTTGTCACCTTGACAAGTTACGAATGTGAACAAAATGCCCAACCTCATTGTAAACCTTGAATTTTGCATGTATACATATCAATAAAATGTAGGGGAAAAAAAGATAGCAAGAAGTTATTTTCGTTTCTTGATTTCCTGATAGTGTATTGTGAATTATTAAGTGAAAACATATATTGAAAATGAGTAATTTAGAAGTACTCTCCAGAAGGTGTGTGGGAAAGAGCTCACCTTGAGAGTTAGTGATTCCTAAATATAGCATTAAGTGAAGGTGCTGTTTGCATTGTGATATGCCATGTTCTTGGCTGGATGAAGCACCTCACCACACTAAAAGGACTGGATTTTTGCCTCATGCTCTGTGGACACTGTGGACGTACACTGCAGATCAGTGACAGAAAGGTACTGGGTGAATCTCCAACACTCAGAAAATAACTGGCATGCTTCTAAATAATTCTTGGGCTAGAGAAGAAGTCTGAAGAAAAATGAAAAAAATACAGTTAGCTGAGTGAAAATGAAAACAGAGAGCATTGATATTTGTGGGACACAATTAAAACAGCCTCAGAAATACCAAGAAAAAAAAAAACCTTTCTGGAGCAGAAATGCAAGTTGCTTTCAGGGTCTTTGAGGCCACCCGTAGAGTGGCCAGGGCTAAGGAAAGAGTTCCCGGTGCTTGGAGTGAAGGGAATAGAAATGTCCCAACTGAAAAGCAAATGGGGTGGGGGGTGGGGGGGGGCGGGCACAGGAGGAGGAGAAAAGCAAGGGCAGCAGCAATGTCATACGTAAACCCAGGAGACAGTTACAGATGGTATAATGTGTGCATGATGGAAAGGCCACGGGAAAACGGGAAAGGGGTAAAGAACTACTTGAAGTAGAAAGTGTCCAAGAATTTTCCAAAATTAAAAACAGACACTAAGCCCCAAATCCATAGCTGGTATGTCTTCTTCAAATTACAGAAATCCAAAGACCTGAAAAAAAGATCTTGAATCCAAAGGGAGTCGGAGAGCTCATCTTACCTTTAGAAAAACACAGTTAACAATTAACACTGGACATTTCTTCAGAAACCATGCAGACAAGAGAGCATAGTTAAATATTTAAAGTATAGGAAAACAAAACCACAAAAGGGTCACCTATGTAAACGTCTGTATCCATCAAATTATTCTTTGAAAGTAAAGGCGAGTTAAAGACTTTCTCAGGCAAAGCGATGGTGATGGTGGGGAGGAAGCCACTCTGAATTTGTTGCCAATAAAGGGCTGCTCAAAGTAGGTGGTGAATGATTTCATACAAAATCATCACATTAAAAGACACTTTGCCGGGAATCCTCAAAACACTGCCTCTCACTACAGGCACACTTATCCCACCATTTTTGCTGCTTTCTGAAGCAATTCTGAAAGTCCTCTTACCTGAGCATCTTAGTTGTGCTGTTATGGCCGCCTGAACGTCCTCATCCGATTCCAAACATTGATGTTTAATTGTCACTTACCATTGATGTTTGTCAGCTACCTCTACGATACTTTGTGGTGAGAGACAACGTGCCTTTGGATGCATCGGGACCCTGTGTTTCTCAAGGGCCACTGCTGTAGTTTCTTTAAACTTCTTCTCTTGGGTTGTCATTATCCTGTCTCAGGACACTGTATAAATTACATACATGCATACACTAAGGCCACTCCCTGCCTTCAAAATGGAATCTGAGAATTGGCTTCTGTGTTTGTTTGGAGAGTTATTACTGTGGTGATGAACCGTCTGCTTAGTTTTATAGTTGGTCTGATTCTTCTGGCTTAGGGCATCTGTGTCTCGTATTACCAGCTGGCCTCACCTTAGCCAACAGTTAAATTACCATCCCCGAAGAGCAAGTAGGTAGGAGAGCAAAACTGATGATTTAGTAGAATTAGCTGTATCAGGGCTTTTAATTCATTGATTACTTCTTTCAGCACTAACTAGCAGTTGCATGGTCATTTCCCACAATTTTAGACCTTTCCAGGGTGATCAGAACTGGTAGGGAATTATTCCCGTGCTGCAGTTGGAATGTTTTCCTCATTGTTTCAGGCATTATGGGGGACGCCAAAGAAAAGTAACAAAAGCGTCCTGACTAATAAAATTAAACTTACCAATTATGTAGATTAATGACTCAACACTTTATGTTGCTTTAGAGTATTTACATGAGCTGTAGCATATTTTTAAGGTAGAACCTACTAGTCCCAACAAACGTTAAAGAGAATGTCAAAATGTTTCAGTTAGGTTTAACGTATAACAGAAGATTGAGGTGAGACACACTCATGTAAAACAATAAATGTGAAGGAATAAAATGAGCTAATAGAACTAGTGAATTTGAAAGTCTGAAAAAAATGACCACTTACTGAATTACATCATTCTTAACAATGTAAATATACATTGTCATAGGCAACAAAGTTTAAATCCATCCAGTTCTGGTTAAAATGCATCTTTCCTAACTCAACAATCAAGATGGTTTTTCTGCTTATTTATCTATACTAAAAGCATTTTCCTCCTTCTTTACCTCTATATCAGTAATTAAACTAGAATAATTACAACTGCTTTTAGAATAGCTACATTATTTCATTTTTATCTAATATATTGTTCTACACACCCCAGACTTAAGCACTTAGTAAATATCCCCCCACCATAATTTTTTTTCTGAATTGAGGCAGGATGACTCACTACTATTCATAATAAATATTCATTCATTCATTCATTCATTCATTGTGAAACTGGGGTTTGAGTCCAGGGCCATCACACTGAACTAAATCCCTAGACATTTTTATCTTAATTTTAATTTTAAAAAATTTTCAGACACAATCTTGCTAAATGGCTAAACTCCCCAGGCAGGGCTCCAACTTGCACAACGCTCCTATCTCAGCCTCCCAAAGTTCTGGAATTACAGGAATGTGCCACCATACCTTGATAACACTAAATAAAATAAAACAAAATAAAATAAAAAGTTCAGCACCTCAGGAGCCTGCCCCTTCACCACTACACCGCTCCAGGCACAGCAGCTCCAGCTCCAGTGTTCCTGGCCAGGAAGCATTCTTCCCGTCTGTCTGTGTACATGTACATTTTCACCTTTTCCTGTCACCGTATAACACGCAGGCTTTGAGAAAACCTGGTCCCTCCCCTTTGACCACTTTTCGTAAATTATTTGGCATGTGTCCCTGTGGAGCTCTCATTCTCGTTCTTTTTCTTGGACTTTGGCACATCTTTGAACTCTACTGAGTCAGAGCTGCCTTAGGCAGGGACTTGTTTCTAAGGTTTTCTTCATTGCCGACCACAGGAGCAGCATGTTGAATCCCCCAGGTGAGCTGAACATTGCCAGCCCCTCCCCATGGCCCTTGGCCGAGTGGAGTGGCATTGTCCTTGACAGCGTCACTACCCTCGTGTCTTGTTGGTGTCCCACCTGTGCTCTGTGAGACTCGGCACGTCCTTTGTAGGGAAGAAGCTCCAGCCTTGCTCATCAACTCTGTAACTTCTCTTCTAAAATAACCCCAGAAAGCAGCTTCCCACTGGATCTTTCCCAGCCACTAGAAGTGAAGTGACAGTTGGCTTCCTGAAATCTGTCCGTTTATATTTTTTATGACATACTGCTCACTACCTATCGTACCAAAGTCTTCTGATCTTTTACTTATTCTTACGTTTGGTTTCATTGGGTTCATGATTTATTCACTATTTCTACTGCTTCATACAGAGCGGCGCCACTTGGATGCTTGTGTGTGTGTGTGTTTCATCTTTACTTTTGATACAGAGTGACCACATGGGCAAATGTATCTTAATTATAAAGCAATGAACCTTATTACATGAGGCATATTACAAAAAAATGCTTAACCCAAGCCTGTAATCTGAGCACTCTAGAAGGCTGAGGCAGGAGGAGGCTTACTAGTTTGAGACTAGCCAGGACAACTTTGTCACTTAGTAAGCCCTATCTTAAAATTTAAAAAAATAAAGAAAGAAAGAATTTTAAAAATGTGTTGGGAAATGTAGCTCCTTATGAAGGCCCTAGTTTCAATCCCAGTATCACCTCCCCCAAGAAAAGCTGAAGACACACTTGTAATATATATATTTGTATATTGGCAGAGCTTGTAAATTTAAAAAATTTGTGTTTTTTCTGTTACTCATGTTTATTCGTCTCTCTGATCTAGGACAGTGAATCAGGGCTGTTATAGCAAGGTCTTTGCAGGTCTATTGTCCCAGGTTGGCGCTGCCCAGTGAGTCACCGAGAGTAAGAGTGACTGCATAGTGAGTAGCTGAGAGCCACTGTGTGGCCCTGTTTTGTAGACTTTGCTAAGGTAACAAAACCATAGGGACAGGCAGCTGGACCCAATGGCACAAACCTTTAATCCCAGTGCGCCAGTAGGCTGAGGCAGGAAGACTGCAAGCTGTAGTCCAGCCTGGGCAACTTAGCAACTTAGTGAGATCCTGTCTCAAAATCAAAAACAAAAAATGGGCTGGGGTTGTAGCTCAGTGTAAAGGACTTGGGCTCAATCCCTAGAACATGCACACACAGACACACACACACAGAAAGCAAGAGCAAGCGAGTGCACATGAGAGAGTAATGACATGACAGTGCTGTGTGCACAATCTGTGTGCTTCCTGAGACCTCTGCAAGTGATTTCAGGCAGTGCAAGGTTAGTGGCAGGAGGTGCGGTATGTACTTGCCGCAATTCCTCTGAGTCCCTGAAAAGGAGTAGAGACCAGCTTAGATATCTAGCACGCCAGTATTAGATCTGCCGGCTGACTTTATCTCATTGGCATGGGTCCATGGACTACCTGTGTCCTAAGGGAACACAATATAATAATTACCTGAAAGAAACTAAAGTGAATGTTTGCCACCTGACAGAATACCCGGGAGTGAATGATCGTCAACGTTCAACTTTATTTCATTGTCAACTGAATAAGAAGAAGTGAGTTGAAAGTTTATCACTTTTAGATATTATGTGCTATTTTAGGTTTCTGGAGGAAGTAACTTTGAAGGTTGATAGTTTGAAAAAAAAAACAGAATCTATACTTGCAGTTACTGAGATATCTGTAAACACACCTCCTTAAGAAATGGAGTGTTGCCAAGACAATTGGTGTGGGAGTTGTGCATATGGGTGTCTTCTTAGAAGGTCCTTGTAGAAAGTGTGCTTAAAAATCTATGCAAAGTGGCTATTTAATAAGCACTTACAGTAGAACAACCAGCAGGGAAATCTTAAAATAGAATTCTAGCTGATTTCGACTCATTTCTTTATTATTTAAAAATACAGAAATCTTTGATAAAAGTACATTTATATCAGGAAAACTCACTTGTTCTTTCTGGGTCTAAATTGTTTTATTTTTGGCTCATCTTGTACTTACCTAATGTTGATGTCAATAGAGAGTTTTTTTTTTTTTCGTGGTACTTGAAACATACTATATATGTATATCATGCAGTTGGGCATTGTGTATGTACACTGTAATCCCAGCACTCTGGGAAGCTGATGCAGGAGGATCACAATTTTGAGTCCAACCTGGACAACCCCATGACTCAGTCTCAAAATCAAATATAAAAATGGATTGGGGATGTAGCTCAGTGTGAAGGCCCTGTACTCAATCCCCAATATCACTGCAAGACCAAAACAAAACAAAAAAGTATACAGTTTGCTCCAGGAGTCAGAGTTGAAGATTAATACTGACATCAAGTTCAGATAACTCAGAGCTCATAGCCTTAGGATTGACTAATGTGTGGATTATATTTTGATTTTGTCTTGAGAAACAATAGAATCTCCTGTGACAAGAAGAAACCCTAAGATAAACAAAGTTCATAAGACATAAAGATGACGCTCATCTTAATTATCTTTAAACTTAATTCTGAGTTTGTGGTTAAAAATTAAGGTTCAACTTGTTTGAGATTGGAGAGGTAGTATTAGGTGTTATCTTCTTAAGATAATCTTGGGAATTGGTGACCAAGGTGATTTTGGTTTTGTGTTAACTATAATTAGAACAATTTAGGACATACATAAAAAAGGTTGCCACTTACGTGAAATTTATAAAAAGATGAGCAGATGTGTTTTTAAATTTAGGACTAATGTCTAAGTTTACCGAGGATACTATTACTTTTAAAAAGTCAGTATAGAATAGATTTACATTTCATTTTGTAAACTAGAGCTAGACACTAAACACATAAATCTTGGGTCTATGTCTATTTTGGTCTAGAAGAAAAATATTATGGTTATGTCTTATACATATGTAATGAAAACTTCGTGCTAACAACTAACAGAATGATTTCTGTAGGTCAAAAAGAAAAGTAAAGGTGAAAATCCAGCAAGAGCAAGGTCCAGTGGAACAAACCTGTACTCCCAGCATTCTGAGGGGCTGAGACAGGAGGATTATAAGTGTGAGCCCAGTTTGGACAACTTATTGACTTAGTGAGATCCTGTCTCAAAATCAAAAATAAAAATGGGCTGGAGTACAACTCAGTGGGAAGACCGTGGGCTAGTGTCTAGTACCACAAAACAAAATAAAACAAAAAACATGAAGAAAATATTGAAGGAGTTAGAAGAAATGATTTTAAAAGAGCTTAACATGATGAGCAAACTAAGAAATGCATTTTTTTCCCCTAAAGTTGATTGGAAGAAATATTAAAGTGAGATATCCAGGATTCTGGTGACAGTGTGAGAGATAACAGAAAAAAAACATCTTGTCTATTACCAGTGCTAGAGTGTGCTTGGGTCTAAATGAGTCAACCTCACAGTTGGGTGTTGGAAGCTCATCAGGTGCCAGTGGGATAGTATGGAGAAGTGTGGCCTTAAGATGGCACTAAATGGGGTCAGTGCCCTTTTAGGCATGTGCCAGGGGGGCACAGCTAGAGCACCCCCTCTGAAGCAGAGGCCACAGGCACCGGCTGTGCTGTGGCCTCTGCCACTTGTAGAAATAATAAACTTGTGCTGTTTATAGATGACCCACTGTAAGACTTTTTGTTAGAACTAAGATCTTATTTATTTTCTAAATATGAAACCCTGAGCCATTTCCTCTGCTTTTCTTTGCTGCTTAGACAGGATCAGGAAAAAGCAGCAAAATCATCTTCCAAATAAATGTTAGTCCAGGGGATACTGTGGATGGGATCGATTTTAAAATATTTCCCTCATTTTTTATTAGTATATATTTGTGATGCACAGTGGTTACATTAAAGTTGAGAATTTTATGCACAAAAGTGTAGAATCATTTTCTTTTTATAGCAGCCTAAGCAGGTTCAAATTGGTGTAATGTCTCTGAGAGGGAGATTTTGATAGGGTAGCAATAACCTCAGAGATGGCCCAACCTTTTATTTTACACAGCATTTTCTCCTTTAGAGTTTTCCATGCAGAGCATGTTGAGCAGTGTGTGCATGAAGATTTGGGTACAAAGAGGACAGGTGCACATTTTTATGAGGAACTATCAGAAACAGGGTAATTGCTCACAGAAAGGGGAGTTGCATGTTAGTGTCTAGGAAGTAAGACTGGAGAAGGCTTTAATTAAAATCCATTTATAGTGTGGCGTTCTTTAAAGCTATGACTTCCTAGGATATTTCTTTAAATTATGATGTTACAAAGCTGTACAAAGAGGACCTCTGTTTCTATAAAAAATGTATACATGTAGAAAAAACACTATAAAAAACTACAAAATATGGAAGTTAACCAGGGTATTAAAAAAATTCTTAATGGGTTTTAATATGTACAGATTTCCTGCCATGTGTTTACTGTTTATCAGAGATAATGTTTATAAAATGAACTGAAAATGGAAAAGACAGGTGGCTGACATTCACGCTGAATGAAACACTGGGCATCAAGTGGGCATGTCTCATTCCTTGCAGGTCATTGTAGAAGGGTGCTCCTATGACTTGTAAATTTCCAGGAGAATACTTTTAATCTGATGTACCGACAAAGGCAATAATGTTAATGTTATGCGTAAGGAAGGAAAATTAACATTTACTGTTTCGAAGAGGAAAATAAAGTTTAGCCCCTGTACTTTAGAAGGCTGAGGCAGGAAGGTCACAATTTTAAGCCCAGTGTAGACAACTTAGCAAAACCCTATCGAAATCAAAAAATAAAAATGGACTGAGGATGTAGATCAGTGTGAATTGAACCCCGATACCACAGAGAGAGAAAGAGAGACAGAGAGGGAGAGAGAGAATGAAACATTGTGCCCTGAGACTTCAGAGATTGTCTATAGATTTGTGTATGAACTTTTGTGTCTGTTAGTTCACAGAACTGGCTGCTTCTAGGTGTTCACTTTTTCTTCGAAGCTCACAAACCCCATTCTTTTATTCTGAATATTATAAAGGTTATTGCTTTGTTGTTTCCATCTACCTAAGAAAACAAGTTACTAGAGGGTAAAAACAAAAATGGCCCTTTGGTGTCATCTGTCATTTATAAGATACCGATTTGGTGCATGACTGATTTTATTGTGAGTGGGGAATGGTGGATCACGGTCTCAGATACATATTTGAGTAAGTTTCCTATGGTTTATGCCCAAGAACAATATGAATTCTTCTGTTGTATTTGAGTTACAGCATTTTCTTGCATTCTGTTCAGTCCGAGAGTATATCAGTGAACATTTGATTACCTTGACAAACCACTGTGCCGCATGCTGTGCTTACAGTGGTAAGCAGCAGAGGCCAGCCCCAGCCCTTGGAAAGCAGATGCTGTATGGGAGAGGCAAGCCAAAAGCAAAGGACATATAAGGTCGCCAGTTGCATTAAGCAATAAGAAAAAATAAGAAATGTCTTCCTATGGAGAGTGGTGCTGAGGGGTGGGTCACGCAATGGGTAGGAAATCACATGCTGTCCGTGTGTGGCTGTGCTTTTCGGAGCAAGCAGATGGAAGCTGCATCTCAGAAGATGAGAAGTTCTGAGAGGTGGGGAAATAGACTCTGAGAGAGGGAACCACATGCCCGCCCACGGAGGCCAGGTGTGGGGAAAGCAAGTAAGGGGGACATGGGAAGACACAGCTGGGGAGGGAAGACAGGAGCAGACCCTAAATGGCCTTAGAGGTGGCGGTAGGAGGGGTTTTGTTTAGTGTTTTTGCTTTGTTCTCTCTCTGTCTCTCTCTCTCTCTCTCTCTCTCTCTCTCTCTCTCTCTCTCTCTCTCTCTCTCTCTCTCTCTTTTTCATAAAATTAGAGATGGAACCCAGGACTTCCACACTGAACCATAACCACAGCCTGTTTTTATTTTGAGGTTAAGTCTAAGCTGCTTCATTGCCCTGAGCTTGACCTTTGTGATCTTCCTGCCAGATCCAGAATGCTTGGATTATGGGCTTGAGGCTACCGTGTCAGTAACGTAACCATGTAAGCTGCTGCTGCTGCTGCTGCTTCTTCTTCTTCTTCTTCTTCTTCTTCTTCTTCTTCTTCTTTTTTTTTTTTTTTTGGTATCAGGTGTCTTGGTTACTCATTTGTTGCTGGAGCAGAACATCCAACATCAATGACTTAAGGAATAACAGATCTAATTCAGCTTATAGTTTCAGAAGTTCTCAGTTCATTCATGGTTGATAGTAGTGGTGCAAGCACATGGCAGAGGAGCTCTTCATGGTATCCCAGGCAGGAAGTCCAGTCTGGAAGGAAAGATGGAGCTAATAATATATATCCTTCCTGATCATCTCCCAGTGATGCGCCCCTTCTAGGTCAAGCCTTAGTATTCAGCTTCTTTGTAATCCCCAGTGGGCCACCCCTTCTGGGTCACATACCTAGAAAAGTACCACATGCCCATAATCTAAAACATGCCCTCAATTTACTACATGCCTGTAATTTATAGTTTACCACATGCCTGTAATCCACCCCTCATGATCAGGACCCATCTTCTAACTGCGCATGGTTCCACAGATAACCCATAACATCCAAATACATGAGGCTTCTTTGGCGGACATTCCAGATTGAAACCATGACATTCTGCCTCTGGCTCCCAAAAGACTCATGTCCACTTCTTTAGGCGAACTGCATTTAGTCCATCTCTAAAAGTTGCTGAAGTCTTAACAGTTCCAGCACTGTTAAACGAGTCCAAGTCTGAAATCTGCTCTCAAACTCTTAGCTATGAGCTCTTGTGAAAGTCAAAAAAAAGTTAAATGCTTCCAGCCTAGAGTTGTGCAGGGTAAATATTCCCATTCCAGAAGAGAAGAATAGGAGGAACAGGAGGCTAGAAAGCAGTGGGAAGCAAAGCAAACTCCAGGTAAGAGTTACATCCTGTAGTTCCATCGAATCCTGTAGTTCTGTGTCCCACACTTGGGGTAGACCGTGAAGGGATGTGAGCTCTGAAGGGTCCGGGGGCCCTGCTGCAACGTTACTGCCTCTGTCTGCAGCCCTTCTTCTTTCCTCTGGGTTGGATCCACTCATAGCCTGCCACCTTTTTTTCAGCCACTGATCCACATTTCTGGCACATTTAAATTTCAGAGGTCTCCGTGGCACCTTAGGCTTCACCTTCACAACTTCACGCACTGCCTTCCAGGGACACGCTGTCTGGCCTCCAACGCCTTCCTCTGAAATCTGGGTGAAAGCCTTCACGAACCCACAACCCTTGCAGTCTGGAAACCTATGAAACCAGGACCACACGAACGTTGCCAAGATCTGCCACCAGCTTAAGCAGTACCCTACCCCTTGGACAATCACTGCGAAGGCCACAGAGTTCTTAGATGGTTGAACTCCACCAAACATATTTCTCTTTGGCTCTGCAGGATGCCCTAATGTACTATTCTCGGAGCAAAGTCATTTACCTCTCCGCCCTTTAGCTGGTAATGTGAGGTCTGTCTCCTGGCACCTCTTCATCTTTTTATAGTTCTGCTTCTGAGTACTAATGCTAATTTGTTTAACTTCCCTGTGCTCTTCTGGCCTCCTCCTGTAGGCCCTTTCACAGGTCTCTGCAACCATGTCAGAAATACCATTTTATTAAAACATCATCACATATTTATTTGTTTATGAGTCTGTCTCCTTATAAAGATGTGAGCTCTTCCCAGTCATATTTTTTTATGTGGTGCTGGATCTTGAATGTAGGGCCTCATGCATGTTAGCCAAGTACTCTACTACTGAACTATACCCCCATCTAGCAGTAAGAGATTTGGATTTTACATTAGTACTTCTGAATGACACTAAAGGTCCAGCTAGGTAAATGATGCGGTCAGTTTGCTGTTGAGGGGTATCTAACTGTGTGAGCATCAGGAGTATGATTGTCCCAATCTCGGGCTCTGATGCCAAGGAACAACTTTTGTGCCACATCCTGGTGATATTATAGTACAACCACTGTGTTTGTTGCCATTTGGGAGTAATGGAGATGTACATTCTATGTTACCTTATTTGACCTAAAGCAGCAGGAGAAACTGTTTGAATTTCATATATGAAAAAACTCAGAAAACTCGTGATGGTTTTTAATCTGCTGTTTATTGAGTGAAGTTTATTCAGAGTTATGCTGTGCTCTTCAGGTGTGCTATTTCTTTTAGTCTCTGTGAAGACATACTACTTTTATTTTCCAGGCAGGCAGAGGGACTTAGTGAAGTAAATGTGACCCAGGTCATACAGCCATAAGTAACAGAGTTGGGATTTGAACCTGTGTTGCATATGAGCCCAAGTCGTTTTTGCAATTGAGTCCTAGTCCTTACATTAATAATTTATTTAATGTCCTGTCCAGGCCCAGTGGTGCAGGCCTATAATCCCAACACTGGGGTGAGGATGAGGCAGGACAATTGCAAGTTTGAAGCCAGCCTGAGCAACTTAGTGACACAGCAAGACTGTGCCTTAGAATCAAAACTAAAAAAATAGACTGGTGATAGAGCTCAGGGTGAAGGCCCTCTGCTTGATTCTCACTGCCAAAAAACCCCCAAAAAAACCAAAAAACCAGTCCTGTTACACCAAATTCCTGAATTATATAGAGCCAGGAGGGGAAAAATGGAGGTTTACATTTCAGATCCATTTCAGAGTTGCATTTTCTGACTGGCTCCTTCTTCCCTTGCTTCCTGCCTGAGCTCTCTGACAATAACATGCTGTTTTTGAATACAGGTTTATTTAATCTCTTCCCTGGCTCCATGTTAAAATACAATAGAATTAGATACTATTGTTAGGATTATCATTGCAAAGTCTTAGATCTGCAAACAAAGCAAAGATTAGGAGTTAGGCCAGAAAATCACCTTTGTATATGTCTCTAGTGCAGTGGTATTCAGGGGGCTCAAGCCACTTTTAGAACTGGTGTGACTCCTGGTAATTTCATATTAGTATGTCTCTGTGGCATGCAGCCTCCGGCCACATTTGAGGGGTTACTATACTGCCTGCCTTTGTGCCACTGCAGCCCGTACGCTACTGCCACGCCTGGTCTGATTTAAGCTGGCCCTGCTTATGAGTAACATACAAGCTTCAAGGATCATTTGATGTGCAAATGTAATTGCAGGTTTTATTTTCAAAGGACCACATAAGCGGTATCAACCTAGCAACTATTTGCACAGCTTTTTCGAGCTGCTACTCTGATGAACACAGACCTTTCATTCTCTCTCTCTCTCTCTGTGTGTGTGTGTGTGTGTGTGTGTGTGTGTGTGTGTGTGTGTTTAAAGGCTTCTTGATTTACTTTTTGCACTGCTGCTTTCTCAGTATTAGCTCGTTAAATTGTATATGTATATATGAGGTTTTGTGGTGCTTGAGCAGGTCCATGACCTGCAGTTACACTTGGGTGTTTCTCTTGGTGTTCTGGCTAAGCGGGTGCCTCACCAGTACGCACACTTCCTTCTTTGTGCCTTTTGACTGGCTCCTGACTCCTCTTGCTCCCTCACTGTCTTTCCTGGCCTACAGCACGTCAGTGTAGACAGGCAATATTGAGCTTCGTCACTTAGCTAAGATGGTAACTCCCTGACTGTACTGAAAAGCTGAGGTGAAAACCCCTGAGATGCCTTGTTTGCTATGTAACACATCAGAACCCCAGAGCATGTACAGTTTTTGTTTTTGTTTTTGTTTTGTTTTTGTTTGTTTGTTTGTTTGTAAAGTAGCCCTATTAGTTTTTTTACTCAAGGGTCTAACTTGTTCTGGGAAGGTTAGATTTGGGAGGTGGGGGAACACGATACATTTTTTAAATGCTACTTTACACAAAAGGCACATTCTTTACACAAAAGGCACAGTCCCTTTGGTGTGCACTCTCCAAGTCAATTATGAGGAAAGCCGCTCCATCTTTGTCAGGTGAGTTGAGGACACTGTGAGTGGTGGTATGGTTACAAAGACGAGAACTATCAGTTCTGCACTCTGACCTCTCCTGTGCCCTGCACGCCAGAACTCTGTGTATGTCGTCTTTAGGCAGAATGTTTAAATGAGAATTTTTTCAGCACAAATACAAGGTTCTGCTAAAAAGTATAATTTAAGTATTTGTGAGGTGAACTTACAAATATAGCAAAGAACAATTTTTCTCGCCTTCATTATGTTTACTATGTGGTTATTTCATTTTTCTGAAAATGGACCATTTTCTACAGCAAGAGCAAAGCTGGACACGATTGTATTTTAGTCAAAACTGGAGTAGATTATTCTTTTAAATTTGAAGTAGGAAAACATTCTAGTAGAGTAATAGACCTGAATGAGACCTCTCCAACTGGTCTGTGTTTACAGGTGAGGTGACAGAAGCCGGCGGTTACCTCCCTGACTGACGGTCACTGAGCTGTTAAGTAGCAGAAACATAAGCCTTTGGCTTCTGAGGGCTGAGGTCCAGAAACTTGTAGTTTGCCTTTATTTATAGGACATAAATAGGAAGGAAAAATCAGCTTTTTTCTTTTGTTTACACTATTGGTTTCAAAAACTAGCTGGATGTCTGGTTGAAGTTGTCAAATATGATCTCGTGTTACTGAAACTCAACAGCAACTCCCAGGCGAGAGATGACACTTCAGATCTTTCGTGGTGCTTCCCTTGGTATTTCTAAAATTATCCAGTTTAAGGGGAAACTGTCAAATTGGTTCACTTATAATCTCTTCCATGTACTTTTGTAATTCATTCATTCTTTCTTTCTCTCTTTCTTCTTCTGGTGCTGGGATCAAGCCCAAAGCCTTCACTCTGAGCTACAGCCCAGACCATTTTTATTTTTGATTTTTAAGACAGATTTTAATTAAGTTTCCAAGTCATGCAGGCTGGATCCAAACCTGCAATCCTCCTAGCTCAGCCTCCTAGAATGCTGGGATTATAGGCCTGTACCCCTGAACCCCACTGCAGTTCATCTTTCATAAATTACCATTTCCCTAACTTAAAAGGGAAACTTCTAAGTTAGCTACAGACTTGATTATAGTTTCACTCTTCCAAATGGCTTATGGGAATGATGAAGCATATTGGTCCTGTTCTTTGTATTTACTTACCCTGAGAAGTGCCTGTGTATTTTTTTTTTTCATATTCTGACTGTAATCCTGGTTCTGTGACCAAACAGTGGTTTTGAAAGCATCGTGAGCCATTGAAGCCATCTTCATGAGTGGGAACAATTCGGTGCCCCTTCTTAGTTCTACTCCCAACATAAGTTCCACCGCATCTGGCCCTTCTCCAGATAAAAAGCATTTGACTGGGTCACTTGACCTTTAGGACTTTCAGTAGCTTGCATGTGACTGAAATCAGCGGTACACATTGATGGAGAGCCTCTTCCCAGGAGCCATGTTTGAGTTCTGTAGTAGTGCGTTAGTTTCTTCCTCCCATTTAAAGAACTCTGGAAGCTAGAAGGGAAAGAGAGGTTTCTTTCTTTTTTTTTTTTTTTAGAAGATGAAGCAAAGAGTGAATCTGAGGAAAGGAAGAAGCGAACGAGGGTAATGCAGTGGGACTGAGGTGCACCCAGGTACGGAGCATGAGGCCAACTTCTCCCTCCAGCACAAGTGGTCTGTGGCACTGCGCGTCCACTCTGCTTGGCTATCCCAACACTTTCTGGAAGTGACCTTGCATTGTTCTGGGCTTGATGATCTTGACTGGCAGGTCACGTCACAGCCTGCCTTGTCTGCCTCCGTGTGTGCTGATGAGTGTGGGTTGTAGGACCAGGAGGCAATTGCCAGCCTCCTTCAAAGGCAGGGAAACTTGGCAGTGACTGAGTTGGTCACACACCAAGTGGATAATATTTCATATGGCCCACTTCTGGCAGGCGCCCTGTCTTAGAACATTAAGAGGGTCAATGAACACACATTATACTTGCTAAGATTTGCTGATCTCTGGCATTCTGAGTGTGTGTAGATGTGATTATGGAAGGTTGCAGTGTATGCACTTTTCATTAGTATTGTAAACAATGCACCAACCTTTCCTACAACTTTCCTAAAAGTCTTCTGATTAGTCTCGTGGGCCTAGAGATGTTGGCCAGGGTTTGAACTGAGACATTCTCCCAGATTTCTTTCAGATGTCAGGTAAAATGATACCTAGATGGTTGGAGTTTTGTGATTTTGTTGCTCATTTTGGTTGTATCATTCATTTCCCCTTTGCTACATGTAATATTTATTTCCTTGCTAAAGAGAGTGTATTAGGGCTTTCTGCTTCTCCTCATGCTTTTTCTTTTTTCTTGATGCCCCTCTGTCACAGTTTGGGCCTCCAAGAAGCAGATTTTGAAATGGATGTCGGTGTGGGGGAAGCTCAGTAGAAAGTGCCATGGGGATCAATCCCTGCAGCAAGAGGGTTCACGCTAGGATCCCGAAAGTGAGGAAGCTGGGCTGCAGGTCTCAAGTAGCATCTGACCTGGGCCGGGGGGCTCTAAAAATGGGAGGGCTTGCCACTGCCATCCCCATTTGGGGAGAGGGGACCAAGTGCATATGTGCCAACTTGGGAAGAACGGGCAGTGTTGGGTGGTCGTTTTTGAGAGAGCTGGTGCTTGGGGGCTGTCCACTCTGTAGCTGCTAAGGAGCAAATCTGTTCTACTGAAACAGGATCTGGGTGGCACGTCAGTTTCCACTCCATCTTTTTGCAAGGCTGCTGGAAGTGGTAAGCAATTGCCTGGGGGTTAGATAAGATCATGTAGGAATGAGGAGCTACAGAATGGGAAGTCTAGGGGTTTGGGAGGAGGTCAAGAACAAAAGTTGGGGTGAAGCAGGTTCCACTAGACAATTGACTTGTGGCACCGATTATTGCTTTTCTAAATTAATTTCAGAAACTCTTCTCCACAGTGCCACTATTCCCTTTTTAAGTCTCACAAATTGGATGCAAAACTCTGAGTGCCGCATACAGACAAGCCTTTATGGGACTAAATTTTATTGGTTTGTGTAAGATGGTTATCATGTTTTCTATTCTTTGTCAATACTGCTTTTTTTCTATTCCTTTTTCTTCTGTATCTTTAATAATTTGTATTTTTGTGATTTATGAATTTTACTTTTTAATGAGTATAGATTTGTGATCCTTAATAATCACATTCATTTTGAAGGCTTGGTTCGTGTGCATGTCCCATCCTGACCGTGTTCTCTCCCTCCTCTACACAGCCTTCCATCCCTCCCCTCTTCCCCAGATCCTCTTCCCAAGTCCACCTCCCAAGTCTACATCTCTGCTTTTATTTTTGAGTCCTCATACTAAAAAGAAAATAACTTTGTGTTTGGTATGTCTGTGGAAACTCAATAATGGCAAATCATTTCCTCACATATTTTGTAATGTGCAAGTTATAAGTTCATCTTCAGTGGCTGTTTTTGTTCAAGATTTGGTTTGGTTTTTCCACCTGGAGGTGTGACCTTGCTGCATTTGGATTCTCCAGGAATGACATGAGCTCAACTTCTGAGCTTGGAATGTCTTCAGGTCTTATCTTACTTTCACCCAAATCTGACTGAAACTATAAAACTTTTAGGTCACAGGTTTGCGATTCTGATTTCTAGTCACAGCACTCTCCTGACTTTACACCCAGCCTCTCACATTCTCAAAGAAATATTACTGAGAGCTGCAGATGGTGGCACAAGCCTATAATCCCAGCACTTGGGGAGGCTGAGGCAGGAGGGTTCCAAGTTTAACCTGAGCTTGGAGAAGTTAGTGATTTAGTAAAACTCTGCCTCAAAAAAACATTGACTGAGAAATATTGCTATATCAATGGGTGAATTTCTTCTACGTCTCCCATTACTTTTTACTGTGACTGCAGCACTTTGAAGATAGCTCTGTTTTTTGTTTTTGCTTTCTTTTGGATATGCGTGGTTTAAAGATTCATTAGTACGCTGATAACATACAACTTGGAAATTTGTGACCATATATATCTCATTTGAATGCTTTTTCCATAAGTCTTTCTCCTCTTCCCCACCCACCCATTCTCAGGGTCTTATCCAGCTATCCATCACCCTCTTCCTTCCCTCTTCTTTTGTGCAAGTTATCTATGGTAATGTCCTACACGAGATGCCGTTCTATCACTAGCCCTGTATGTTTGGTCTAGTTCACTGATCATTATGACTCAAAGTGGCCCCAGTTTCCTTCCAGTGCTCCACGTGTGTCTGTCTTTATGCTGCATAGTGTTCTTCTGGGTACCAGTACCACATTTCCTGTATCCTTTCTTCTGTTGACGGGCATACAGGTCATTTCCAGGATTTATCTATCATGAATTGTGCTGCTATAAACATGAATGCACTGGTGTCTTTATGATACCCTGACTTGAGGTTTCTTGGGAAAATGCCCAGTAGGGCATAGTTGGGTCAAATGGGATTTCTATTCTCAGCTCTGTAAGGACTCTCCACGCTGTTTTCCATTGTGGTCGAACCAGATTGCAGTTCCTCCAACAGTATAGAAGTGCTCCTTTTGCCCCACAGCTTTGCCAGCAGTTGTTGTGAGTTCTTGATGTAGGACATTCTTGCTGGAGTGTCATAGTATCCCAGTGTTGTTTTGGTTTGCATTTCTTTGATATCTAATGCTATTGAACACTTTTTCATGTGCTTGTTGGCCTTTTGTACTTCCTCTTCTGAGAAGTTTTGTTTCATTTCAGTTGCCCATTTCTTGATGAGGTCGTTTATTTTTGAGAGATTTTTTGAGCTCTTTATATATTTTAGATATTAATCCTCTGTCACTGAGAAAAAAATTCCCATTCTGCAAGTTGTCTCTTCACTGTTGATTGCGTCTTTCCTTCTGCAGAAGCTTTTTAGCTTGATGTGGCCTCATTTGTTGATTCTTGTTGCTATTTTCTGTGAGGTGACTGTTTTTATGGAAGAATCTTCCTTCCAACTTCATGCCTGCGAGTGCCCAAGCCCTCTTTTTCTGCCTTTCCATGGTACTGTTGTGCAGCGCATCTCCTGTTTTGAGGAAAAGTGGGCCAGAGAGCTAGCACAATTTTGCTGCCTTGTGCAAAAGTGTCTTTTGATCATGTCTGCCAGAGGGGCTACATCACTAACCTGAATCTACACTTTAAGTGCTAGTTGGACCAGGTGGAACAGACCTGTAATTCTAGCACTCGGGAGGCTGAGGCAGCAAGATCACAACTTCGAGCCTAGCCTGGGCCACTCAGTGAGACCCTTTTTTAAAATCAAAAATGAAAATGGGCGGGATAAATAAATAGATGTATACTGTGTGCTAAGTAGACTGCAGTGAACCTCCCTCACCATGTAGCTGGTGGTATTTGCTTTTATCTCTTTGCATTGGATATAGTGTTAATGTGGCACCAGGGGATTTGGTACAATTCCACTGATTTTCATCAGTTTGAAGCATTGGTACTTTCTAGCAGTCTTTATCATCTTATTTGGCTATATCTCTACATCCGCAATTCCTTTAAGTTACTTGCTAACAGCCACCTGCCTCTCAGAGCCTGCCTGCTTCACATGGAAGTAATCTTAGTGGCTGTCAGGGCAGCAGTGACATTCTCAATCAGTGCTACCCATTGTTAGTCACACCATTTTAAACTTTTTTTTTAATCACCTTAGGCAAGAGTTGGAAGCTCTTAGTTGTAGCTGTGTTTACTTATTTATAATAAGAAGAGGAAGTCTTAGTTACCGCCCTGGTCTGGAGAAACCAAAGGAGAAACTTTGTTCAGCGTAGTACAATACCGAAACTAAAGCTTAGTCCCACCCTTGGTGTGGATGTGCCAAAGGTCACCTGGCACGGAGGCCAGCCCAGAGGAATTCCCTTTCCCCTGCCTTGAGGAGCACTTAGAGGAGCTTGGCCCGAGTGGCGTGTGTGGGTAGGTAAGTCTGAGCTTGTGAGTATTTTCTTTACAAAGGAGGCTCTCCAAGGCCTAATTATGAGAGAAGGTATCTGTAGATCTTGAAACATGTAGTAAGTTTTTTTTTTTTTTAAGTCCAAGCAAATTCTTTGATAGATTTTTCAAAAATTCTCTTGTGATATTCCAAGTGGAACCTGAACTTGGTGAGATTGGTGGTGCCTGAGTCTCTCCAGGGTCCTGTCTCCTGTCACTTTGCTTGCAGAGATAGGGTTGAAATAACTTCCTTCCTCTGGGTAATGGTGGTTAAAAGAATACTCTTCCTCCTTATCTGACAGCCAAGAGGAGGTCTGTTAGCTGTTAACAGGAGGAAGCGTACGTACGGATGTCATCTGTCAAGTTTTCTTAAATATGGAAAACCCTGTGATTATCATGTAAACATCCAGTGCTGTGGATCATTTATACAGTGTTAGTGGGACCGTGAGAATGTGCTTCTTCACCGTGTTTATCCTTCTTCAGTTGTTACGGACTTCAGTCCAACACACATAAAGCTGCCAAATTTCTGTGTCAACATTTTACTTGGGACCTAGAAGGTATTTGAATATGTATATTTAAAGGTTTTTTTAAATCCATGTGTATTAATGGAACTTGTAAATGTTTAGTCAGTCAGTGGAAGCTTTTACAGAACAACTATTATTGAAAATCCAAGTGTATAATTATGGAGTTTCAATTATGGTGTTTCAATATCCAGTTTGACTTTAACTAACAAGCACATGTGATTCTTAGTATACAAAGGTCTTTGTATGGCTTTTTATTTTTGTGGTCCTTTTTGATTTGTTTGCTATATTTAATCTTCTCAGATGGAACCTCTTTGTGAAATTGTCCTGTTACTAGTAATTACATGGAAACCTAAGATCAATACTATTTAAAAACAAGCAGAAGATAACATTGTCTCTGAATAGACTAGATAAGAGTCCAAAGGTAAATAACTGGTTAAGTCCCAGTCTTGGCACTGGGAATGTAGTTCCCACTTTTTTTATTTGTGTATTCCCCCCATCCACACACACAAGTATTGTTTTTATTAGTACATGTTTATGTTATATAATGGTTACATTTAACTTGGAGGAATTGGTACATAAATGTATCTCATCTTAATCATTTTTACTTAATCCTTTTTTTTTTTCTTTTGAGGCAGGGTCTTACTCTGTGGTTCAGACTGGTCGTGAACTCATTATGTAGCCCCAGCTGGCCTAGAGTTCATGTCAATCCTCCTGTCTCAGCTTTTCTAAGTGCTGAGATTACAGGCATGTGTCAGCATGCTCAGATATTACGTGCTGCTGAGGAATCAAACCCTGGGCCCCAGCTTCCTGGGCAAATGCTCCAGTGGCTAAGCTACGTCCCCAGCCCTTGATCCTTTCTTGAGATACACTCTACTATGTGTTGACTTTCTTGCATTATACCTATTTTTTCTGAAGATTTTTCCCTATCATGAGGAACATTCAGTCATATAAATGTTCTCCATAGAAACATCAGATCAGCTTTTGATAGCATAAATAGGAGAGGTTTCTTGGAATGTTTATGCTCTGATTCATTCTTATCCTGGCTGTAAGGCTGTGGTAAGCTGTACTGGCCGGATTCCAAGGCAAATGTCAGCATCATGTGATGTATAAACTTTATGTTTTCTGAGAATGGCATGTGAAATATTTTGTTCTTGGACTCAGATGTCCTCCCTTTTAGGAAGAACGTTCCTGTGTCTACTATACCTGGAATGGTTTAAAAGAAGTTTAATTTTTTCAGCAGCTAGACTTGGAAATAGTTTCTTCAATTAACATAAATAAAAATTTAATTAGAAGAAGTGAGATAGAGAATAGGCATTTTAGTTTTATTTCTAAATTAATAATTCTGAAATAAGCTGTAAAAAGAAGTTTTCTTTTTAGTCTATTTTTCTGTGACATCATTTGTCATTAAATCATCAAGGTAGATAAGTTCTGTGAAGGGAAAAGCCTCGGGGTTCGGGGGTGACAAGTCAGCTCATTACATTTTAGGTTTTTAGATAACCATTATTTGAGCTGTGTACGAGTGCTGCACAAGGACTGAAGTGGAGTAGATGATTACATAAGCTTTTGCTCACTTACCACATGGACTAGTTCTAATTTCATTTAGTAATTATTTTTGAATTCCTTTTTATGTTACAGTTTAGGTGTTTGCGTTTTTTTAATTAATCTGACATGTACATATGTACAAATTAACCTTTCCATTGTATAAAGACATTGTAATTCTTAACTTAGTTAAAACTTCTGGCCTTTGTGTAGAAAATACTATGTTCAAAGTATTAACTAGACTTGGAAATTTGTTTAAGAAGAACTTGTGGTGGTTTTAATTGTCCAAATTTATTCCAGAACACTGTACGGTATTCTCTCTCTTTACGTGGTAATGTAAGATCCCAACAAAAATGAATGTAGTTTCTTAAGCTCACCTTAGGTCACATGGCATTGTTTGTTCAGAAGGATGTAGTTTGAAGAACATGGATCTGTATTTTCCTGATTATTAGAAATACATTGTGCCAGATACTTAGGTGTCTTTTACAACAAACCTGTGTAGCACAGCTAATTGCATCTGATCCTAATCACTAGATTTTAACCCTCTCATGACAATTCCCTGCTGTGTATTTTGCCTCTTTTCATTGTTCTTTAAACTAGTGCTCCCCCTGTTGTGCAGGTAACTTTTTAGCTCTCTCTCTCATATAGTTTGCCATGGACTTAGTGTCCATTGGTCAGAGCCAGGAATGGCGGCATAAGACCCAAAGCCCGGGATCGAGGTTGGCCAAAGCCTCCCCACCGCCCTGCCCTGGTGTGAAAGATTCTGTTAGCTTATTTAAAGCCTGGCTTCTTAGAGCCAGTTCTCTGTTCTCATTATTAACTCATACCACTTTTTTTTTTTTTTTTTTGCCCTGGCTTGGAGTTGTCAGTGGGCTTTCCATGTCCCATTGCGTAACATTCATTGTGTGGTCTGTAATTTATCATTTGCAGTCATCTATCGTAATATGCAGCCTAAACTTCTTGTCCTTTAACACATTATAGTTCCATTTCCTGCCCCTTTGTCTTCACTCAGACCTCAGTTAGAAAATCTCTTCTTCATAACCAGAATTTGCTTAATTCTTATAATATGCTGACCACCATTAAGTTTCTCCCGGTTCTCTCTTCTGGTGTTAAAAATGATGTCTTACACTTTCCTCGCTTTTATGGTTCTTTGAATTCTTGCATGGGTTATATTTATTTGTATGTGTGTTACAATATTTTACTCCTGTAATGCCTGCTGAGGTGGGACATCATTCGGCTTCCTCTTTTAATATAGCTGTTAACAGAATTTTCTTCCTTTGGAAGCCTCGTGCTCCATTGTATCGTGCCGTGTAATTCGCTTTTCCATTCATTTGTGGGTAGGCCTCCTTTGGGTTGCTTCCACCTTTTGGCTTTGGTGAGTAATGCTGATATAAACACAGGTGTACAAATACCGGCTCTTTCACTTCTTCAAAATACACGCCCAAAAGTAGAATTACTGGGTCATACACTGTAGTAATTCTCTCTTTGATTTTTTGAGGAACCACCTTTCTTTCTTCACAGTATTCACACCACCTAAAGAATGCTTTCAGATGGGAAAAACACAGCCAGAACAAAAACTTCCTATTCTCTTAGTCTTTGGATTTTTAAGATGGACTTTTTGAAACAGTATAAATATAATAGCTTTGTTGGATTTCTTACATAACTAATAACTTTAGGAAACATAGAAAAAAATTTTTTGAGACAACGTCTCACTTGGTAGTACAGACTGGTCCTGAACTCACTATGGAGCCCAGGCTGGCCTTGTACTCACAGCAATCCTCCTGCCTCATCCTCCCGAGTGCTGGGATTACAGGCATGTGCCACCACGCCAGCTTATGTGGTGCTGGGGAATCGAACTCTCTGGTACTTAGTGCTCGATGTAGTGCTTGCTTTGCAAGCGCTTTAACCGCTGAGCCATTCCTCCAGCCCTAGAATGTGGTCTTATATCATAGTGGTAGGCATTTTTTACATTAGTTAAAGTGTTTGTTTCTTTGGAGAACTATGGAGTTTGAAGAATTTATAGGAACACCATGAGTCAGGTTATTTTTTTCTTCTCTTTTTCTTTTCTTTTTTTTTTTTTAACACATAAAGCAGAATGCAATTGGAAAGATTCCTATAGGGATAATAGAAACACATTGTCTGAAAATTAGTACTCTTTGCTTCTTTATCTGGCCTGCCTTCCAGAACATTCCGTAGAGGCTGGCAGTGTAGCTCCCTGGTAGAATGCATGCTCTGGGTTCAATCCCCAGCACCAAAAACTATACAACATAGCGCCTCCAATTTCCACCGGAAGCATTTCCCAAAGCATTAATGGTATAATTGTTATTTCTTTGTTGACTTACTATATCTAACAAAAGGCTCTTCAGGTGCTCTATAATGGCCCTACAGAATCTAGGACCAAGCTTTTTATATACCCTGTAGATTGTGGAGTTCCCAACCCCTGGGGTGTTGGGCTGGTACTGGGCAGTGACCTTGGACAGACAAGGCCACCAGGAAAAGAGCAGCCACCAAGATGAGCAGTGAGTGAAGCTCCGCCTCCTGACAGCGCGCTCCTCTCAGGTTCTAATGCTGCTGCTGATTGACAAAGTGGAACTTCGCTCCCTGCTCCCTGCTTCCTTCCACTGCTGCTAGCCTTTTGTATCCTCCAAAATATATACTGAGGAGCAACTATACCCCTTACAATCCCACTGCCCCGCCATGAGAGTGGTCTTCAACTAAACTGGTCCCCAGTGTCAAAAAGGTTGGGCACCAGGCTCTATTGCATCCACACTGAGTAACATATCTGACTGCTCCCAGAATTCACGTCAGGAATGCCCCTCCCTGCCCGTGCAGTCCCCACTGTCCCAGTCCACTGTGCCTCCCAACCTCTGGTTCTGTTGTCTCCTCCTCTGTGAAACCTGCCAACAGCTGTGCCAAGGCGGATCTGCTGGGAGGTTTTGTTCATACTACAGTAGCAGCACTTTGCAAAACACCTTGTCATTGGGTGTTGTCATAGCTGCCTTGCTAACTTGAATGCCACTGGAGCAGAGGAACTGCACATCTTGTGCATCATAAGTCCTTCAAAAATAATAAACAGATTTCTTGAGGGATTTTTTTTACTCTATTTGATGTTTGCCTCAAATACTGTTACCTGCATAACCTAGAGTTTCACGATCTCAGTCGTTATTAATATATTGGGTATAAGTGGAAATACCAAGCAGGCAATCTTTTTCCTGCTGGCAACTTGTTCCTGCCCGGATTCCCTGCAGGTTTCTCACATTTCTGGGCACACTGACTTATAGTCATTCTCATATTACCCTGGAGTCCTGTTCTAAGGAGAAAGCATGTAGTAATTCATACTTCAATACTGATGGTGTAATGTATCATTACTCTGTTTAGAGTTTAAAAGTGGTTCCTAGGGATAAAAAGGGTTTAACTCAATAGAGTGTATGCATTTCCAGGGGTAGATTTTCTTCTTGGGTAAATGACTTTGAGAAAACGTGGGGATTCTCTTGGCCCTAAAATCACACTGAATGTGCAGGTTTCCAAGAGTACACCTGTATAGTTAGCCTCTCCACTGGCAGCTGCCCATTTCTTGGGCTGCTGCTATGAAAGGTTCATCTCCAGGGTAACTGCACCCACAACATTGGTTTCTACCAAGCTGCAGGGCAGAGAGATCTTTTACTTCCTCGTGCTCAGTGTGGCTCATTAGCTGCCCAGGAAAAATCATTGAATGCTTGAGCATGGGCCAGTTACATGTATGAGGTCAATACCTGTTTGCTATTTGCATAAGCAAAATACTTAAGAGTCCGATGTTTGAGCCCTTTCCAAGGGTAGATTACTCAAGAGGAAACAAACAGTGAGATTCTGTTTAATTGCTTGTTATTTTGAAGGAGGAAATGTTATGTGTATTTTTCTGTCCCAAGGGCTTTGTCAAGGGCAGTATCATTCAGCATCTGTGTTTTTTAAATAGGTGTGCAATATATTTTCAGTGTTTTAGAATCCCAAAATGAGAAAGGTTGGCATAAATGTAGCTGGACCATGGATTGTTTCAAAGCTTATCTAAGAGGTTCTTCTAGATAGACTTGTGTTGATTGTACCCAGGACCTGTTGATAGAATAGTCTTATTAGAATTGATAGACTAATGTATGAGGATGGCAAAGCTGAATCTAGGCATGGGTTATGTAAAAGTGAAATGTTAATCTATATCCACATGTGCGTGCATGTGTGTATGTGAAGCATTCTAAAGGGGCGAGAGATTGTATGCAGTCATAGCACCGAAAGTAAGAGTTTAGGATCTTGCATTGGCCTTGCTGTGTTAGAGATTTTACCATGTACTGACTGTGTGCAAGGGCTTGTTTTGTGCTTCAGTTTCCTCATCTGTAAAATAGAGATAATAATAGCATCTGCTTCTTAAAGGAGTTGTAGCAGTCAGTCAACTTGGTGCATTCAAAGATTCATGGCAGTGTTTGGCACAAACATGGGCTTGGTAAATGTTACTTAATTTTGAATGTGCTTGCTAAACATTGGCTCTGCAAATGATTCAGAAAGAGGAAAATTACCTAAAAAATAAAAGTGACTGTTTTGAAGCAAAGTACAGTAGTTAATTTTATGGATTAAAAGTATAAGGTTATCCAAGTCTAATGGAATAAGCCTGAAATTCCAGAACACTGGGATGCTTAGGCAGGAGGATCACAAATTCAAGCCCAGCCTGGGCAAGTTTGCAACTTACCAAGACCCTATCTCAAATCAAAAATAAAATATGGGCTAGGAATGTAGCTCAGGGTGAAGGCTGTGGGCTTGATCGCCAGTACCACGATAAAAATTGTAAGGTTGTTTCTTTATCTTTAAGATTTTAGAGTAAAGAAGGATATGTGTAAGCAGCCAGTGGTTTATCTTACATCATTTGCTTGGCACTTTTCATTTTTGACTGTGTTTAAAGGCTTCCCTTTTTTAATCAGATAATGTGTGTTTTACAGAATGCTGTTGTATTTGAAACCTTGCTAACTATGGAAAATGTATGTATTTTGTCCATTTTGTGTGCAAGTTCAATTTTGTCTAATCAGTATTTGAAAGAAAGAGCTCTTGTATGAACTTCCTTCCAAGAAAAACATAGGGTGTTCCAGGAAGTGGTCTGGGTGAGTCAGAGGATAACACTCTTTCCTCTGACTCAGTTTTGAGCCTCTTCCATGTGAGTATGCACACTTTCACCAAAGTTCTGTTTTCCTGATCCCTTGTTAAAGTCATGGCTGACATATGAACACACAAAGAACAGGGTCTTGAGCCAGGGTGGGAGCCTGTCATCTGACACTTTGGAAGGCATGGGCTTTATATCAGAAATGGGCTGGTGATGTAGCTCAGTACAAAGGCCCCGACTTGATCCCCAGTACCACACACACACACACACACACACACACACACACACACACAGAGAAGCCTTTTATAAAATGGTTTGTTTGTAATCATTCGTATATTCCCACGACTTTGTAAAATACATTGCCCTAAAACTTGGTATAGAAGTCAACTCTAGCTTCGATGTCAGTATTCTGTTGGAATGTATTTTCTTAGAGAAGTCTTCTGCCGACATAGGCATAGACTTTGCTGAAGTTGATGATGTCATACCCTGTTTGTGGGTTTCTTCTTTTTAACTCTGGGTATTGTATTTATTGTGGTGCCACCTCTGCCTGTGTCTTAGTTCACTTTCTACTACTCCTGATTACCTATTACCTTTGCTTCATCATCTTTCAAGATCCAGAATTTAAAAAAAAATCTTTAGATTAATTTATTTCTATCTAAATGTATGGCCTATCACTTGTAATCAGTGTATACCAAAAGAAAATCTTCATTTGTCTAGTTATCATAGGACCATCTGACTCAACTCCCTGGTCGTTGTGGCTGGGTGGCCGGGTCATACTTCCCACCTACTGCCGCTGGCAGCTCGTTGGCACGGAATGCACTGCAAGCTCTGTACCGCACCCAACTCATCTGTGGGATTGGGATGGAACACTGGCTGGGGTTACTGTGGCAAGGAAGAGACTGCACTGTGTGCCGGGCAGAGCTGGCTAGATGTTAGCGGCCACTGCAGCTCCTCCTGTCCCCCTCCTCCTGTCGCTACTGTGACATTAACAATGACAGTTGTGGTTTAGCCTTCTTAGTGCACCAGTTTCATAAAACCATTTGGCTTAGAATGGGGTCAGTAGTTAGGCTCACTAAATGATTTCTGGTTTATTTAACCAAGAGCTGGCATTAGTTTAGGGGATTAGTTAGAAAAGTTAAAGCTCATTTTCTCATGAGCGTCACATTTTAATTAAACCGGGTCACCCTCTCCCTGGGCTCTCCCTCTTTCAACTGGTCATTTTCCCACTTGCTTACAGATGGCAGCTGTAAGGCTGGAAAGAAAGAAATGCAAATGTGGCATTAAGAGCCCTAGCAATAATCCCCTCTTCAAATTTCCTCTTCCTCTCTGACCTCAAATAGCCCACTTACCCAAACAAATCCATCTTAAATTCCCAAACAAAAATCCACCCAATAGACTTCAGAGGCAGAAGGGTTTTGGTGACTCTCCCTTCACTGCTGCTCCAAACACCTTTTCTTTTTTAACCTCACTTATTAATTCACCATAAAAGTTGTGTTTTCACATCTGTTTAACTCCAGATCCTCAAATCCAGGAATGTAATTCCTGGCAAAATTTTTAGAGGGTTTTAAAAATTGAGACTATCCCAAAAGTAGACATGCTACTATAAAAAAAAAAATCCCATTTCTGCCAAAAAAATAACAGTGGTTCAGTTGTACTTCTCTGACTTCTCAAGTCACCAGACCCATGCTCTTACACTCGAAGCACCTAAAAGCAGTGTCTTGTGTATTTTACTGTTTTTTGTTTATTGTGCTACTTAGTCTCTTTTTGCCATCATTTCTTTGCTTATATTCAGACTGCTAACCCAAAATAGGATAAATAACCGCCTTCTAGTACAGAATAGTTTTGCATACATTTTGTTAATAAAGTGCTGTTTTCTGTGAGCCAGTCTAATTGAAAGAACTTTTTGTTTTAAAACAAATGCACACGGTCTCTATTTCAATGATTCACTAATTTGTGTGGATTTTAAGCTCCTGAGAGAAGGTTTTCAGAGTTATTCTCTGAGTCCCGTGGATTTTGCAAATATGTGATTAGCTTTGACTCAGTGTGCATTTATGTCCTTCTAATTACTATCTCCTGTATTTTTCTCTTCCAAGCAATTAACACAGTTGGCAATATCCTATATGATTTTATGTGTTCCTGCTGTTCTCTGTTACATTTTGATCTCATGAAGATAGGACCTGGGTTAGTCGGCTTTCTGTCACTATGACAAAATACCTGACACAACGTCTAAAGACAGCATTCCATTGGCTCACAATTTCAGAGGTTTCCAGAGTGTGAGTGGTTGGCTGCGTTGCTTTTGGGCCCATGTGGTGCAGTGCACTGGGAGGGAGCCGGTGGCTGAGGAAGCAGCTGATCTCATGGTGGCTGGGGGGCAGAGAGGCCAGAAGGAGCTGGAGCCAGGCCCCTAAAGATCTAATTATCTCCTACCAGGTCCCATCTCTTAGAAGTTCCACCCGACTGTAGTGCCATGGGCCTGTGACCCAGCTTGTAACACATGAGTCTTTGGGGAACATTTACCCAAACCATCACTGGAACTATATTTATTGTTTGACTGTCTACTAAATATCTAGAATTATCCCATCCAGTGTGGTACTCATTAGCCCTATGTGACTGTTTACATTTAAGTCAAAACTAATTTAGTAAAACTTCAGATTCAGTCTTTCAGTGTCACTCAACATATTTATAGTACTCAGCTGTTGAGCTGAGCTGCCATGTTGAGTAGCGCTAACATAATGCATCTTTGTCATCAAGGAAGGTTGTACTGGAGAGTGCTTGTCTAAAAGTAGTAAAGGGACTGGGGTTTATGGAAGACAGTTTCTCCATGGATGGGAAGACAGTGCTGGTAACACCACCTCAGCTTCACATTAGACAATCCAGCATTAGATTCTTACAAGGAGCATGCAACCTAGATCTCTCACATGGCACAGTTCACGGTAGGGTTCACTCTCTTATGAGAATCTAATGCTGCTGATGATCTGACAGTAGGCAGAGCTCAGACAGGGAGAAGCTGTAAATACAGATGAAGCTTCACTTGCTGGCCTATACTCAGCTCCTGCTGTGTAGCCAGGTTCCTAACAGGCACAGAGACCAGTACCAGTCCTTGGTCCAGGGGCTGACTGGGGACAGTCTTGGTCTAGAACACTGATGAGCCCATAAGGTTAAATGAGGGAGAGAATGAGTGAGTTAGTACTTACATTGGCCAGAGGTAATTAATGTGTAATGAATCTCCTTTGAATAATTATTTTTAAATGTCACTTTAATTTTTTACTTCATCACTGTTGACATTTCTTGAACCGACTTCAACATGCTGGACTCATCATTAGTAAAAAGAAAATCTTTGTACATGATAGTGGTTAAAAGCACGAGTAACTCTTAGCCATGGTATATATTAGTTACTAATACCGTGGCCAAATTACGTGTACTTAGAACATTTATAAATCCCAAATACCTCATTAAAATGGGAAAAGTTCTTATAACCTGTTAAAGTGGTGAGAATTAAGTGAAGTAAGACACATAAAGTGTTTGGCACAGTGGCTGACATACTGAAATCCTTAATAAATGAACATACCTACTTTGCGTTAATGAAACTGTTGTGTTTAAATTTATTCCAGTCCATATATGTAGAACGTGACTGACATTTGAGAATTCCCATTGTTAGAGCTTATCAGATGTTTTTCAAAAGTTGTGCTTATCTATAATCAAAGCTTACATCTACCACCTTTTAAGTATGAATTTAGTGGTGTTAAATCTTTCCCATTGTATTTAATTTTTTTCTCTTTTAATTTTTTCAGTGATATCAGTATATAAACTCTCAAGAAAAGAAAGTTTCATAGGACTTCTAAAGGTAACTGGAATTGTAAAACTAATGCACAGATTTCTCTACCTTTTTTCTGGAATAGCTCACAGAGATTTTGTCCTCGGCTCCACTCATTTCAGCAGACTTCTCTTAAAATAAATCTGAGTAGTCCAGATGGGAAAATCAGAAGTTATTTGCCTAAGGATATATTTCAGGTTTCCTTTAGGTACCTAACTTGTGTATATATAAGGATATTTGGTTTCTAGAAAAGTAGTTAAGCCTGGGTTCCTTCATAAGCTGTGCACCTGCCTTGTTTGGGGATGTTGCCTCCTTTCTACATTTTTGTATTGCTTCTTTTCTGGAATTTGAAAACAGCATTTGTTGATATAAAAACAAAAGCTAGTTAAACATCCACTACCACACACTAGCAGACTTTAAAGTACATTTCTTTCATTTCTATGTGAGTTTCACTCCAGCTGTTACAGTACTTTTATTTTTAGTATAAACTTGTATTCATATTTTGCAGTCCACCTGAACCTTTCAAGTTCACGTTAGAGGTGACTTGAATTTTTCCTTAATAAGTAATGTTTAGACAACCATAGAAAGCTACAGAAAATAGCAGACTAAGCATAGACCTTTATTGTACTTCCTCCAAGTAAACCATTAATAAAGATACCTTAAAAATGTGAAAAAGCACAAGATAAGGACTCTGAACAGCCATGGATAATTGTAACTTACTCAAACATCCTGATAATGTTTTTTGTTCATGAAGTGGGAGAAACCACTCAGAAAAGTAAAACAAAAATGCTAGTAAATTAAACCAAAAGAGAATAGACAAGAAAAGGAGTTTGTGGTCTGAAAAATTATCTGTTTTAGAAAAAGGGAAAAAGTATACTGAGGAATCAAAGAAATAATACATGAAAATTTTCTGAACTTTAAGGACCATGAGTTTCAAATTTGAAAAGTCTTACATAATTTATCCATTATCCAATGCATCTATTTTTGTGTGTACTTAAGTATTTCTCTTGCTGTTTTTCTATTGGAGACTTGACTATACTGGCAACTTTATAAACAGATTTATATATTCTTTTGCATTATTAAGCCAGAGACAATTTTTTGCTTATGAGGAAGTGACTTACCACAGAATTCAGTGTTAAAGAGGTTGTTCATTGCCTTCCAACTTAGTGTTTGCTCTGGGGAAGTACTTTAACAAAATATTTCTCAAGTAAGTAAGTAAGTGAAAAGACAAAATGTACAAACAAGAAAATGTAGTCTTCGTATACCATGAATAGCATTTATGTAGACATCATAAGTGAACACTGAATTTTGAGTTAAGCAAAACATGACCTGTCTGTAACTTGTCCTGTATAGTGGGGATCCTCACCCAACCCTCATCCCTCAGCCTTATGTGTCACCCTCCAGTGATTCCAGGGTGGGCTTCTAGGTGAACCAAGCCCCTTCTTCTCTTTGAGCTTCACTTTTCTTGGCGGTTCACTGAGCTCTGATCACACAGCCATGGAGACAGGCTCTTCTGACCCCAGCACCCTCCCCTTTCCAGCCTGAAGGGCCACCTGTCATTCTCTCTTTTGGCTTGCTTCTTTGTCCTGTAAGTGACCCTCATGAGGCTTAGCTATTCTAGACATTTCTAAAAATCCTTGCCAACCTCCTTTGGATCATTCACTTTCTTCTGCTCTCTAGACCCACCCCCTGCCTCGCTTCCCTGGACCTCTACCCTCTGCCATCTTTGCTTTGCCTCTAATGTGGTCTTTTCTTCGATAGGCTTTCCCCTCCCTACAATTTCTGCGTAAGATAGAAATGTTTTCAAGGAAGGTATATTTACTTCTAGGTCTTCTGAGTTGGATGAGATGTCAGAGATTTGTCTTCTTGTGGGATTAACTGTTGATGATAATCTAAGTTATTTTTCTATTCAGTCACATGGAAGCAATTATTGTGATGATTTCTGTTCTGTCTTGACTTTTGCCTTATCACTTTCTAATAGTATGCCAGGCCACCTTATTTCATGAGGAGACATGAAAGATAATCTTTTGAAAAGAGTGCATTTTTATCTTTATGAGTTTGTTGGTAAGAGGCACAGGATGAAGTGAATAGCAGTTCAGGATGATTTGGGAGTTTTTGCCTTGCCTATCCAATCACCACCCTCCCACAGATTAATTATAAAATTCTACATGTTGAACAGATAACACTGTGACATGTAAGTACGTGAAGTATTTTAGTAGAATAGACCCCCATTCTGCTAGCAATCAGGTCTGTAAAGCCAGGTGTTGCTCAGGTCAGCAGACGAATAGCAACAATAAGCTGTGATAAGATATGACACCTCTGTGCTCTCTTATCAAAATATTCAATATCAGATCACTATGGCAGGCACAAAAATCAGCTCGAGATACAAATACCAGCTTTTTGTGATTGTGATTATCAGATGTGATTGTGATGTAAAATATCTGCACTGTGATACAACAGACAGCTTTATTTTATTTAGTTCTTTAAAAGTTCAATTTAACTAGTTTTTTTAAAGTCATCTATAGTTTATAGCAATGAAGTTTTTAACCTGTAATAACCTCCAGGTGATGGATTTTATTTCTAAAAGTAGACAGAATTTAGTACACCAGTTGCTCTGAAGTGGCATTTCCTCTGAGGAGTCTGTAGCCTTTTATAAAAATAGGTTTGTTCATTTATAAAGCAAGAGTCTTCATAAGGAGCTGTGTTGAAATGCAGAGTGAGTCTCCTTCAGTGATCTGTTGACTGCTATTGTCCTTTGCTCTTACTGATGCAGAGGAGGTGATCAGAAGGGGACAGTGTGGTTAAATATTAAAATATTACATCCTATCTGTGGGACAAAATCCTTCTAACTACTCATTTTGTGGTTTACTACTTCTAGAGGCCATTTAATATAACTCAATGAAGTTTGAACAGGAGTTTCAAAGTCCTTAAGAATAAAGATTTTAGAGAATGTTTTTCTGCCCCCCCCCCCCCCCGAGTCGGTTTAAACCTGGGCTTGTAGCTCTTTGCTAGTTGAACAGGTATGTTGGGCTGTACTGATACAGTATATGGCATGAATTTGGATAAAGGTATCAGCAGAGAAAATACATCTAATGTGATTCTCATTTTTCTCAGTGGCCTGAACATATCAAGCTCAATGACTCCAAACTTAATTTAGAAACTTTCTACTGAGATTTGTGGCTTATCAGAGATTACTAGTTCCTCAGGCTTATTTTCAAATAGTAAAGATTTCTATGGGGGTGAGATGGATGTCTCCATCTTTCTTTGCCAAGTGTTCTTCCCTGAAATGTGTTCAGCTGAAAACCTAATTTGCAGCTACATTCTGGTTTTATTCTTCTCTTAGGAAAAAATGTCCAGAGTGAATATCCTACCTTTCTTGAGAATTCATACTCTGTAACTTTTGACTTCTAGGAAGATTTGAGCTTTTTAGACACTTCCTACTTTTTAAGATTCTGATCATCCTTTGGTGGCATTAGCCAAGGTTTTTGTTAAGAACTGAGTCCTGCTCATGCCCTGATTTCTTTTGCTGCCCCTTCCCCCTTTTTGTTGTTTTGTTTTTTCTTTTAATCAGTATTCTATACTTATCCCAGAACTGAAGTGTAGCTGTGTTCTTTTCTGAATCACCTGAAATAGCTTTACAAAAAAAGAGAAATAGTTGAGAGTTTCTAATGAATCTGATCCCATTTTTGCTTTTCTGTTGTTTCCGATTAACTTAAAAAAAAAAACACTAAATAATGAATGAAGGAGGGAGGGAGAAAATAGACTAATCTCCCATATTGGAGAATTCTGAATAACTCCAGCAGACACTCCCTCCCCCCACACATGGAGCATGGCTCTAGCCCTGAGTGTGGCCCGGCATGAAGACCACCCTGAAGGCTGTGGGTGGGAGACAAGGAAACTCCTTTATCAGGGGGAGACCAGACAGCACCTCTGTGAATGATTTGGGTGAACATGAACAGACATGAGTCATGCTAATCCCACGTATGGTACTGTGGGATATAAGAGCCGCATTCTCACTGAGATCTTATCAAGAGAAAAGCCAGATTAAACCCCAATTGTGAGAGATGCCGCAGGGTGTCAGAATTCTGTACCTCTCACAGAACTGCCAAGGCCATGGTGTGGGTTAATGCTCACATCTTACCTGCCCTGTACCTGTGCATATAACCAACCGCATTTGGATAGATGTTCAGCAGATAAAATTAAGGTGAGGTCATATTTGGATTGAGATGATCTCCTCATCTAGTGACTAAAAAAAAAAAGACTAGAATTTGGGTGCAGGGAGAAGTAACTGGGGAGAAGGCCACATGAGTGAAGATGGAGCCAGAGGGTGATGCAGCCACAAGACACGAGATAGATGCAGTAACTGTGGAGCCTTGCCAGGGCTCTCAGTGAGAGCTCAGCCCTGCCGACTCCTAGCTCCCACAGCAGTCAGAAGACCCATTCTGTTATGTTAAGCCAGTTTAGGACAAGTTATTGAGACAGCTTAGGTGGTTCCTATATTCACCACAAGCAAAGAGAATCTGAGACATGTGCCCAGTCTGCAGAAGCATAGCAAGACAAAAGGACTAAATGTCTGTGGTATTGGAGATGGGACCCTGGAAGAGAAAAGACAATAGGTGAAAATCTCAGAAGAAAATCCCCACTTAAAGCTAGGTCTGGTGGTGCGGGCCTGTAATCTTAGCACTCTGGGCCAGGGTAGGGGTTTGGGGGAAAGAGGTAAAGGGGACACAAGTTTGAGCCTATCCTGGGAAACTTACCAACTTTGAGAGACCGTCTCTCAAAATACAAACAAACCCACAATACCACAAAAATATTGACTTTAGTGAATAAAATATTGTTAGTAGTTCATTACTTGTTTCAAAACATCATACTAATGTAGTACATTAACAATAAAGAAATGGAGGCTATGGAAATGTTCTATACAATTTTACTAAAAATCTAAAATGATTCTAAATTAGCTTTTTAAAAATCCAACATAATTTAGCTCCACTTTTAATTACCCTTCAATTGCATGTGACAATGCGTGCACTCTTTGGTGAAACAGCAGAGAAAACAGTGCGATCTGTACCGAAGGTGCTCTTAAGCAATGTTATAGTGGTTGTCTGTATCGCGGGAAGTACAGTGGTATAATGGTCAGTTAGGTTTATGAAGTTTTTGTATTTCAAGCAAAATCATGAGTAGACAATGTCACAAATTTTCGGTAGAAATTAATTTTCGGTGGTCCATTCAGCTGAAATTTACATATCAATAACTCCTTTCTTGGTTGTAACTTATGCTAAGGCATACATTAAATTAAAATACAAGTGTAGATGCTCAGAGGTACTCTGCAAAACCCAAACACATTCAATAAGGAAAAAAAAATGAAATGTCTGTGTCATTTTCTGAAAGGACATTTGGAAGACAGCTCAGAAGACCCAGAGCTACCAGTTGTGTGGTAACCAGATTCGATTGTGTCTTAGTTACATTTTTGCCACTGTGACTCAATACCTGACATACACAAATTTAGGGGAGGAAAAGTTTATTTTAGCTCCCAGTTCCAGAAGGTCACAGTCAATTCATGGGTGGCCAACAACAGTGTAAGGACATGATAGAGGCAGAGGTGAAGGCAACTCCTCACAGCATTGCAAATAGGAAACCAAGTCTGGAAGGAAGGGAGGAAGTTCCATTTACTCTTCCAGGTCCTGCCCCAGTGATCTGCCACTTCTCGGTCCAGCCTCAATGTTCCATCCCTTCCAGGGTTAAGCCCCAATCGGGCACATGCCTGCCGTCTATGATGCAGCATACACTTGTGATCTCCCAAACACTTGTAATCTCCCATATGCCTGTCTTTCACCACACGCCTATATATAATCACCACACACCCATAATTTATCCCTCCAGACCAGGCCTCAGTCTCCTCCTAACAGCACATGTTTTTATAGATAGCCCATAACATCCAAATACATGAGACTTTTGGGAGACGTTCCAGATGCAAACCACAATATTCCACTCCTGGCCCCCCAAAGGCTCATGGCATCTCCTCATACAATATGCATTTAGTCCTTTAAAAGTTGCCAAAGTCTTTTTTTTTTAAGTCGCCAAAGTCCTAACAGTTCCATCACTGCTATAAAGTCTAAGTCCAAAGTCTCCCCAGAGATGCAAGGCAAACTCTCAGTTGTGAGCTCCTGTGAAAATTAAAAACGTTTAAAGGCTTCCAATATACAATGGCACAGGGCAACTTTTCCCATTCCAAAAGGGAGGAATAGAGCAATAGATAAGAGCCAGACCAAAACAAGTTATAAACCTAGCAGGGTAAGGGTTAAATCATATAGCTCCATGTCCAGAACCGGAGGGAAACTGTGGCAGGGTATGAACTCCAGAGGACTTGGGTGCTCCCAGCCCTACAGAGTTGCTGCTGGCTGCAACTTCCTCCTTCTCTCCATGGGGCTGAATCCATTGATGGCCTGCAGCTTTTCTCTGCTGCTGACCCATGCTCCTGGCTTCTCCAAATTTTTGAGGCCTGCCTTACACCTTAGGCTTCTCCTTCACAACTTCACACACTGCCCTCCAAGTGGTACTCTGCCTGGCTTACAAGGCCTTCCTATAAAATCTGGGTGGAAACCTTGGAAGCCTCCATGACCCCGCAACTGTTGCATTCTCATGCTTGTAAGACCAGAACTGTATGGATGTTGCCATGGTTCACCAGTGACTTGAGCAGTAGACTGTCCCCCTTGGGCCTTGGCTGCAGCAGGGTCTGAATGCCTGGATTACTGAACTCCAGGGAGTTAAACTCCCAGCAAACAATTCCCTCTTTGGCCCTTTGGGGAACCCTGGGGTACACTTCTCTAAATTAGATCTTTTGCCTTTGCACTCTAATTGGTAAAGGGTGGGATCTTGCTGATTCCTGAGACAACCTCAAGGCCTCTGTCTTACAGTCCTGATTCCAAGTACCAGTCTTCTTTATAATACTACTCTCTTTAACAGCCATATGCCGTTTCACTCCAGACTGCAAACATTTTACTTCTGTGATGTTCTTCTGTCTTTCACTGTAGGGTTGAATGAAAGCCACAGACATTGCCTAAGTAACAGACCGGACACTGGGCTGCCTTGAGCTTGCCTCCTCCAGGTCAAGTAGCCCACTGCCTTTCATCACAGTTTGAGGCATAGACTCTGAACAAGGACAAAATGCTGACAAACTTTCTGCCAGAGCATAGCACGTGTGGTTTTTAGACTACTTGTCAACATAGTTTTCCTTTTCATCTGAAAGCCTCATCAGGCTCAGCTCAGAGCACTCCAGGGCTTCACCAGCCAGCATCCTCAAATCTTTCCAAACTCCGTCCACAACCACTTCCAAAGGCTTTCAAACCACGTAGTCAGGTAAAGTCACAGTAATGACCCTACCTCTCTATTACCAAATTCTGTCTCTTATTTATTTTATTTTTTTTGTCACTCTGACTCAATATCTGGCACCCACAAATTTAGGGGAGGAATATTTTATTTTAGCTCCCAGCTTCAGAAGGTCCCAGACAATTCATGGGCAGCAAACAACATTTGAAGCACATGCCAGAGGCAGAGGTGGAGGCAGTTCCTCACAGCACTGCAACTAGGAAACCAAGTCCTAAAGGAAAAGAAGATGTTAACTCTTCCAAGTCTTGCCCCAGTGATCTGCCACTGCTGGGTCCAGCCTCAATGTTCCAACCCTTCCAGGTTTAAGCCCCAAGCTGCCACGTGCAATTCATGATCTACTACATACCTATAATCTAATCCACACGCCTGTAATTGTAACCTCACACTTGCCTGTCTTTCACCACACACTTATAATCCACTCCTTCAGACTGGGCCCCTGTCCCCTAACAGCACATGGTTCCATAGGTAATCCATGACATTCAAGTACATGAGACTTCAGGGGGACATTCCAGATCCAAACGACAATAGATAGGTAGGGAAAGCTCAGTATACCCAGGGCTGCTAGTTGTGTGGTAGCTAGATTGAGTAGGGAGGAAGAGCTCAACATGCCCAGAGCTACTAGTTGTGCTGCAATGAGATTGGGTAGGTGGGATTCTCATTTTGATTCATAACTACTTACTCATTCATCGCTGTTAGCATTGATATCAGATGTAGGTAGGAGCAAAAAAAAGGGAATCTAAAATTTCATTTACTTATTTATATTTGGAAATCTTAACACTTGCTAATGCCGATTTAATTTGCTGTGGTGGCCTTTTTTTGTAGCCTAGTTTATTCTTTCCTACTGTGCTTTCCATGTATTCTATTTACTTTCCTGTGAGAATTGCAGTAATGATCATTTTTTGGTGTGTTACAGTTAGATCCTAAATTTATCATTTTTATCTTATAGTTGCCAAAGAATGTTATTTTATGTAGGAAACAGGAAGAGATTATAGTAACTATGACTTATAAACTGTTTTCAGAAGGAAATTGTGACTCATATTTTAAATAGTTGGAAGCTAGCATGATAGTTTTATTGTGCATTTTTAGTACAATTAAGTCATAAATTTGGTAAAAATTAATTGCATCTGTGAGTCTTCAACGTGATAAAGAAAACTCTCAGGTTCTTTTTTTAGCTGTCTTAACAGTTTATGAAAATAATAAAAAAAAACTTTTGTAAGAGTTGGCTTCGTTTTCAGTTGTCCTATGTGGGTATAAAGTAGATATATCTTTTAAAAACCTAAGGGGGCGGGAGGGAAGAGACAAACATGCAATTGTGTGTACCGTAATTGCTCCATTTAAGTATTTGGAAGCCCCTGTTTTCGCCACTGGAGCAATATGACAAATGAAACATGATCACCCAGTGCAACAAGTTTCTATATTTAAAATTCAATTTAGCAAATGGACATTTTCTATTCCCCTTTCTAACATTCTCTTATTCTGACAGATGACAGTTTTAAAGCAAAACACAAGTCATGCATTTATTTGCCTGTCATAAAGAATTAAACACGAAGAGATTAGATGCTGTGGCTATCACTTTTCATCAAAAACAGCTGCTGTGGTTTTAAAATGCAAACCAGATCAAACTCAGCACACACCCTGGGGGGTTTAATTTATATACTGAATGAACCAGCTTGTTTTCAAAGAACATTTCTTCTTCCTTTTTTTTTTTTTAATTTTGGAGAAACTTGCATGTCTGTCTCATTGATCTTTACACTGTCCTATGAACTAGGAAGACTAGGAATTATGTGTATTTTCCCCATGAGAAAATTGAGACACAGGCGTATTTGACTTGCATAGACCAATCAGTGCTACAGATAGTGTTAGAATTTCAGGCCTTCTCCCCCTTAATTATTAGTTTTTATTAGTGTAAGTTTGCAATGCATAATTGTTACCTTCATTCTGGGAAGTTGGTGTATATATGTATACCATCTTAATTACTTGCTACTTTCCCTTCTAACTGAATATCTGCATCTCATTAGTTCTAAATCCATTATGTTATTCTCATTTTCTGTCCTGGTCCCAATCCCAAAATACAGCAATGGTGTGGTGTAGATGCATCTTATAAGCTCAAGAGACTCACTGGTAAATATTTGGGAATTTTCCAAGCAGTTATAAAACCACTGACAGGTTGAAACGGGCCATAGTGGGAATATTTATGCCATAGAAATCAACTAAGTACCCCTCTCCATTGAGAACTGTTTTACCATCCTATTATTGATTGTTGTCAATATAAATTGAATCATTTCCAAGTATAAATTGAAAAAGGAAAAAAACAGCAAAAAGAAACCAGCAGTGTAATACAAATATAATTTTATGAGTGCAATACGTATCTAGGTTGAAGGTCAGTGCTTCTTTGCTGTTTACAGGAGAGAGATCCCTTCCCTCCATGGTTCTTAAATGATCTCTTGGCAGGATCTAGGATCCCAATTAGCCCAAGACTCAATGAGCAAGAACTAAGCATAAGGGTTTCATTAATTTTAATGTTCATGAGGATCTTTACATGAAAGTGAAATATGAGGAATAATGTATTTGTGGAGTTGTGACACTACCTATGGATTGGGTCTGGAGGGGCCAGTTCTGGGGATGTTGCCAAGACACATTTGCCGGCGTAGTTTGTAGAAGCCAGTGGCAGGTAAGGGTTGTCAGAGTTCCCTGTTCAGGTTGGGATTCCCTACAGCCCCAAGCACCAGTCTCCGGCCATCAATCCTGTTTTCAGCCTGAGTGTGTGAAGGACATCCCTCCCCAAAACAAGAATCTCTGTGGCTTGCTGCATGTAGGAAAGGACGGGTCAAGTGATCCTTGCTGAAGTTCTAGTTCCTTATGTGAGTTCAGGTTCAAACACCTCCTCGTATTTTGAGATTTGCATGCCTTTAACTCCTTCAGCTTGATCAAACCTTTGGTTTTAAGTAGTAGATAAATACAGGAACACTCTCAGGCAAGCTGGAGCACTTTGAATGTTTTTACAAATCTTAAGCATTCGTTAGAGCTATATCAGGTACCAGCCCTTCCAAAATGTTATGGTGATCCTCATGGTTTTTTCCCTTCTTTTTAGCTCTTAGGAGTTAAAAAAAAAAATTCCCATTCATTGATACTTAATTATTTACTGTTTGTTCCATATGAATTAATTTTCATCTTGTTAAGGCTACACTATGTTCTTTGAGCATAGGGGCATGGACTTCCTGTTCTTCAAATAAATGTTTAATGAACACTTACCCTTTTACTAGCACCTTCTTATTGTTTGAGAAATAGCAAAAGTCGCTGCTCTTTTCAAGTCCAGTGAAATCAGGGATTAATTTAAACAAATAAAATATTGTACCTGTGGAATGTGCCTTGAAAACTTTTTGTTTAGATTATGTAGATTGTCTGAGGGTGGGTTTCTCCTGACTTAGGAAGGTCAGTAGAATCTTTCCTGAGGACATAGTCATTGAAGAAAGAGAGTCAATGCAGAATTACCAGCGGCTGGATGTCATTTTGAACACCTCTTCAATCCGAACTATTTCCTCTTGATATGCCTTTATACTACCTTGCATTTACCCTTTGTTATGTTAACTGAAATAATTGTATGCATTTGAGTGAATCATCTGCTTTTTCTACTAGGCTATCGGCCACCTACCTCTGTTTCCTTCACCTTAGTATTTCCGCCACATAATGGTCTCTCAGTAGCTGTCTAGGCTCTGTCACCCTGTCCTTGTCTGATAATAACAGTGGGTTGTGTCCTGACTCTCATTATAATACATATGGAAAGACAAACGTTAGAAGCGTAAGACAAGGCCTAAAGTAGTCTGGTGACACAGAACTCAGGAGGAGTATACAGGAGTGAATAAATCTAAGTCAGGTGTACTGATGTCCTCTCAGTGAAGAAAAGCAAAGGCCTTTTTTTTTTTTTTGGGGGGGGGGGCACTGGGAAGTTTTTTGTTTATCCTAGCTCTCCCATTCTTTGAAGGAAATTTGTTCCATTTGCACCATTGACTAAAAATAGTTCCAAAGTTAAATAGTTTGTGTTTATTTTTAAAAATTATTTTCTAGTGATCAAAAGAAATGAATGCTTTGGAGGGAAAAGATGTGATACTACAGTTATTGGCAGGCTGTTAAGTGTTTATTTTTATTTGATTTCATCTTTAGGTGACAGGCATTGGACCAAGGGCCTCTCACCTGCTAAGCATGTTCTCTGATGCTTATCTTTAAATGAGAGGACACTGGGTGACACTTTTCTCTCTGTACTTTTCCATATTTTGCAAGTCACTGTATTACTTTTACAGTAAAGTAATAGACAGAATAACATCTTACAGAGTTGACAGTTGATCATGAACATGGGCAGAGTAGAGAGTTACAACTATGTACTTTGAAGGCTCGGGGCTGTGTTTTCGATTTTTCTTTTCCTCGTCTCAGTTTGCTCAGAATGCGTGTAAGTTGGTGTTACGGTGGTGATTAGATCTTTGTTTACATGCCTGTCTCTTCCTTTGGAGCCTGAACTCTGCACGAGTGGACATCCTATGTTTGTGTTCCTAACATCAATGCTGGAGGTAATACATACTTGTTGAATGAGTGACTTTTGAAACTAAGATGCCCTGACCCTTATATTGCCTTTAACCTATGTGCTTTTCTAGTTTTAGAACACAGGAGCCTCAACTACAATGAATGGCCATATTTCTAACCATCCCAGTGGTTTCGGAATGTACCCATCTCAAATGAAGTAAGTCAAAGGGTTTATATTTAGTATGTTTTAGGGGAGATTTGATTTAGTGGTTTTCAAGTTTTATATTTTACAATGAAAGGTTAAGCTTCACTTCATCATGCAGTTTATTATTAACCCATTTGATCACTAAAAGTTTACTGTGCTAGTTGAAACTTATCTTGGAAACAGCCCATTAGCAGATGAGTGGATAGAAGGATATGATATATAATGGAGTAGTACTCTGCTATAAAGAAGGATAAACTTTAGTTATTTGTGGGAAAAATGGTAAGCCTTGAGACCATGATGCTAAGAGAAGTAAGTCAAGGACAGGAAGTTAAGTATTACGTGGCTTCTCTTATGCAAGAAAACCAAAATATAAATAATTTAAAAAGCAAAATAAACCAGAAATGATAAGAAACAAGGAAATAGACTCTGTGGAGATGGGGGAAGGCTGGAGGGTGGGAAGGAGAAGAGGAAGTAAACCTGGTTAAGATGTGATATGTATTTGTACCTTTCCCCCAGATGAATGTACTCATTATGTATTGCAAACATAGACTAATCAAAAATAAGTATGGGAAAAAATAATATGAATATTAAGTAAATATCAGCCCCTGAGAGGTGATAGCATAGTTAAAAGATGTGTTAATTTAGAATCTTACGTGTTATTGCTTTTTGTAGTGAAGTATGTCATCCACTTCGGAGCTGTGAGCTTCTGTGGGGCATTCCATCCTGCCATTTGGGGAGGATTGTGTGTTATTATTTTTACACCATCACGATATCTACCAGTGTGTAACTCAGAACAAAACAGAAATCAAGCCAGCAGGGTAACCCCAGTGGCTCCTCATCTCTGCCTGATGTGTCTGCGTCTTCTACCTCATGTGTGCCATGATGGTATTTGGTACCGTGGTGCATATCTTGCTCATCATTTTGGGACAGATGATACTCACTGCATCTGGGAATAAAAATTGAATTCTTAAGCATGATGATGTATCTGTCCCTTAGCCTGCTTCCCCTTTCCCAGGTGTTCTGCTCTGGGCATTTTGCCTTCACTGTTTCCCCCCTGACCTGCACTACGTCTCCATCTAGCTGTGCCCACCTTTCCCTTCCATGGATCTTGAGTTTCCATTCTTTTGGGTTCTGCTTTAATGTCAACTTGGTGGTAAAGTCTTACACATCCTGATAAAAGGTTACCCCTTCCTGGTTCTTGGGTGTCATGTCTGTGCCTCCTCCGTATGTCCCATTCTGTTGCAGCTACCTGGTTACTTGTCTCCTTGACAGTAACCAGCCTCACTCTCCCACACTCCTTCATCTTCTACGTTATAGGGCTTACCCACTGTTCACTGAATAAATGAATAAAACAGAAGTATATCAGTATTGATTTCCCATAACATTATCAGTAACAAGAGGCTAGATAATAAGATCAAGCAAGAGAAATTCAGTGAAAAATGTTGCCTAGGTTAAGTATTTTCTTATGAAAATAGTGCCTGTTCCGTTGGAGTTTAAACCACAGGGAAGGTATTGTAACTGTATTGTCACTTGGAACATGACAGAAAATGGCCAATTTACACTCCTCTAAGACAGCTTCAGCCTCGAGGAGTCCCCTTGGCTCCAGCCTAACCTGTCAGCAGGCAGGCGGCATTGTCCTCACTGGGCCCATGTGGTTCGTATTCTGTTTGCTCCTGGCTCACTCCCAGAGCAGGCTCTTGCTCGTTTGGGCAAACTCAGTTAGTGTAAACTCAGTATGTTTCTTTCAAAACACATGGTGATGAGAGTACGTTGGAATTTTAATTTTCTAGTTCTGATTTTTTATTACTTACTTTGTACTTTAACCCAACGCAATGACCATTTTTAATTACAGTGGCTACGGATCATCTCCTGCCTATCCCCAGATGGACAGAGAGCACAGTTCAAAAACAAGTGCAAAGGCCCTTTATGGTATGTGTGTTTGTCTCGTTGGGGTGTCATTCTGCTTCTTACAAATTTCCAAAGTCACATTTGGAACCTATACCCTGTGTGTATTGTGTGGAATGAAATAGTGCTGGCTAATAAGGATTAATTTAAAGAAGAGTTTTTACAAAAGCTACCAAAGCTCTGAACTGTGCTCCTGTCCTACACACGAGACCTGTGGCTGATGGTGATTTCAGAAATCTTCCGCCTGGTACCTTAGTGCCTCAGGTGGGCTTCCCCATTTGTTTGTAGTGTGTTTGGATTTTGTGTTGTACCCAGTTGATTGTGTGCTCACAATGGCAGAACTTCTTCCTTGTAGCTCTTGAGAGCTTTGAGTGTGATGACAGCATGACTAACAGTCTTTGATTCCTTTCAGTACTGCAAAATAAGAGATTTCTCTGATTCTTTCTTCTGACTCCCAGTGTCCTCTCTACTTTGTCTTGTATCGATGTAATTCTTTAAGCTTCAGATATGAAGTGGAAGTTAATGTAAAGATGCTTGGGGCTCTTAGATAGTATAAGGAAGTTAGAGATTCTTGGAATGTACCACATATCATTGGTTTGCTTTGAGTTTGTATAACCTTTTATTACTACAGGACATTGCAGACTCAGGATAGTATTAGCAATAAAGCTTCTAAAAGCAGACTTCCTAGGTTCCAGTCAAGTTCTGCCATTTGTTAGCTGAGTGACCTTGGGCAATTTACTTCACCACTCTGTGCCTTATCTGTTATAGTGATAACACCTTATAGCACTGATAAGAGAATTTGCCAGGTTAGTAAATTTAAAATTCTTAGAAGAGTGATTGGTAAGAAACACTTTATATATTCATATCATTTTTGATATTAGCATTGTTGTTACATATTTTAGAAGCTAGTAACATTTTCCAGATTTTGGAATTCTTTTTGTATTATTTAGATTTGTAAACTTGTGACTGTGGTAAGGGTGAATAATCCTGAAGTTTTGTGATTCCTTTTCTACCTATAATCATAGGAAATTGGCTTTCTAATTCAAATCATACATACATACATACATACATACATACATACATACATAGATGTCCTGTCAGTTTGGTTAGTGTTGGTTTTAATTTCCTTGAACACTATATTATGATAGTACCCCAAGACGTATTCCTTGTAACTTGTATATCTCCAGAATGTATTCAATAAGTACTTAATTTGAGGTAAATATGTGCTCAAAATAGGGCCAATGTTATCTGATCCCTGAATTTAAGGGAACTTACAATCTAGAGTGACTTGAAAAGTGAGAAGGGTTTTGTGTGTGAGTGAACACACTTAAATTGGTGTAATAAAGGGCAACTGTGCCCAGATAGCACCATGTAGCCAAGGTGGGGTAGCCAGGCCATCTACATGGGGGGCTGGTCAACAAGGACTTGACAGAGGGTTTGAGATCTGAGCCTACCTCCAAAAGGTAAGCTGTGTCCTCCAGATGTGTGGGACGCAGGAAACAGTGGCCTGACACCTAAGCCAGACCCTGTGCTCTATGAAAGTGGCCCATGTTTGCCGTGTTTGCTGCAGGACTGTCTACACTGTTTAGCATAGTAACTGATGTATAATTTGTGCCCAGTAACCACTTTTAGAGTGAGTGTAAGGAATTAATGAACTGCAAGCAGTTTGGTGTTAACTGGGAAGCAGAAGGAGATCAACTGGGAAATAAACCCCCCAAATAAACACAGGTTATGTTAGGAGGACAGTAAAGAAATTGGCCATTATATGTAAGTGGTGAGCAGACTTTGAGGGATATGAATTGAGGGAGTAAGGAATAAGTGAAATTTGTCCTGGGTCATTCTTGGCAAAATTGAGAAGGGATTTGATAAGTATCAATGGAAACAAGTGAATCAGAGATTTAAGCAGTGGGGATAAATTAGCCACCTAGTAATGGCCCTGGGACTACTCTGAAAGAGTCCCTAATCCTGTCAGAAAGCCTCAAGTCCAAAAGGCTGTTTTCAGAAGGCCAAGAGAGAAATGACAATAGGAAAGTGGACTCACTGTGAATTTTATTTTTGTGTGTGTATATTAAGGAGCACTTCATAACATCTTAGATCCAAAGATTAAAAATCTTTAGCTTTAAGCAGGGTTTATTCCCCTCCCATGTATGTATATATATATGGTAAATCAAGGACCCTTGATTTTACAGTTATATGTTGAGAATATTGTTACAAGACACTCACACTTTCTGCTCTTTCTTCTGGCATTGGCTTGAAAGCCAAGGGATCTCCTACATACTCAAGGGGCCTTAAAAAGTGAAAACTCACTTCTGCCCCACCCCACCCCCTCACTGTTTCATAGTGTGTATGTAGTTTATTTGGAAAGCATTTAGATCTTATTTTTAAGAGCAGAATGTTGGGAATTTAGGAAGTAAATGGACTCCCATTAAATATATCAGGAAATCGGGCAGCTCTAGTCAAAATTTGGCTTAGTAACTAGTGTCAGAGTGGTTGATTCAAAAAAGACTATCTGGCAATTTTCCCAACTTAACTGAAAATTTTGAAACTATTTTTCTTCTTGTGGAATAAGTCATTTTAATTTTTTAACTGGCTGGTAAAATTAATTGTTAAGTAATATAGTTTTTTTAAGTGTTTTGTTTTGTTTTGTTTTTTCTTTTTGCAGTTCTGGGGATTCAAACTGGCTTTTTCTGTCTTTGCACTAACTAGAGTCCCAGCCCTCTTTCTTTCTTTTTTTTTTTTTTTATTGAGATAGAATCTCACTGAGCTGCCTAGACTGTTCTTGAATTTGAGATCCTCCTGCCTCAGCCTCCAAAAGTCCTGGGATGAGAGGCCTGTGCCACCACACTCAGATCCTTTTTTGTGTCTTAAAAAAAGCCTTTTGGTTCCGATACCAGTTGGTCAAACTGTGATTGTAGTTGCCTCATGCTAAGAGTTTGCAACTATCCCTCAGTACTCATGGCTGGTCTCCATTAAGCCCCTGTCTTCTCTGGAGATTGTGCTCTTAACTATTGGGAAAGAAGTTTACCTACTTTGTAGTTGAAAGGTTTTGTAAACATATAGTTAGTATAAGCTAGAGCTCCTTGCTTAATTTAAAAGGAGAAATATTCGATACCTGCTTTTGTTACTTATTTTTTACATGGTCAAATCCTTCTTTTCTAAGCAACGCTTTGTTTTTACAGAAAGAGAGAACAATTGTCTGAATGTTAGCTGTATCTCTGATTAGTGGCTGTCTCAAACATTGCTATATAAAGCATAAGCAGCAATACAGATAAAAAGGGGATCAAACATAAATACTGAGACCTGAACGCTTGTTATAGTCGCGAAACTATATGTAGTTAGTATTTTACTAATTTAAGAGTCAAATAAAACCTTAATATATTTCTGATCTTAAAGTTCACCATCAATTTGTTCAATAGTGTATCGATTCAGTACTACTAAAAGAATGTGAAAACCATGTTTTATCACTGGTTATGAATTCACCTATGTCTATATGGACTCTGGCATGCAGGATCAATCCAATAAGAAAAATAACAAAATACAACTAGCACTATTCTAAGCAAGTAGGGTTTATTCCTGGTTATAATGGATTCTGAAAGAGAGACAGCATTGGGGGGAGTTAGTTGAGCGCACACTGATTTATATTGAGAGTTGGGAAGCTTATAACACTAGCAACCCAAAGCTCTACAACCAGATTAATTCATTTATTTATGATCAAATTATGATTTACACTGTTAACTGGATAAAAAATTCTGCATATAGTAACATTTACATAGCTTTTGCATATTGGTTTCCAACCTTTGCTTCATGTTCCAACCCTGGGCTGCACCCTACACCAGTTCTTGGAGAATCTTTTGAGGTGGGAGCCACACACTGTATTTTTAGTTTATTCTTATAGGCACCCAAGAACAAGAAGAAAAGAAAAGGTGAACTTCATTGGAGGCTCTATCTTGAGTGGCACTAAAAGACTGCATTAATTCTTTTTATACTGTGTTAAGGCTTTGATGATATTTTTCCAGTTTAGGAATGTAACTACTGTTTACAACTATGCTTATAAGAACTTAGGATTCTCATTAAAAAAACAAAAAATTTCTTTCCAAATTGCCTATTAAGATGTTAATATTAACTTTTATTTATTCATTGGCATAAGGTCACCAGAACTACGAGTTTATTTGTAAATCCATTTTTATTACAGTCATCTATTGATAAGCTCGTTAAAAAGTAACTTTACATATTGTGCATCATGTTTATTGTGCACCGAGGGAGAGAAAGCCACTTCAGAATTTCTAAAATGGGCTCTTACTTTAAAATATTAGAAATGGCACCTTACCTTCTAGGTATCCGAATGATCTGCTAACATCACACTGTTCACAAAAGCTATCAAAATCATTGTGTGTGTGTGTGTGTGTGTGTGTGTGTGTGTGTGTGTGTGTGTAAGTTGTATTTCTGTGAGATTGAGGAAGTGTGTGTAAGGAAATACAGAGCAATGAATTCTTGCCACGCCATCGTGAGAAAATCCAAGTGTCAATATATCATATTTTGGACCCTCAGCTGTGACTGCCAGACCAAGTCAAGCATCTGAGTGTCTTGGGTGGCCATATTGTGGGCGGGTCCTAGGGCAACCCCCGCCATTTCTTTTGCTGCCTTCAGATCAGATCAAGGGTAGAAAACACACTCCCTTGTGCTGAAACCATTGTGCAGAGAGAGTTGGGTTCAAATATGAGAAACCATGATTTTGAAATATTTCTAGAGGTGCTTTTTTTTGTCCATTGTATTCCTGAATTCTGTATCATATTTCAAGAGTCATAAAAATTTTCCCCCAAAATAAAATTCTTATCCACATGCTACTATCCCAGGTTGATTTTTTCTCAACTAATAATCAGACAAGTTGTGGTTGTCCAGTTTTTAAAGTACAATGGGAATGCAGTCAGAAAGTTTGCGTTTTTTATATTGAAATTAAAAATTTGAGATAAAACAAGGTCTTTCTTTGTGACCACATTATTTTGGTAGGACCAGATGGATCATATTTCTTCAGATCATCATCCAAACAAAAAAAGAAAGGTAGCAGAGGCTGGACTTTGCAGTGTGTCTGTTTTTGTGCTTTTTTTGGTAATTTTAATGCTGCAAAATCAAGAATAAAATTGATTGAAATAATTTTAGAGTACTATTTGAATAAAGAATATGGAACTTTTCAGTTGAGTTTTGAAAACAAATATACACAAAAACTTAATTGCCTTTACATGTATTGTGAAGCCAAAATTTATCAGGTTCTTAGCAGTCTGTGTTAGCTAATATTTTGTGCCTGGATATGTAATTTACGGTTCGTTCTTGCTTTGCCATTGTGTTGAGCAGAACTTTCAAATTCTATTGTAGGCACATTAAGGGTTCCTATATTACCTGAAAAAAGTTTGTGAAGTTTGTATTTAGAAAAACTTGGTTGTCAGGAAAGGTAAGTTTATGTACAGATATATAATATAGGTGTGTCAGAATTTTAAGACCTTAAGGTCTTAAGATTTTTTGGTTTTTTTAGATCTTCCCATTTTACAGTAAGGTCCATATCACCAAGTGTTTTGGCCACTTTTAGTTTCTTACTTAAAACAGAGAAAACCTGGAATTAGAATTTAAAAATCTTCTGAGTTCCTCCTTGGAGTGCTTTTTCATCATAGCATTCTACCTTAGAAGAATCAAGACAACTCTGTATGCACAAATAAGCTAATTAGTAAGTTAAAAAAACCCAACTATTGCCAACACATACTTATATTTTAATGTTCATTTTTTGGTTGGTTTTGCAGCATTTTACAAACTTAAAGGTTTCTTTTGCTTTCCAAGTACATTGGTGGAATGACTCTCTAGCTGACTCTCTTGTTTTTCCTAGCAGCGTGTATCTGCACTTCTGAGCATCACACTTGTGTGCTCTGTTAACGTGTGATTATCATTACACTGAATCTCCTCTAACACTACCCGTCATTGGGATATTGTGAAAGGAGATGTTCATTTTAGTGTATATTATTTTAATACTGTAGTGTGGCTCATATAATACAGTATCTATGGCAATACCTATAATTGTATTCTGATCTCAATGTGTAAACAGATGAAATTTGCAAGGCAATTTTTGTCTTTTTACTAAACAATGGGTTCCTGATTAATTAGCTGAGATAACTTTTTTTTTCTCTAGAACATTTGTAGTCTTGTTAACATTTGGAATTCTGAAAGTTTACATTGGGTCTGAGGGTTCTTGCATGTCATTTGGGCTCTCTGTGGCTTGGGGATTTGCTGGGCATAATGAATGCTTTCAAGCACACCACACAATGGTGACTTGTCAGCTACTGTATTTATATGTGAGATAGACTAGTTGTTGAGATGGCCACATGACTCTGGTGCATGAACTTCAGCCTACTTGTGGGTAAATAATGGCTTCTCAATTTATCTTTCAGAACAAAGGAAGAATTATGCCCACGACAGTGTCAGCAGTGTGTCGGATATATCACAGTACCGCGTTGAAGTAAGATGCTGTGGTGTTTGCTAATACCTAGGAGACCTCTTGAGGGAAATAAAAAATTGGAAGTAAAATTAAAATTATGTCTTATGTTATTCATGTGATAGATTTTATGTTGTGTTGACCTTCTCTTTTAATATTTGTAACAGATGTTCCATATAAAATATTACTATTTTGTTAATCTGAATCCCATGTTTATAAAGAATAAATGAAAACCGTAAGTAGTTCTCAATGATCGTTCCCAGCTCTATTTCAGTTAAAACAAAGCCTTCTATTTTGTACCCTAGAATCTTCTTAAAATTAAGCCCTCACACAATGAAGGGTTTAGTTTTATTTTTAGTCGTATCTATAGTCATCGCTAGTTCTATTTAAACAATAGTTTCTTTTCAAATTGTGGCTCAGTTGTTACGTTTTCAGCTTTTTGCGCATCATTGGAATCTAGGTGACCTCTGCTTATCACAGAAAATATTTGAGCAGAGAAGCAATTGTTAAATGGCTTCCACTTACCACAATCATGCCTAATTAAACTGAATCCATTCTGCTTGCTAAGTGATTTCAGGATAGTGGAAAGTTTGACACTTGTCACAAAGCGGAATTGCTGTTGCTGCTCCGAGGTGTCCGAGTCTCAAGGATGGTAGCTGCTGAGCAGACATCCATTGTGGCGCAGCATTTCCATAACCAACTGGAATAAAGGGGGGAAGGTTTATTTAAAGGAAGACAAGCTTAAGCTGTTAAGCTGTGTCATACCTTTGTAGTTCAACAAGTCTTGATATAAAACATATTTAGATGTGTTGTGAATCAAGGCGTCATCTGTTGTCGGCAAAAGCCTGCGTGAGGTCGTTCTCTCAAGAAGAGGATTGAGAAGGTGTGGGGGACTTTGGGTTGGGCTTGCACTTCTCTACTATTTGTGTGGCTTTCTTTTGGAAAACATGTGGCAGAGGTTGTGTGTGTGTGTGTGTGTGTGTGTGTGTGTGTGTGTGTTATAAATAGCCCTTCTCCTTTCTTCCTGCCAAACACAAGCACCTGACTACCTTCGTTCTGGATCGGAAAGATGCCATGATCACAGTGGATGATGGAATCAGGAAACTGAAGTTGCTTGACGCCAAAGGCAAAGTGTGGACTCAAGACATGATTCTGCAAGTGGACGACCGTGCTGTGAGTCTGATTGACTTGGAATCCAAGGTGAGTTGGTGGAGCTCACTGCGATAAGGCAGTGTGGGTGCTGACATGGGCCTGACATCAGCTCAGGTTGTGGTGAGGTGGATGGGAGTGCGACAATAAAATATTTACTCTCTTTATAGAACGAGCTGGAGAATTTCCCCTTGAGCACGATACAGCACTGCCAGGCGGTGATGCACTCCTGCAGCTACGACTCCGTCCTTGCACTCGTGTGCAAAGAGCCAACACAGAGCAAGCCAGATCTTCATCTTTTCCAGTGCGATGAGATTAAGGTAACAGATGATTGACCCCTCCCATGTGGGCAGGGAGCCTGGCAGCCTTAAGTCACTCATTTTTATCCTATGACCATTTAGAACTGAAGTTCTAGTTGCTGAGAAAAACAAATGAATAAAGAGGATATAGAGTGAATGTTTTTTTTTTTAATTAGATGCATTCTGTTCACTTTGTCTAAAAAGTATAGACAATGTATTCTTACTAAGGGCCTTGGACTTATGATTAAAAAGTGAATGTCCAAAAATCATCCTTTGTCCTATTTTATTCCTGATAATCACATCCTATGTTTTATGGCAATTCAGCACAGAGACATTTCCTATAATGCTGATTTAAAGTTCAGCATTTAATGCTCTGACTTGAACAATTACTCAGGGTTTGTGAACTCTAAGTGATATGTGAAAATAGTGGAGCACAGTTGCTGGTAATAACAGGCTATTTCTTGAAATTTTTATATTCCTATATACTGTTAATTTTCAACTGATTAGAGTTTGTGATGCTTTATTGGACCTCAGAATTTACTTTCAACCTTAAATGTCTTTATTTCTGAGCTGATTTCTCTAGAGGGGAAATACTTTGTGTTGATTGGGGCTTTGTCAAAGTGCCGATTTATCCTTTTGATTGCCTATTAGAATATGCTTGAAAGTGTTGTCACATAAAGAAATTCTGGAAATCTAGCACATTTGATCTTTTCTGTATTTCTTTGACAATTAGGATTGCCTATAAGCAACATATTTTGTAATTTTCTTTCAGTATCTTTTTATGTCTAAACTGTTCTAAACTGTTTATTTGAAAGGAGCAGTGGAATTTAGGCAATTTGTATATTTGATGGTCATCAAATCTTTACATACTATAATACATTTGAAAGTCATAAATCATATTAAAAATTTAGTAAAGTTAGTTTAGCTCAATAAATATTTTACTCTGAAAGGATAGTGAGATTTAATTTAGACTTTTTCAAAACAGAGTACCAAGCCAAAGCCAGTGTAAATTTGTATTTGGATCTGAGTTCGGAAAGCCTCCTTGGGAGCTAGGAGGTGCTTAACTGAGTAGAGTTTCTGGATATCAGTTTTGCGAGTAAAGAATATTTCTTCTTTGACATGGGATGGTACAGTGATGAGTTCAATATGGATTTCCCAAATATTCTTTTGTTTCAGCTAAAGCTTTTGTACTCTACATTGACTAAACATGTTCACTCTTTTTATTTTTTTTTAAATACAACGTTTATTGCTTGGATGGTTTGATACAGAACAGCTTTCTTTTCATTCTGAATTTGGAAGTTCTATATAACTGAGTAAAAGAGGAACAGAAAGTACCACACCAAACTTGTGATTCTCTATTTTCGTGGCACAAACCAGTTTTGCATATAACATGTAGCAGCAGTTTTAAGTTCCCTTTAGAAAAATATGAATTCTACACATTTGTTATTGTTTCCTGTTTAATGCATGGGCTGCAATCAATAGGATCAACTTCCTTCTTGAAGAAAGAGAGGAGAGGGAAGAGAAGAATGTAAGATGAATCTGTCTGAAACTGGCCTCCGACTGTCACAGGCGCCTTCCTGGATCTGTCTGGGTCTTTCTGTTTTGTTCTCATAGCCAGGTGTTTCATGTAGTGATTGAATCTCAGCATTGTGTGCATTAATCAAAGAGAAAAAAAACAAAGAGAAAAAACTTGCACCTCAAAAAACTTTCAGAAGATCTAAATATAGGGTAAAGATCAAGGCCAATAAAGCTTTAGATAAATAATTATTGAGAGCTGCAGCCCAACTACGTATGTTGCTGGAGCTGATCCCTGCCACGTATCACCGCAGCATAGAGTTTTGTCAAGGCTTCTCTCCACAATATTGAGAGTTTAGTGTGAAGAATTGCAAAGAAAAACAAACCATGAGAAACCCCAAATAATAACAACAACGAAAATAATAATAACAATTATAATAATATTTTTTAAAAAGTAACTAAGGGATGCACAAACTGATTTTAACTTAGAAGACCAGGGGATCATTGGGTCTGATTTGCATTTGTCTCTATAGTAAATAAAAACGTTGTTTTAAACTGGTTCATACATCTCCAGTACAGTTAAATATCAAATATACCTCAACCATTTTTCTTTCATATGCAAAGATACCACTTTTCATCAACACATTCACTCTTTGGTGCTGTTTAAGACATTTTTTCTTGTCTGATTAACAAATTAAATGCAATGAAATGCAATTTATTTTATGAATCATCTTGGAATTTCACTTTGGGGTTTTCAGGCTTATTAAGAGACTTCATTCAATGCTCCTGCCCACTTGAGTGATAAATTTTTTCTTAGAAATGTAACAGCCTCCCCAGGTGAAGTTCAAGGTTCCTAGATCCTTCAGCTTTCATATCCCACATAACAGTTCCTGTGGAAGTAGCGCTGCCTTTCAAGACACTTGCGTTGTTTCCCTGGCAGTATGGCCTTTGGCAGGCTGTTTTATACAGATCTTCCGCACTATCACTAACTTGAGAAGAACAGATTAGATTATTTTAAAGTGTCCATTGCACTCTAAAATTTTATGATTATCAGTGCTTACTGTACAAGAATATGCAGTGCACACATTTGAGAAAAACACATAATTACAGAGGACAAGCAACAAAAATAGAAATTGAACACATCAGCCACAATCCTATAGACAGTAATAATCACTGGCTGTAAATAAACTCCGTAACCACGCAGAATAAGCTTCTCAGATACTAATGTCACATTGGTTCCCAGTAAAACCTAATCCCAGGAAATATTGCTGGAAAAATATTGTAAAAGTTCATCATTTGCAGAAAGTTAATTTTTACCTAAAATGATTAGTACTGAGGTTCATCCCATGAATATAAGAGTCTGTTAGCTTCCTGCCGCTGTGACTCAATGTCAAGATAATCAGCATCCGAGGAGGAAAAGCTTCCCGTGTCCTGTAGTTTCAGAGGTTTAGTCCATAGTATCTTGGCCACATTCCTTTTTGCCTGTGGTCGCGCATATCACGGCACAGAGAAGATAGTGGGTGTGTTGCTCACCTCGTGGTAGCCAGTGAGTGAAGAGGAAAGAGGAAGAGATGGGATGGATGTGGGCTCCAATATCTTTCTCAAGGACACACACCAATGATGTAACATGCTCCCACTAGGCCCTGCCCCCTAAAGGCTCCCAGAGTGCCACAGGTAGCACGTGGATTTGCCTTAAACTAAGACTGCCTTTGCTGGGACTCAATAGTTCTCTCTATGGGTTAATGGGTTTCCAGTGGATCCTGAAGTTGGGAAAGGAAAGGAACCTCCACTCTTCTGCATGTATTTCTTCCAACTCCATTGTTTCTTTGCAGGCAAATTTTTACCTGGTTTCATTTTCAGCACATGCTTGTACCTATAGCATGTGCAGATTTATCTTTGCCTTTATGGAAGGACCACTTTGTTGTCTTCCATCAGGAATCTGGATTAGATAATCTCTAAAAATTACTTCAGCTTTTGAATTCTGTTGTTATAAAATTCCACCTCTGAAGCGCACAAAATTGATGTTTTAAAAACAGATAAAATTTTTGCATCAAGATGCTTAGAGGTCTAGACAATGAGCATAATTGCCCTTTTTCTGTTTTAATCTGACACATCAGACTCAGAAGAATGTCTGGCCTTCTGGGTAACTTGTCTTTCCCTGCAGGCAAACCTGATTAGTGAAGACATTGAGAGTGCCATCAGTGACAGTAAAGGGGGGAAGCAGAAGAGGAGGCCGGAGGCCCTAAGGTAAAGAAGTACGAGATTCCGGAGTAGAATTGGTTGGTTTGCCTTTGTAGCCGACTGGTTTAGGAGGAAACATTTTCAGCGTGGATATATAATTGTTTTCCCAGCCACAACCTGTAGTCTCAACTCATTCACTCACCCTGGTTTTTCAGTATGTGCTTAGCCTTTTTCTGATAATAGCTTCTACTGGTGGAAAGTCACAGAGTCATGGCATAGGAATGGCGTTGTAAAAAGAGATAGCCTAAGGTCACATAAACTAAACATGCAATTATTCCACAGCCTTTGAAAACCACATGAGATCCAGAAAAAAATTCAACCTAGTTTCCATCTGAATTTTAATCTGTCTGTCTCCTATGCATTTATACATAGATCCAATATGGGTTGGCTGGGAAAACCTCACTGCACCTTGACATGGTTCTTTTTGAGGTCAAAGAACTTATACCATAGACTGAGAGAAATTAATAGAAATGTAATAAGAATGTAATAAACATAAAAATGGTAAAAGTTCAGTTTGTTTTCATCTGTTTTAGGATGATTTCCAAAGCAGATCCTGGTATACCGCCTCCGCCCAGAGCTCCTGCCCCTGTGCCTCCTGGGACTGTCACCCAGGTGGATGTTAGGAGTCGCGTGGCAGCCTGGTCTGCATGGGCAGCTGACCAAGGGGACTGTGAGTATCTGTCAAAGAAACCCTCACCAAGCATTTACTTAGGGTTGTGATTTAAATATGATGAAAAGAGACATATGCTTTGCCTTCTCCCTAATAGAACTTGTTCAATTTCTTACCTTTTACCCAGGAAAATATTATCCAGATGAGTTAAACAGTACAATTCAATTGCCAACAAGAGTGATATTGGATTGTATTTTTGAATCTGATGGGTCAAAGTTGGACATTGAATCAAGAACTGACTCTGGAAGGTTGCCTTTCTGTGTGTAGTCTTATCTGTAAAATAGGGTTAATAATTCATGGGCTGCTGTGACTCTGAAAGCAAGTAGCACCTCTTACAATGCCTCACATGGGTTGGGACAGAAAGCAAAATCTGTGGTTGTTCTTTGCCAAATGGTGTTTGTTTTTTCTGAGTTGTTTGCTATTTTATTTAGGCTTTTTTGTTTTTCTTAAAGGTTTTTTCAGAAGTTTACCTGTAAGCCTAGCCATTAAAGAGATAAAAGAGATAGATTTTTGAAGTGTATGCTTTTTCCAAAACAAAGTAATGAGTATTGTTATCTCTTAGTTTTTATAACAGGTTTTGTTTTTAGCAGTTGTGTGATTATCTACTGATCTACTTTGTATTTAAAAAGTTATGCTCAAAAGACAAGTAGAAGTTCTTAGTGTTTTCTATTTTCTGTGGACTTGAGGTACTTTTGTTATCATTTCTGTATTAATACATGATCTTGAGGAAGGGAAAGGAGATGAATGGACTCATCTTGTCTGTAGGGGTGATTCCATGAAGCTGCTTCAAACATGCTTGTAATAGGATGTAATACTTTCAGCATCAGTTTTTAAAAATCTAACAAAATTTACAGCAAGGAGAGATTGATCCCCAGGTGTTTCTCAACTCTCCTTAGATTCTGTTCAAAATATTCTCTGCAATGTCATCTGTTAAAAATACAGAGATAAGTTTTGCAGATCATCCAGTTTACCACTAGGCTAGTCAGAACACAGTCCTTAGTGCATGAAGTTTGGTCTGGATGCAGGCCACTTTTAGTTGGAAAGCACTCCCCTCCCCTCCAACCGGGGAGTATCTTCCTGGACCCTTTCAAGACTGGCTAACTCAGGACAACCAGCTCTTGGAAATCCTAGAAATGGAGCCACTCTGATCTCTTAAAGTGATCACAGTGAAATAGTGGCTGTGGCATCTCAGACCTGCCCAAGTCCTAAAAGTCCACCTCCCTCCTTCATGCTGCCCTCTTCATGATGTTTTGGGACCTCTCTTGTGTCCCTGAAAGTTGCATTTCAGCTGTAGCTCCCTGCTTTCTGTAGTAGAACGTAGCCAAGAAAATGGCCAACCATATGTGAAACAGCAGCTAACTGGCAAGATTTTGTACATAGAGATTTTAATGATCTCAAACTAGTTTTTTTTTTTAATTCTAATTAAGTTTCATGAGGCTCAAGGATAGCCTTCTCCATTTTTTAAATTTTTTTGGGCAGGTGTTCAATGTAATAATGTTAGCAGAATAGAGTTTTCAATTTTTTGGCAGTTCTCTTTATTGAACATCTGAGTCATGATGATATATTATGAGTTGTGTTTCTGTTAATTGTGATCTATTGATCCTCTTCCAGCCTTCCATTTTAAGATTTAATTTACTATGACACATTTGCTTTTGTGGTAGTGTGAAATGGCTTACACTAGAAAAAAGTTCATGACCCTGACCTCATAGTTAACATCAGGCTCTAGCCACCTGGGCAGCCTTGACACTGCGTATGCCTTTGACACATTTGTTCTTGAGCTTGCAAATTCCTGAAAGTATTTCTGATTTTAAGGCATATGGCTTAAGATGAGTGAGCCTGACATTGTGAGATTTAAGTTCAACTGCAGCTAGAACTTAAGCAACACTGTGTTTTCAGAACTCCCAAAGTTGTTTTGCTGTCACAGTGTTGGAATATATAAAATTAGACGGTCTTACCTTTGAACTTAGTTGGCCACTTTTTTTTTAAATCAGATCTCATAATATACTTCAAGATGGCTTCAGACTGTTTATGTGGCCAGTCGTGGCCTTGAATTTGTAGTCCTTCTGCCTCAGCTTCCTGAATGTTAGGATTACAGACGTGCGCTACCACACCTGGCTTATTTGGTCATTTTTTAAAGAAGTAGATGCTTATATTCTGGATTACTTTTCTTTCTTGTGTTGAAATTAGAGGGTGCTGGTTCTAGAGGCACTTGACCAGGAAAGGGGGAGAAGCAAGGGGACATTTGAGGGACATTTGAAGACCACTACATCCTGTCTGCCCAAGTGTTTGTCTTGGTGGTAGCGAGGATATATTTTGTGGACAACAGGCACAATTCTTTCTGACTTGTGTGCCATGGAGGTGTCCCCCTTTAATACTGACATTTTTTCCAGTTAATGTCCATGTCTTGATGATCTATATGGGTATTGTTTGAACAGTAGGTTGACTGACTTTCGCAATCCTCCTTCCTTTAGTTGAGAAGCCTCGGCCATATCCTGAGCAGGAGGAAACTCCGGAGATGATGGCAGCCCGCATCGACAGGGATGTGGTGAGTGCACCGTCTCTCCAGGGCTCTTATTTTATAGGGGGAAAAAATACACTGAAATGAAGGTAATTGGAAGAAAGATATTTGGTGGGAATTGTATTTTCTATTTCCAGTGATGATTACAACTTGGAATTACTTTTTTTTCTTTCTTTAACCATTTTGGCTTTTCTACCAATATTTACTTAGTAGACTTGCAGCACTGACTGGATAAGAACCAGTGTATTAACTAGTTGACAATAGAATTGAAACTGAACTGTCAGATTTGGAGAATGGTTCAGCTTTTCATTTCTCATAGCTTGTAATTTATAATTAAGGTATCTCTTTAATATATCTTCTTAGGGATTAATAAAATTGTATTTTGGAATGCTTGAAAGATATGGTAGGTGTCATTTTTGAAGATTAAATATGTACATTTCAATGCTTGGTACAGGTAAATGTTATGCTTACATTTATTTCCCATAGTAATTTCCTTGGTGAATGACATTGTCCTGTAATACAGACATAGTAGACATTAATAAAATTAATTTTTAAAATTTATTTATCCCAAGTTATTTAAAAAGAGAAAACTAAAGGAATTGAACATTTGGAATTTATTTTTGCCTCATATTAGTACTTATTACACTTAAATGTTTATGGCACCCCGATCTCTGGCCTTGGAATTCCAGGAATGCCGAGCTTCATACACACTGCAGAAAGACAACAAAGTCTGTGGCATCTGACACAAGCAGTGTGAGGCCAGTGATCGCCGAACACATGTATCTCACTAATGCTTTGCCGTGTGGAAGCTGGCTAGCACACACCCTTGTACATTAGCTGTGTGCTTAGTCAGTTATCACAACACAACATACACCTTAAGTTCCATGAAATAATATTTCTAGGACTTAAACTGGGCGTGGTGGTACATGCCTCTAATCCCAGCACTCAGAAGACTAAGACAAGAGGATTGCTGTTCTGGGCTGCGTAGTGAGTTCAGGACCAGCCTGGACTGTAAAGCGAGATCCCTGTTCAAAAAAGAAAAGGAAAGAAATAATATCTCTAGGACTTTATTTAGAGATTTGTTAGCAAAACAAAAATGCTCAGATCTTTTCTAACAAAGTTCGTTTCCTCCTTCACTTTATGTGAAAGATTACAGTCATTGAAAAAATAATCTGAATACATAAATTGTAGGTGGTTTTTGATAGCATGGTAAATACAGTAAAATTGATTTCTTAAAATGTAAATATCAGACTCTAGCCATAGGCGTATTTAGTTCAATTGTTTTCTCTGAATTAGCAATCAGCTAAGAATTTGTGTGTGGGAGTGATTTCTTTTTCTTTCTGTCTCCTTCTTTCTTTCCTTCTTTCTCCCTTCTTCTTTCCTTCTCTTGCTTCTCCCCCTCTTTCTTTTACTTTTTCTTTTTTATATATAGCTTTCTGTCCTTCACTTACTAACATTATACAAGAGAAACAAAATCAGTTTTTGCTTTGTTTCTAATTCTGTCCTATAATTTCTAATTTTAGCAAATCTTAAACCATATTTTGGATGACATTGAATTTTTTATCACAAAACTTCAAAAAGCAGCTGAAGCATTTTCTGAGCTTTCTAAAAGGAAGAAAAGTAAGAAAGGAAAAAGGAAAGGACCAGGTGGTAAGTTGGTTTTTGTAGTCTTCTAAAGACTGTTCAGAACTCCTGGGCATGGTAGATTTTCTGGGAAATTAAGGAAATTTCAGAGAACAGCAAAAGGAAACATGGAGTGGAAGCTCAGTGTGGCTCAAGTTGGCTATAGAGAAGAAGGATTCTCGGATGTGCTATATACTGCAAAATCAGAGATTCTGAGATTCAGAGAATGGACAAGCTATGTGTATATTCATTAATGCTTATAAATTAATATGTTAAAGATAATCATTGCTTTGTTCTCTTACATGGATTTATTTTATTGTAAATATAGAATCTCATTTTTAAAACCAAAGTGTTGGCTTTCCCCATTAAAATGTTTTAATTTGAATTTATTATCACAAAAGTCCAAACAGTACCTTCACAGACAACAAATGTGAAATATGCTACAGTTCAGCTATTTTAAAAAGCCTCAAAAATGTGTGAAATTATGAATAGGGAAGTAATGTTTATACTTACTGTTAAATGGCATAAAATGAAATATATAAAAGAATGATAAATAAATCCCTCTTCCTTACAGATGGCTTCCATGTTCATCCCTATCTCATATGTGTACCGTCAACCTTTAGCCATGTTTCCTAGAGTGCACACCCGATGTGCCTCCCTCCGTATGCTCTGAAATTAAAGACTACTTTGTGCTGTCTAGCCACTGTTCTTGCTCTCTTCCTCACAAAGGACATACTGTCTTGTTGGCTGCCCACATTCAGACCACAGTTTTTTGCTTCATTCTCTAATCTCTTGCCACTGTGGGTCTCATTTCTCAGTGATCCCTGGATCTAGAATTTTTTTTTTTCCTTTTCATTTTTGTGACAAGCATCCAGATGAAGTGACTATTATCTTTTAACCCAGCTTTCTAAGCAGACTTCCAGCCTCTACTCTTACAAACATTGACAGTGGTCTTCTTAAGCCGGAAGTCAACCACTTCATCATTCTGCTACAAAGCATGTTGGTCCCCTATCCTAGAGATGAGCTCCTCGCTCTGAGGTTCAAGGCATCCATAGCCTAACTGTGATCCACTTGTCCATTCTCAGATTTCTTTGGTTTCATGTTTGTTGCTTCATGTACATGCAATTTCTTTTTTCCATATCCTGCTTTTCCCCCCAAATGTGATGATTCCTGTAAGTTGCCCTTGGGGGATAAAATTTCAAATTCCTCATTAAAAATTCCTTTCCCTTGAAACATCCTTCTACTCCATGTTTCCATTCGCAGCTCGTCTCTCCTTCCAACTCTTAGTGTGTACATCTGTTATTTATCTGATTTTTATCCTCTGTTGTTTTTATGACCTTGAAGAGCAGGGGCTTCTAACTTGTTCATTCTGGTAGCCCTCACAATGGTGAGTGGATGACTGGCTCTTAGAAGGAGTTACAGTGATACATATTGGCTGTGTCATTAGTGATGGAGTGAGGAAATTTATTCAGATTTAGTACTTCTTGATTTGTTGTAGCCAAACTGTGAGATGTGGAAGAGTAGCTGGGTAGTAAGTCTGGTGTGGCTGTTACCCTTTATAGACACGAATGTATCTCTTTGTTTTGTTTCTGTATTTAATACATTTTCTTGGAACTTTATTCTTATCCCCCCCTTTTATTTCATTAGAGGGTGTTTTAACGCTCAGAGCAAAACCTCCACCTCCTGATGAATTCATTGACTGTTTCCAGAAGTTTAAACATGCATTTAACCTTCTGGTAAGTGAAATCTGTGTAGATAGAGTTAGATAAAACACGTGCAAAAGGTCAAAATCTATACAGGATATCCTGAAGCTAAGTTAAGTGATAAAATAATTCTTATAAATTTTTTTGAATGTGTGTTTTGATTGGCTTTGAATTAGAAGATTAAATTGTAAAACATGAATATCTAGGAGGCTTGGCCAAAATAAAAGACTCCTGGATTTTTTTTAGAGCTAACTTAACTCTCATGGTCTTCATGCTGATAAACAAACTGTAAATGTATCTAGTAGAATTAAAAAGAAACCTTCTTGTGGGTCTGTGTTAGACCTCTTTGAGTTTCTAACTTTTGCCTCATTACGTCATATTAACATGCTTGTTTGTTTTCCTAATGTTACAGGCCAAATTGAAATCCCACATCCAGAACCCCAGTGCTGCGGAATTGGTTCATTTTTTGTTTACTCCATTAAATATGGTGAGATTTTATTAACTCAATAAAATAATAACTCTTAGTATGCTGTTCAACCCCCAGTTGTCTATCCAAATTAACTAGGCAGTTTTCCTTCATTGTCTTCATGGATAGTGTTTCCTCTGGAGTGAGAATCTTAAGAATTTAAAAGAATCTTAAAAATCATTAGCACAAACATGAATCTGGGCCCTACACTTGATCCCCAGCACTGGAAACCAACAACAAGGAAAAAATACTTTATACTAGAGATGAAAAAAAAAAAAATGTTTTTGACAGACCTAGGGACATGAAAAGAAGGAAGAATTTACTGGATACTTTCAATCAGCACACAGTGGTGTCTATTATACAGTAGCTTAAAATGTGTAGAAATTTTTATCTTAATCTCAAAATTGGCTAATCATGTGAACTCTGGTGCTAGCTGTGGCTGCAGGATGCCAGTTGTTTGCAATGAGGTATTCCTGCATCTTCAGAGCAGTTTATTCCTGTATGTATTCAAGAAATAGTAACTGCTCACTGGGAGCAGAACTGACAAAAATTCTTACCTTTTTAAACTTATATAGCAATGTTGCAGGGGCAGCCAATACTATTAATCACACGCACAAATGATATGGTTTTCTAGAAATTAAATGTTATGTAAAAACTAGGGCAGAGAAGGAAAATTAGGAAATCCCACAGTTGCATGTGCATGTGTACGTGTATGCACGCATGTGTGGTGTGTGTGTGTATGTGTGTACATTTTGCTATATCACACATTTTAAATAGAGTTGATAAAAGAAGCCTCACTGAGAAAATGGCACTGGAGTCAGGGAAGGAAGGAATGAGCCACAGGGGTTTCTAAAGGGAGCAGACTCCAGACAGAGAGTGCCTACTGAGTGCTCTGAGATAGTACCATGTAAGGCGCATCCTTGGAATAAATAAGAATCTTGACCTGACCTCAGTGAAGAGAGAAAAGATAGAAGGAAAAAAGGTAGCAAGAAGATCTTTGTGAAACCTTTGCCATGTGGAAACTCTTCAGCAGGAAAGGATTGCCCCGGCTGCATTGTTTAGAAATATGGGTGGAGAATGGGCGAAGGTGGCAGTAACGCAGTGCAGATGGGAGATGATGGTGCTTAGACCAGGCATCGTTGGAGGTGGCAAGACAGGTCTGAGTGTTTGTCAGTGTGCTGGGGAGGGGGTTTCGATATGCTGCACAGGAGCTGCGATGACACCAAGGTCTTTGACCTATGACTGGTAGGATGGAGTGATCATTAAGACAAGGAGGCCTGTGGGTCAGACAGGGTTTTGGAGATAGATGAAGAGTTCTGTTTTAGACATGTCAAAGTTGAGTTCCATCCAGATGGGGAAACTGGAGTGGGTAGTTGAATATACGCATTTGAAGCTCAACAGGTAAGTCAAGCCTGGAGATGTGCACTTGAGAGGCACACACGCATCTGTAGAAGGCTCGGTTGTGATACCTTTGGCATGAGAACTGGTTGAGCTCTGGGCATTTTTAGTGTTAGGAAATTGGGAGGAAGCAGCAAAAGAGATTGAAAGGGGGCAGTAAATGAGGAGAGGAAAAATAAGAAAATTGTATTCTGGAAGCCAAATAAAAATGTTTCCAACAGGAGCAATTGAGCAGTAGTGTCAAATTTCTCTATGGAGGAAGCTGGATTATCTCCTGCCCTTGTAATAGCCCTACAAGTGCAAAGAAAGTCTAGGGTAAACAGCTTCTAAACTTAAACGGAAAATTTCCTCCATACCCGAAGAGCTTGAGCTTCCGCATGCAGCCGCCATGCTTACCTTCCAGGTGGTATTGCCATTAATATTGTGAAGGCTTCTTTACAAAAGGAAGAAGAGGAGAACTGGTGCCAACAATAGTTGGCAGCTTTTGGCAGGCCTGCTATGTGCCAGGCATATTGACTTGCTCACAGTACAGCTTTCCCTGCTGAAATCTCTCTTCTCATACAGATCTGTGTTTGCAGGAGGTATGATTTTTGAATGATGTTTTGGGAACAATTCTTTTTGTCTGTGAGCCAAACAGTTCCATGAGTTTATGTAGCAAAACATTATCCCACTTCTAGCAGAAGCCAGGATCCAAGATACACACCTTCACTTTCTAGATTTTCAGTAAAAGGTATATTTTATTTGTTTAGTGAAATAGATCTGTAATATACTTACCTTCTCATTTCCTGTTTCTTGTATTTGCATGTAGTATAACAGCAGTCATTCCAAGGTGGCACTAGGTACAACCATTTTGGCTATCAGCTGGGAGAATTTGGTGAAATATTTTAGAGTGCTCACAGAAAAGTGCTGGGTATTTTTGTGTTTGTTTTTGAGGAAAGCATCGTGGAAGAATGAAAATGGGATAATTGTTGGTTTTACACAAAGATCTTTTCTTCACGAGATCTAAGAAGACACCCTTTTCTAGAAATCTCTGAATTTGACACATGGGGAAGGAAAAATGAGATAGGAATAGAAAGAAAGGCAGACTCTTTTAAAGATCTACAGGAGGAAAGAGTTTCCCATTTGATGGGGTAAGGCAGGAAGACACAGTGATTGTAAATGATTCATCTTATCAAAAGGACACTTGATTGTTTCATAGAATAACCATGGAAGTAATGAGAATTTTTAGGAAAGCATGACCAATCCATCATTGCTGTAATTTTTTAAAGGGATAAAAATAATAGCCGTAGGAAGCAGATATATTCTACTAGTAGTGATCTAGATCATATAAAAACTATTATCATTGAGTTCTTCAGTACTTATTAGATATGGAGCAAATTTAACATTTCTTGAAGATTTTTATTGAATGTTAGCAAAAAAGTAAAATGAAGAGAATTGAAGTAACAGACAGGGCTGAGTCCCACTCTCCTTTCCTCCAGGGTACCTTAAAAAGTCTTGAAGTAGAATCTGAAATGAGACATGAGTATTGCCTAACAAGCATAGGAAACTTAACAGCATAAATGTTGGAAGTTGAGCAGCAAGAGATTAAAAGATGAAAGTTCAAGACTATATTAATCATTTATGAATGTGTCCATGTGTTGTCACTGTACATAGAGCATTAGATTTCTATGTACTTAGTCATTATTGAATAATTCTTGTTGTACAACTACTTTCAAAGATTAGATCAAGGCCTTCCACGTGTGAAGAAATCAGTACTAGCTAAGAATAATATCTGCATTATATAACACCTTTGGTATTGACTTAGTGAGGGTAGTGGGAAGTCTTTTTCATCAGGCAGTTAGTGTACCCCTCTTTTTCATAAGTAGGAATCCAGTCATTGTATAGAGTAGAGCTATAAACCAATACGATTGGCCTCCCTAACTCGTAATTTATCTTTTTCATCGAGCTTGGTAACTAAAAACATGGATCCATCTTGTCTTTGCCTTTCCCAGAATTCACTCCTTGTTTATTGACTCCTGAATTGCTGCAGGTTCCAGGCATCGTAGTTAGACAGGGGAGATGGGAAGGGACTTACATTCAGGAACTACAATGGGCCAAGTCTGTGAGTTCCTCCTCAATGTGCCACACGCGCAGCCACAGCACGTACAAGTGCACGTGTGCTGGCACCCCCTAGAACAATTACAACTCGTAGCCTTTTATTTACCTTTATTTCATTTCATTTCTTCTTCCGTCTGTCAAAAGGAAGGTTGTTTTCTCCTTTTCTCTCTGTGGTTCCCTCTTGGTCATCTCTGTATATTTTCTAGAAATGCTTGTGAGGCTCAGAAGTTAAAATTTAGTGGGCCAGGTCATCAGGATAAGTTTTTGTTCTCAAATAATAGCCTGTTATTACCAAGTTTTATTTCATTTGTTCCTCTAACACTTTGACTTTTACACTGCAAAATCAAATAAGCCTTTGTCTAAATTTTCAAGTCAGAGGAAAAACTGAGAAATAAACCCTAAGTAATTACAAGGTAACACGTTGCTGATGTGCATACATTTTGCATATGGGATACGAAATGGAGGGCTGTGTATCGGAGTTGCACTGTGGGGTTAACAGAGGTTTCCCAGAAGAGGTGGTACCTAATAAGGTTCCAAGTGACAGAGGGAAGGGCTTCTGACACATTGTTAGCAGTGTGTGCAAATACACAGAGGCAGGAAACAGCAAAGGCTGCCCAGAACACCGGAAGGATCTAAGAGAAACTGACTCTTGGTCTGGAGCCAATCCAAAAAAAAAAAAAAAAATCTTCTTTCTTAGGCCATGTCTCTGAAAAGGTGAGCTTTCTCTGAGGGTCTGGTTTCTGCTCCAGGAGATGACTACTGTTCTTGAGTCAGCACATGGCTCCTAAGAAACACATTCAGAGCAGGGCTTAACACCCACCTTCCATCATTTTGCTTATCAGAGAGATGCGCCTTTTTGTTTCTCCTCATCATTACATTATCCTGTTAAATCAGAAATCTCCCAGAGTTACATTCTGGGGAAAACATGGCAGACTTCGAATACCCCTTTCTCCTAGAAACTTTTGTTTTTGTATATCTGTGCAGCCATGGACTTTAATCAGAGACTTGTAAGATTTATTTCTGATCTCTAGAACCATACTTTTTTCAAGTTTGGCAGAGAGGATTTTTCACTAGAGGTACATGTGCTCAAATAACATCAATAACAACAAAAAAAGAGTTGTTAACTCAGCTGATAAAGATTCTCTGCCTAGCCATTGATATTTTTCAAGGAAAATACACTCCATGTAGCCAGTAGGTAGATGCTATGAATGTTATTAATCTGTTAACCTTTGGTTTTAGGTTTTAAGCCACCATAGGCTGGGGAGGTCAATTTTTATTTGGTGGTGTGTTTCACAGCCCCAGAGTTTAATTTGAATACATGAAAACAGTACTTGTTTGTGACGTAGGTTTTTGTCTACACTCTTCGAAAATGCTTAAATAGTAGTCGTCTTTGTGCTAAAGACCGATTTATTGTCCTTATAGGTGGTGCAGGCAACAGGAGGTCCTGAGCTAGCAAGTTCAGTACTCAGCCCCCTGTTGACCAAGGATACCCTTGATTTCTTAAATTATACTGTCAATAGTGATGAACGACAGCTGTGGATATCACTGGGAGACACTTGGCTGAAACCCAGGTAAGTGTATGTGAATTTACTGTCGAACGCCTGTGATACGGTATGTGTTCTTTATTTATTGCATTGATCCAATGAGACCTTTTTTTCACCTTCTCTGTATGAAGGAAAGGTCTAAACCTAAAAAAGCCTGAAGTCTAGTGAAGGAGCCAGAAGCGTAGGCAATAACAGCCATGACAAATGCCAGGAATGAGTCACAAATGGAGAGCAGTGGGTTGGCAAGGTGGAGCGGTCAGGAATAAGATGTAGAGAGGGTATGATCAGCTTTCCTGGAAGAGCTGGCATTTAAAATCAACAGATAATACCACGCATAGGTATAATGTTATCTACTTGGACACACACACACACACACACACACACACACACACACACACACGCACACAGTATTAACATCATTTGCCATGCGCCCTACCATGCACTTTATACAGGTACTGTTACTGGCTCTGTTTTACAGATTAGAGAAGTAAAGCCCAGAGAGTGTAAGGAATTTGTCCATAGTCACACAACTTATGAGTGACAGAGAGGGTGTGAACCTAGGCCATTTGGCTGTGGAGTCAGTGAGACTAATTCTTTGACTAAACTACTTTTTAGTAGATTTCCACAAACACATCACAGGGAAAGGGGCTTCCCATAAAAAGTGAAGCTCAGGAGAAGCAGGAAGCAGGAGCAGCCAGAGAATGAGAGCAGTAGTGTTTCACTGGAGTGCAGACTTTGGATGCTAAATGGTTGTGGAGGGCAGAGGAGGAATGGTGTTGGACGAAGCACTCAGGGAGAAGCAGGCTGGGTTAGGAAGGCTTCCCAAGCCATGCCTAGGAGCTGGAACACGGCTCTGTGATCGGTGGAGAACCGGTAGCTTTGCAGACGGAAATATGACATCTGTGCCTCCAAAAGTTCAGTTGGTATCTGGATCCAACGTGGCTACAGATAAAATTACCTTGAGCAGAGGAGCCTCTTGGGATGCGTTAGAGTTCCCTTATTAATCAGCATTCTTTAAGACCAGAGCACTCACAGTGGATTGGAAGGGGAAAATGGGTCACTTATAGTTGTGCATCTGTCAATCAGGTGATTGGGAAAGGCTAATGCTTGCCAACCAAGGCAAATTATACAATATTTCTAATTTTAAACATGAATAAATAATTTTTGCTTGCTCACTTATCTGAATTTAACTCATTATTTAGAGTAAATCACTCAGTTATTAAGTGGTTGGAACTCTGTGTTTCTAATGCCTTTGGATGAGCTACCCTAAAGGTTATGGACCAATTCATACAATTTCTTTTCTTCATGTTTTTCTCTATTGGAACCCGAAACATTTCCACTTAGTTTTTGAGTTTTGGTTATTGCTTGAGTTTAAATATGGTGTATTTTTTAATAGTTTACTAAGCCAAAAATTATTTAAAGCACTACAGTTGTTGCTTTTTTCAAAAATATTAGTACTTTTTGTATTATTTATATATCAATATATCATACTCTATACTATGTAATCCAATTTTTATATGTCATACTTTGTAAAAACTGGTTAAACAGATTTCTTATATCTGTCATATTTATGTAGGTTATGACTTTGTAATCAGGCTAGATACGATTTTAAATTTTTTGCCATAAAGCTTATTAAATTTATCAGGTCTCACAGAATAAAAATAGCTTAGGTTCTTGAAACATTATTTTGGGTCTTACCTTAAAAATGATAGAATCTGTGACCATTTAAAAAGCTACACCAAGAGAAAATATGTTGTTAGCTCTGCACATGAGAAAAGAGTCATTCTGTATCCTAACCAAGAGTACTAGGAAATAGATATAGTGATTTAAAAACTCATAAAAAGAAAAAGAGTCGTGAAAGTAAAGAATACTCTAATAAAATGGCTCATTTCATTATAGTAGAAATACATCACAATGAAGTCCCATATAAAAGATGGAGCAACGTATTGTACAAAAGTAAAGCCGTAGTTCCCATCCCAGCTATTTTTGGGCTGAGTCAAGTGCACTTTGTAGAACTATGCCTCTCAGTCATTAGGGGATGGGTGGGTAGCGGTTAGGATGGCATATTAGGTGACTTCACCTATTAAAACTGAGCTGATACATTTCATTTATACAGTCACTCATTGGTTTCATTTTAGGGAACTTTAAAATGGAAAAAACATCATGAGCCTTAGTAACATGGTGGGCTGTTTCTCTTTTTGAATGAAATCTCTGCTGTCACTATGTATGATTTAAAGGGAGTGAGGGGAATAGCAGAGATCTGAAACCACCATGCATGCTGGGAGTTCCAAACACTGGTCACACTTCTGGCTTCTCACCCCTACCCCAGGCATGTTGTTGAAGAGCTGTGTTTGGTGAAGACTCGTGGCAAAGTAGTGAAAATAAGTTGTGTGGCACAATTGAGCCTCTTCTTCATTTTATCAGTATAAAATCCAAGTGCAAACACATTTGCTTTCCCTTCTTCAGTGAACAGAGGACAGGTGGGGCACAGGTTGATTTCATGTATTTTGTTTTTCATTTTTCAGAGTAATACTTTCATCTTATCACTTTCATCAACACATTCTTATAAATTTTCAAAGAATACAAAAATAGAATAAAAATACAACAGATTATTCAAAATCTTTATCGAACATCATTTCAGATAACCATTCACAAATATAGATCAGTAAGTAAATGAACAGAAGTAATTTATTATGCTGGGATAACAGGGCAATCCGTTTAAAAATGAAGACTATCAGTTCTCTAATTTTCCTTGAAACAGACAGTTTGAAGATGCAGAAATTTTGAATCTCAGAAACATTTTTTCAAAAGTCCATCTAAGTGTATAGAAGATGATAAAAAATCATAAGAAAGATAAATATTATTTTGCAGCTTCTGAAGTTCAGAGAGTGCTGATTGAATTGCTGCTATGATACGAGATTTTTAGGCCCTTATCCTCAATGCCCTTCCACTTGCCTCACATTTTGTGTGGCATTCTGTTATTTTTCTCCATTTTTTAAATTTGTAAACATTGGTTATACATAGTAATGGGCTCCATTTTGGAAGATTTAAATATATATGCACATGAAATTCTTTAGTTGTCCCCTTATGGTCCTCCTGGTCTCACCTTCCTCTGGTTTTTCAGGAGGTTCAAAGCATAGAATGTGTTGTGATCATGTAATCACATGTAATCATGAGCGTGGAGAGTTGTTAATCATGTGACCTAATATCCTGCTGCAGAACTCAGTGGCCAAAAGAACAGTTTATTCCACCCTACGTCCCCCGGTTCCGCAATGGCTGGGAGCCCCCCATGCTCAACTTCGTGGGAGCTCCCAAGGAGGAGGATCTGTACCACCTGGCAGAATCTGTCGCAAATGTAGCAGAGCATCAGCGCCAGCAGGACATGAAGAGACTGTCCTCAGAGGTAAAGATTTGCAACATCTTCTCACATAGATGGTACAATGATCATTAAGTTCTCCTCTAATTGCAGTTGTGACTTCCCATTCATCTAAGGGTTTTCCTCCGGATCTCTAACCTAGGGTGACCCTCGCCTGCTCCCTGCGCTACCTCTCTCAGTTCTTTGTCATATTTGGAGCAGTTGCACTGTCCCTTTCCTCAACCCCCAACCCCTGCTAGTCTCACACAGGCTTTCCACCCTCACTGTGCCTTTGCTCCTCCACTCCCGGAGCCAGGTGACCACAGCCTTCTCAAGGACTCCTTTCTCTCCCGGTCTTGGGATTGTCCTGCTGTGCCTTGGCTTGTTTCTTTCTGTTTCCCTCTCCCATTGCTGAACATTCTAGACAGTATCTTAAACTCAGATCCTCTAAGTTGGCCTCAAGCAGATTTCCTGACCACCCAGTTCCTCCTGCTCACCCTCCTCTTACTCCCTATCCCTCTCTTTTCCCTTTCTTTCCCTTTCCTTCTCTTCCTTCTTCCTGAATTCCACTTTTCCTTTCTTCCTCTTTTCTTCTTGTCTAGTTCTAAACTTCTGGAGTCCTCTAAGCCTGGCTGGAGTTCCAGAATTTTTCTGAGCTCCAGTCTACAGGCTCAAAGTTATCACTTACAACAGTGGCACATACTCAAAAGATCATAAAATTTGTTTTATCTTTGAAGTATTGAGTAAGATTTAAAGTATGACCAATTTGGCATCAAATTCAGGGAATGAAATTGAGTATGTATCATGTCATATTCCTTTAAAACAACTTTTCTGTAACTCTTTTTGCCCAATTGGAAAATAAAATTGAATGCTGATTAAAATCAAACCAACTATGAACAGGACAATCAGAATCCAAAGAATTGGATGAATGAGGTCAGGTTTGAGAGAGGAAACAGAAAATGATAACTAGATGCCCTAAAGTTCCATTCATTCCCTCTGTTTAGTTCCCCGGATTCATTTTCTCATAGGGACATAGATATTTTTAAGGTAACAGACATGCTATGAGGGAATGAGTTAGCAAACCGTAGTAAGTTATAATCCTGTAGCCACTTTTAAGGAGATATATTTGTGTGAATTAAATTTCTTAAAATCCTTAGGAGACTGTTCTGTGGGCAGTAACACTTATATCATAGGAAATTGGTTAAGCATCTAAGTTTTGAAAATAAAAAACCAACACACTGTTTCACAGTTACTATTTTCCAGTTGTGATTGTGCTGTGGGGGAAGAGGTGGGCCCACAGTGGTCCTTCCTCCTCCCTAGTAATGAAGCTTAGCTCACAGGTCTGAGCCCTGGTTGGGGTGAATTTGTCCCCCAGCCCCCAACCCCCACCCCCCCCACCCCCCAACGACTTACATAGTTCAGGCCTCGTCAGTATGAGTCTTCTTCCCAGGTAGAAACCAACTTCTCTGGAAGGGGAAAAAAAGTAATCAAACCTGAAATTATGATATATTTGCCATTGCTATGGTTACAGCTATTTTCAAGTCATGAAAATTTCTAGTGTATAATAAATAAGAACTACCTTATAAAAGAAAATATGTCTGTTCCATTATGTGTACCTCAGATGTTCACATCTGCAAGTTCCCTGCCAATGGGTGTGTTTCCGGAGAATGAGTGATGCACTCCGGGCTTCCAAAATGTTTGTCTACACTGTCAATATGGAATTTTGAAAGAGGAATTATTAATTCATTACTATCACAAATTATCATTTCTCTTGTTGGAAATGATTTTCCATTTTAGGGTTTAAGTGGTCATTCCTAGGTGTAAATAGAAATGAAAAACTCTTGCTTAGATATTCTAGGGGAGTTTATACCGCGAAATTTTTGTAGGAACAGAGGCCAAGTAATAGTGGTTTAAAATGCATGAAAGATGTAAGGAAGAGAAGCTTTTTATGTTTTTATTGCTGCTCTCATAAGTACGTTTACAACGAGACTTGGGTAATCCAGGATCCAGTGATTTTTGTTTAGAATTGAAAGGCAAGGTGACGCAGAGTGATGAATGTGGGCGGCAGTACTCAGTGTCCTCCCTTCCCTGGAACCAGCCACATCCCCAGCAGAGCTGCCTCATCACCACAGTTAGTCACCTACCATCCCTGCTCTCCTCCCTTCCCAGCTGGCCTCTCAGACACCCCCAGGCACTGTCAGGAACTGGTGACTTCACCTTGGCCAACCTTGCTCTGCTCTGCTCAGAACGAGGCAAAAGGCGGGAGGGTCTCCAGCAGTTCCCTAACCCCCGGTAGAATGCTTTGTGGTAAAGATTTCACTAATTGAATTTAGTACCTGTGTTCAGCCCCAGGAAATGATAAGCAGAATTGCGTAAGCTAAGGTATTTAAATGGCCGAGAGCTGGGCTGGTAGTGGTGCAGGCTTGGGATCCCAGTACTCTGGGAGGCTGAGGCAGGAGGATTGCAAGTTTGAACCCAACCAAGGCAGTCTCAAAACTGAAAAGTAAAAATGGGCTGGGGATGTACCTCAGCATGAAGGCCATAGGCTCAATCCCCAGTACCAGGAAAAAAAAGAAAAAAATAATAAAAAATAAAAGGCTGAGAATGGCCTGTGTATATTTGTTTTTAAAGTGCAGTATTCTGCTATACATCGTCCGGAATAATCATGTCATGGAAGTATTTTGACATCAACACTAGGCCCCTGGGGACACACTGTCTACTCTGTTTGGATTAAGTCAGCCCTCTTTCTGCCAACTTTCTTGGATATAATTAGTTAGAGTCACCATCTATCCAAGACTTGTCTCAAACTTCCCAGTGTCAAATATTTTTCTCCAAGTGAATTTGGAACCAGTTGAGATACCAACAGTTTCAAATGCCTCAGCTTCCAGCATGCCTATCCCATGCTACATTTTCTGTGATGAAGCCATGGAAGTTCTTTAGGGGACTGTTTTTCTCCCAGTATGAGCTGTGGCCTCTGCCACAGTGCCCCAGGGGCCCTGCTACTCTTGGCTCCTCCTCTTAGGAGCGCCACATAGATTCATGTCTGAGCTGTTTTAAATACAAGTCGTGACTGCGGTTATTTCTCTTGGACTCTTGATGACACCAGTCAGTGTGTTTGTCCTTTTCTGTGCCTCCCTGAAAATAAGCCTGGTCATAGTGCCACCCTTTGTAAACGTTGAAAGTGGTCTTGTGTGTGACATAAAACCGAGGAAAGGGCATGATGTAAGACAAACCCAGAGGCCATGGAGGGCTTTTGTGTGGCAATATTTGCTGTGTCAGAATGATATCATTATGGTTCCTAAACAGAGGTAGTGGGATTTTTTTCCCTTCCTCTCACTAATTTTATTTTGTATGCAGGTGCTAAAACCTATGTGAGGAAACCATAGGAGATATTTAGGGGATTTTTTTTTCTCCCTCCTTGAGCATGTAGCCTCTGTATGTTTAAAACTATAGGGCTGAATTGTCTGTTACTAGAATTTATCCCGAAGAAACTTCCTGCTTTTGCACCTGGTTATTTTTAGAAGTAAGATTTAGCCTTTGCTCTAAGGGCTCTTCTCATTGTAAGTTGAGCTTTGACAAAAAATAGTGTCAACCCCCATCTCATCATTTGATAACATGATGGGCAATCACTTAAAGATGAGAACTGATCATGATGTTCCAGAGATCACCAGACATATCAAAATATTTAAAAATATATAAAAATTTGCTTGCTTGGGATTTTAATTTGGAATAAAGTAAATTCTATGAAAGATTATGTAACCACTAAATTGAGTGCACAGGTAGCTGCTGTGGTTTGGATCTGGAGTGTCCCCCAAAAGCCTCACGTGTTTGGACATAGCATGCTAACTGTGGAATTGTGTGCAGTTGGGAGGAGGCAGAGTCTGTCTGTGAGGGGCAGGTGCTTGGGGCTTGGTGTGCAGGGATTGTGTCATCTTGTTGAGACTGGTGTTTTGGGGTAAGGGGGGTGCCCAGGGCAGAGCTTTCAGGTGTTGATTATTGACTTGTGGGCCAGAAAATGAGGAAGGGGCCCCCACCTTGGGTGTGGGGGATAACTAGCAGCTGGAACTAAGCAAAGAAAGGAAGAAGAGACATTGTTGCAGCTTCTTCCTGGGAGGCTCTGGGTACCAGCCAGCTCCGGCTCTGGCTTTCACTTGGGTTCTGGCTGCCATCGGGGAGCAGCTCTCCAGCCTCTGCCGTTTACTTTCCCGGTTGCCGGCTGCTCACCAACAGACTGCAGGAGACCTGAAACCATGAGCTAAATAAGTCCTCTTTCAAGTTGTGGATGACGAGTATTTTGTCCCAGGAATATAAGTAAGTAAGGCAGTATCCCAGAAGTCACTGTAGGCATAACGATATTAACAGAATTTTGGGACACCCTGTATAGCGGAGGATTCTTGTGGACGGATGTGAGTGCTCATTCCAAGTGCATTTGGTGACTTTGTTCGGTGTGTGGTGACTCCTTAATCCACCCTGTTCTGTCTTTCAGCATTCCAGTGTATCCGAGTACCCTCCCCCTGAAGGGTACGCATACAACAACAGCATGTACACGAGAGGACCCCATCTGGACCAAGGGGAGCCCACTGCTGCTTTTAAGCCAACCCCTAACCGTCCTGTAGACAGGTACCCGTCACTGTGGAGAGCTGCGGGAGCTGCCGGGCCTGAACAGGGCAACACTGTCTGCATTGTCTGCGCCTTCTTTAAACGTTTTGTCTGTGAATGATTAGATAAAATTTCAGTTCTTTCTTTACAGAACTGACTTTGAAGAGCTACATTCTCAGCCTGATACTTGCATATGAAAAGTTTCTTCTAAAAAGACCCCACAGGACCCTCATATCCATTCCTAATACCTTAAAAAGTTTGTAGTAAATCCAAATTTTCACTTTTTTATTTCAAAGTGTTGTTGGGCTTGTACTTAAGGCGTGCCTTCCCTTGTAGTTTAACTCAGCAAAGATGTTCTACAAGTTTACACCTAGTCATATTTTTAAAAATATATTTATTTTGTCCAGAGATACTGCTTGGGGCCTGGGGGAACAGCGCTGTGGTTAGAGCTCTGGCCCAACAAGCACAAGGCTCTGAATTTGATTCTTAGCACTACATAAACCAGGCATGGTGGCACACACCTGTAATCCAAGCACTCAGGAAGCTGAGGCAGGAGGATTTCTGTAGGTTCAAGATTAGCCTGGGCTGCATGATGAGTCCAGGACCAGCCTGGACTACAGTGAGACCCTGTTTGGAAAAAAACAAAAAAGACATGGGACATGGCTTGAATTAGTGAAATCAATGCCACTCTGGAAAATATCTTCAGTCTCCTTTAATCTTATGAAAAAAAAAAAGGTTATCTTTTTTCTTGTTATTTTATGGTTAAGATGCTGATTAATGAAACAGTGTCCAGTGCGTGTTTCTAACAAAGAAGTCGTGGGTTCCAATGACAGATTTGGCTCAGTACCATCATTTTCATCATTTGTTGTTTCCTTAGCCTGTTCTTCATAATCATAAGAATACTCGTATTCCATAAAACATAGCGAGACTAAACGCCCTCTAATTTGCCAGCATGTTCCCCTGTGAGATTTGGCTTGCTTGATGTTTTGCTCTTGTTTTCAGCCTGGAGGAAGAGATATCAGAGTGACAGTGTTCTTTCTTTTCATAGGACCTATGACCCCGTCAAAGCACAGTCCAAGAAATATGCCAAATCCAAGTACGACTTTGTGGCCAGGAACAACAGCGAGCTCTCGGTTCTAAAGGATGATGTTTTGGAGGTAGTGTAATTGTACCTTACTTATATTCTTATTAAAAAGTGAATCTATTTTATTCCTCTTGATAAATCTTCCCCAAATAATTTCTGAGTTCAATAAGTGATTCTTGATATTACATGACTAAGGCACACTATATAGGAATGTATATTTAGAAGGGGAAACTACACTATCAATTTATCTTTATCTGATGTTATAGATTTGATTAGAAGCTACATAGAATGTCGAGAAACGTGGGGTGGATTTTTTTTGGCTTATATTATTATCTTCTTTTCTGGGCTTTATTGATTCTGGAATCAAGGCTAGTTTTCAGTTCAGATGTAGATGCAGTGTTCTGTTTTAACAAAAGAAAACCACCTCCTCCTTTCTCTCTTACTATCCTTGAAAATGCATGCAACAGTCGTGAGCGCCGGGTGTTAGTACTTTGCCTTCACACCCAGGTCTCTTTCTTCAGTTATTGCTGAGAGTTCATCTTATCCAATGGATAGGATGAGTAAGATGAGTGATGGCGCCCAAATCTGGTTAAAATGGTTTTTATGTTTTCTGTCCTATGAATGAAAACAATAAAACTTTCCGGTTGGGTCATCTTAGTGTCTAGATCTACCTCACATAGTGCAAGTACATTCTTGGAACCTAATACAGACACCGAGTAGATTCACCATAGTGATGCCATACCATTTTAACACATGTAGTTCTTTGTGTAGGTCCTGAGAATCATTCATTCCATAGTACACTGATGCTGAGTTCACTCATCAGAATTTTTTTTTTTTAATTTTTGATTGAAGTTTAGGGGTGAACATTAACTTTTACTCATTGGTTGGGTTTCTTACGGTAATCTTGCCACTCTTTTCTCCTGTGGTGACAGATACTGGATGATCGGAAGCAGTGGTGGAAAGTCCGAAACGCAAGTGGAGACTCTGGGTTTGTGCCAAATAACATTTTGGATATCGTGAGACCCCCAGAGTCGGGATTAGGGCGTGCAGATCCACCCTACACACATACCATTCAGGTAACTGCCTGTTTTTAGCAATACTTGCTATTCACCAGTTTCAGCTTCATCACTCATAAACCAGCTTTAAATAACTTTTGCATATTACTCATTTTGAAATTAATTGATGTTGCAGTTAGGGCAGGAGGGTACAATAATAACAAGACAGTAGAGAATCATACATATGTTTTCTGATTTTTACTTCTTCAAGAAATTGTTCAAAAAGTTTGATAGTGACTTCTATGAATACCTTTCCCCCTGACATATATTTCTGATATTGGCAAAAATAGTATTTCCATCTCTTTGCCCATAGTACTCCTATCCACTGGTGGCTTTTCTCTGTGATAGAAGGTGGCACTAGAATGGTGTTAGGAGAGTCTTGCAATTCATCTTCCAGCCTCTACTTTCAGATTTTCTTAAATGTTCTGCCATTGGTCAGCTTTGAATTTACACCATCTTCCACGGATTCATGGGTATGTATTCAGCTGGATTATAGTGGTTTTCCACTCTTGATTTTAAGGTTAAAATGTATTTATGATATAGATTAGACAGATCAACCTGCCCCTTCTTGGCCACTGAGTAGTTCTTGAGGCCAATGCCACATTTTCATTTTGGGGGACCTGGGTCATCTCATCCACCATGATAGTCACATTATCTTACTATAAGCTCTTGGCATTTCAGACCTGGGATGGGCTCTCCAGAGCAAGGGTCACAGACTCCCAGGCCACAGCCAAGTGCCTTTCTTTTGCGTGGGAAGGACCAGGCCCTTGGACTTAATGAACAGCAAGCAGGTCTGCAGGGAGTGAAGCCCCGCCTCCCGTCAGCGCTCCTGCTAGGTGCTCATGCCACTGCTGATCTGTGGCCACACCACCCTGAGTGTACCAGAGCTGGTCTGATGCCACTGCAGGTCGACAGGAAGTGGAACTTTACCCCCGCACTTCCCTCCTGCTGCTACTCACCCGTCAAAGCTGCCCTCCAACAGCCTGCTGCAGGAGGAGTACCCAGCTCCCCGCCTCCTGCCCCCTACCTGCGAGAATGGTTTTCAGCTGACACCACTGCTGGTGTCAAACAAGTTGTAGACCACTGCCTTAGAGTAAAGACTGTGACACAGCGAGAGTGCAGCCTCCTTTCTGCAGCCCAGGAAGGATTTTCAGTGTTTAGCCTTGGGGAAAAAAAATTATACTTGACACCATGATAAGGTCATGGATAGTGGAGAAGCTACACAGGAGATGCAGTGAAATGCTGATTTTCATGCCGTATCTAGGCTTCAAAAATGCAGACTGCTCAGATTTAAAATTGTAATGATGTTCCTGCCTCCATGATGAGTAGTGTAAGCACTCTCAGTGCCTGATGGTTCTCAGGGCTAGTGGAGGTATCTTCACTTACCCGGAGGTCTCGCTCCTCTTGTGCTCAGGGGACAAGCGGACATTGAAAATAAAGAATTCGTGACTAGTCTGTATATCTTGATGAGCTAAAGTGATGGCAGTAGAAGCCCTGTTTGCTGTGCTTGTGTTTTGCCTGGCCTCACGTACACGTATGCACTGTGTATTTATTTTCTGTTCATCATTTGTTGTTAGCTGTTGATGCCAAAGAAGGAATTTGAGTTATTCAAGGTATGATCTTCTTCATTTCCAATGACATTTTGAAGTGAATTTTCTAACTTGGTTTTTGTATCTTTTTTCTTTCCTGAGTTCCTGACTTCTTTGAGTTTGAGATATGATTGCCTGATATGATACAGGCTTCTATCTGGTTTATGAATTTGAGCTCTTCTTTTTCTTTCCTACAAAAGTCTGACATTATCCTTGCGCAGCGATAGAACATATGTTTAGAACACTGGGCCCAGCGCCTTCACACTGAGCTATGTCCCCAAACCAATTATTAGGTTTTTTTGTTTTGTTTTGGTTTGGTTTTTTTGTTTTTTGTTTTTTGTTTTGAGATGGGGTCTCACTAACTGCCCAGACAATCAGGGATCAAACTTGTGATATTTCTGCCTCTGCTTCCCAGAGTGCTGAGATGACTAACCTGACCACTGGACCCAGCTTGAATTCTTATTAATATTTAACCCATGAGAAGCTATAAGAAGTACAATTCACAGAAATGTCCCTAATCCCATGTACAAGCAGAAACCAAGAGTTAAAAAAAATCATTCAAGTTGTTTTTTTCATGTATTTATGCTTTCTGGGAGTAGGCAAATTCAAAAACCAGAACAAGGAAGATTCTTAAAATTACAAATAATATAAATTCTAATTTTTTTCCTTCACCTAAGACTTCTTTTAGGAAAGCCAGATGTTGATTACCTTTTCCTGTTTACTACTCAGTCTTTTTTCTTCATTTCTGATATCTAGCTTGAGCTGTAAGTTGACTTCTGTACTTAAACCTTGCATATGTCTAAAACTGAACCAAAATGGTTAGTTCATTATCACAGGCAGAAATAGCACTTGGAGAATATAAAATTCTCTGTTCTCAAACAAAACCTCATCTTTTTTATTTCTGTCAATTTTGGCACAAGTAAGAATTTCTTTTGAGATCTCACAAGTTTCAGGGGTGGATGAACCCGCTGTGTGCAGCTACTGGGGGCTGCTTTGTTTTGCTACTTTATGTAAATAGAAACTTGTGAGGATTTGCCTGGTTTGGCTCCTTCCTTTTAAACTTTCAGCACTGCCTCACTGTCTTCTGTAAATGCCTCTGTGCTCCTGTGAATGCAGTGGTGTGGATAGAAATGTGCGTAGAAGCTTTGTGTTTGTGGTGTTTGTAGATTGAAAGCCCTACTTTTTAAAGGTATTTTTAAAAATCTTCTTTTGACACCTCCTGAAAATTCTTGGCTGAGCCCAACAAAAGCATCAAGATCTTGTAAAATGTTAATAAGCAAGCCTGACAAGCTGCTATCTGCTATCTGGCACACATCCTGCCTCTGAAAGGACTCCGATTCTCAAAATATTTATAACATTTAAAAGAAAAAAAAAAAGAATAGAGTACGGTGGAAAAGAACACATGCTTGGAGTACATGCCCGTCGCTTTTATATGTCTGCACTGGTGCCACTATTACCGTTATCTGAAAGATCTGAAGAAAAATCATACCACTAATTTCAGAATGACAGTGAAGATCCCATCATGTACACGTGGACTCCAGTGATCCCCACACCTTACTGAGTGCGGTGGGGTTAAGATTTGTGTCTCACTCAACCTCTCCATCCATTCACTTGACACATATTTCTTGTGTGCTAACATCCTGCACTCGGTAGACAGAATGACAGAAAGCCCTACTGAACAGGTCCTCCCTAAACCCTGTGGTGGGGCATCCGGCCTGGGTCCTCTGCCATGGCTTGGCTGTTCCTTTACGCTGCTGAACGTGGTGGGGCAGCTGACACCAGAGTGCTTAGCAAAGTGAGTCAGACATGGAAGGTGGAGCGCCGCATGGCGTCACTCATATGAGAAACCCAGACCATGAAAGACTGTAAGAGAAAAATAAAAAAGAGAAGATAGAAATGGGGAGGGAAGAGATGAGAAGGGGACCTGTGGACTTGGGAAAAGGGAATTTGCGGAAGGAAAGGGGATAAAAATTTAAAAAATGCAATATGTGTATATACCAGTTCCTCAAGTTTTCAATATGGAAATGAATGTATATCGCAAACATATACATTGAAAAAGATTCCAAAAAGAGCAGTAAATTTCCCTCTCCTCTTCAGTCATGACCCGTACACTTCCCCCTTTCCATTCATTTCTTCCAACTATGATCTCAAAATTTGGAAGAACTATAAAGCAGCTTCCTCCAACAGGAGTGTGGAGGTCCATGCAGTGTCCAGCAGCAAGACCCAGGTCACACTGAAGCTGGCCACGCATCACAGCTAGCAGCGATGTCATTCTCTCACTGTGGCGATGGATGCCCTAGTGGTCAGAGCCCTGCGGGCCTTTATTCTTCCAGGCACTCCACACCGTAACTCCCCCAAACACTGTGGGAGCAAGCACATTTTCCATAGGGAGCTTGAGGACAGGAGACAACTTTCACAAGTGTGTGAAGCCAGGCCAAAGACCTTGCCCTCTGAATCTACAGGGTGTCTTAAAGGTTGCCATATATTTTAAAAATATTAAAATATATAAAATATAATGTAAAAATGTGTTTGCTCAGAATTAATTTGTCATACTAATTGAAGTAAACAAATGCCATTAGAAAGATTTTGCAAACGCTACAAATTAATAACCTGTTGGGACATCCTGTGGGACCTGGGCCCTGATGCGCCCCTATTCCAAGGACTCAGGCTTACCAACACTGAGCACGTGGGCTTGGGCGTCTTCTCAGGAGGGTTTACCTGATGCAAGACGCCGTGAGCACAGTGGATCTGCTCACTTTAGCTTTTGGGATTAGATCTTAGCTTTTGACATCTATTTCTTGGGACTCATTTAGTCTTTTATATTTTTATCATTTAGGAAAATAACCCAAATTATATGATGCAATTTTTAAAAAGGTGAACATTCTGTAAATGGTGAAATAAAATAATTAGATGCAAGCTGTTTTGAATTAGTTCTGACTTCAATACATCACCCAATATTTTTCAAGTGGACAGAAATAGGATTTTTATTATCCTCTATTTTCATTTCTGGTAGAGAAGAATTATAGGAGAATCCTGGCTGTCTCCGGGTGAAGGACACAGGTGCAGTCCTCGCCTACTGGCCTCCCACTTGGCCTCTGAGATTATGCTCAGATGGCAGGGGCTTTGTACCTGGCACCAGCAGTGCTGAGGTGTTGCTGAGTTGTCACCTGTTGTCCCCCAGAGTCCGGGGTGTTTAATATCCTCACATTTGGAGTGATTTTTATAAACACTTTTCTAAAGACCCATGTTCTTGCCCTATGCATTTCCCCCATGGCTTCAGAAAAGTTGTAAAAATAAAAGAGACAAGGGTAATAAAGAATTTGCAAAATATATGGAACATTTAAAAATAAAAAGATTAAATAAAACCACAGGGGAAAGGAAATAAATGCTTTTGAAAGTCTATGGGCGAACAATACCTTTTGATTAAAAATAAGTTTGCCCCACAGGGTGGTACAGACCTGTAATCCGAACCCTTTGGAAAGCCAAGGCAAGAGATTGAGTCCAGCATGGGCAACATAATGATGTAATGAAACTCTGTCTCGAAATAAAAAAGGGCTGGGTTGATAGCTCAGTGTGAAGGCGACCCTGGGTTAAAAAAATAAATAAAAGTCACACATTCCAGTGCTGTGTAGCCTTGTACCGCTGGGCAGCAGATGGGCTTCCAGGGTGCTTTCTGTGCACCTGCAGTCTGTTGTCACGTGGTTTCCTGTGTTCCCTTTGACTGAGTGTCCAAGCTTCCAGACCCACTATGGCTCAGCACTGATACTGCCCCTGGCCCTCAGGGATGCTCAGGGTATACGCCAGCAGGAATCACCTGCTGTCTGACTATGAATTCTAATACACCCTGCAGCCCAACTAAAGACATCCCTTATTTCTTATTTAATATTAAATATATGTGATTATTATTTGTTGTTATTCTTAACTGTACCAAGACACAAATAAATCCACATATCAGTCTTTTTGATCTGATGAATTCAATACAAAGTTTCCCATGTTATCTTTTTCCCAGATGTTCTGATACTGGGAAGAAATCCTCAATCTCCATGTCGATGATAAAGAGCCTGGTCCTGATTTGGCTACTCGCCGGTAGTGTCACATCATTTCATTCTTCCATGTTCAGTTTGTTTCGCTATGAAACTGAAAGGGTCAGGTTACATGACATCGGCAGTACATTCTAGAAACAAAATTCGCTTTTCCTCTGCATACATAGTTAAATAGCTCTAAACTAAAAGTCTGACTGTTTTCCAGAAGTGACTACTAAACCACTAACATGATCAGCTTCAGCCCATGCCATGCATGTCGTGTGTGTGTGTGTGTGTGTGTGTGTGTGTGTGTGTGTGTGTGTGTGTGATACTGGGACTGAACACATCTTCTACACCAAAGTACAACCTCAGCCCATTTTTTATTTGTTTGTTTGTTTTCTAGACAGCAATCCCACTAAGTCATTAAGCTGCCCAGGCTGGCTTAAATTTGTGATCTTCCTTCTTCAGCCTCCCAAAGCCTCTCAGAGTACCGAGATTTAAGTCTAATCCAGGCATCAGATGCTGTGGGCAGACTGACTTTCTTCCCTCTTTTCAGTACTAGGTGTTGCATCCTTGACCTTTACACTGAGCTATAATTTCAGTCCTTTTATGTTAATTTTAATTTTTCAGTTTTTAAAAACTGGAGACTGAGTCTCATTATGTTGTCTTAGCTGTGATCATTTTACTAGGATGACTGTTTTATTTTCTTCCAGCCGGCCAACTTCCTAATAATAACATTTGATTCTTTATAATTTGTGTTTTTAAGACATCTCAGAAGACTGCTCACTAATTAGAGGCAGGTATTTAGACAAGGAAGGGCTGGGGTTTTCTTTTTGTTGTTGTTGTTGTTAGTTAAATAAATTTTATGGTGTTTAAGATATACCACATGGTGTTATAAGATAAATGTGTAGCGTAGAGAAACAGTTATAATAGTCAACCAATACATTCTTGAGCTAATGTGGTTATCTGTCTCTCCCCTGTGAGGGCAGCTATGATCTTTAGCAAAACAATCCTGAAAGTCACACACTTTGGGTAGCCACAGCCTATCTTTCTAGTTGTTGGTCCTGCATATCTGGTACTTTGTATCTCATGACCTTTCACCCTGAGTCCTCCCCCTGTTCCCTTGGTAGTGACTATTGGTGACCTCTATTTTATTGTGTATCTTTATATATTTGACCTCAAATATGGATACTTCGTATTCTGCCTCATGAATTGGCAGTTTCCCAGCTATTTTTTTTTTTTTGTGACAAGGTGAACAGCACCCACTGTAAAATATATAATTAATGCCTGGAGTACATATGTACACAATTATAAAAATGTTCTGTGTAGGCTTTTCAAGTTCAAAATCAAAGCTCACTAAAATCATGTCATGATGTATACTTTCCTTTGTAAAAATCAGCCATTATACAGAAAGAGGCTTACATCCAAAGCATTCTCTAATTGTGTTCTGTATAAACTAAAAAAAGTGAACAGAGAATAAACTGTTTTAGCACAACGCTTCAACACTCAAAACTGTGGGGATGGAAACACTCTCACAGTAGTGTTATCTATATGGTTAATTTTTATTTGGCTAGATCGTAAAAAATAATTTTACAATTTCCTCACTGGTTGACTTGTGGACAGGTAGTTTTGCTGTCAAGGACCAACTTGCTGCTGCTTCCTGATAGTCAATGTGAATTATAACTGATATTATTTTAGTTCTGTCGTCTGTGTTAATTTTTTCATTTAATCTGATTTGCTCCATTTCCCTATTAGCAATTACTTGGCGAGCTTTCAGAGGTAACCCATGTTTTCTCCCTTCTGGCAACTCTTTTGAATATAATTTTGTTTTTTTGATTCAATCTGTAGACTTAACACCCTCCAAATGTTCCAGTTGTGGTTAATTTTCATCACATAGCCCCAGACAGACCAAATTTAGGGACAAAATGTGTAACTCAGAGTAGGTTAAATTTTTAAGAGCAGTTTGATTTTAATCCTTTGTTGGGCTTACTTGCACAATTTCCTCTTCGAAGCAGCAGTATCTTGTGTGAGTCAAGGACTTATCTCTCAACAATTTTTTTTTTTTAACTCTCAAGAAGTTTTACTCCACTTTAGTTGCTGAAGAAAAATAACTCACCCAACTTAATCATCCACGGGAAAGTGCATTTTCCATGAGGTGGAGGAACACTAAGTTCATTCAGAGAAAGACAGAGATGATTTTATTTTAAACAGAACTTCATAATCGTAAGTGAACTTTATCATCATAAGAGTCAAGAATCAACAGTTGTGTGGCAAAAGCAGGTCTACACCAAGTTGACCATATTACCCACTTTGCTCAAACAGAGGGCTTGTGGGAAAGTGGAATTTTCAGTGCCATTTACTAAGAAAGCTCCAGGCAAACTGAGAAAAGTTGGTCAGAGTTTCTTATTTAGATTGGAAGCTTCAGAACCTTTGGTGAAGAAGGAAAAAAAAAAAAAAAAAAGAAATCCAAGACTTTCTATAGGTCAGGAATCTGCAGGAATCATCATGTGCCTCTAGCCAGAAACAGCCAAGAGGCAGAAAATAGGGAAGGGAAGAGAGAACATTGGACAATAAACAAACAGGCTTGGATACAGAGAAGGGCATAGGAAGGTAACTTGAGGAAGCAGTGTGATTTTATTTCCTTGACACCAGGACTTACAAACAAGTGCACAGAAATGCCGTCTTAGTAGCTTTCTGGAAACAGGGTGCGGCAACTCAGAGAAGGCACTTTTTCTGTGTCAGACTCTGGAAGCAGGAGGCAGGAGAAGAGACTGAAGAAAAGAGGAAGGTGTGCAAGTAAACATACCTTGTGGCACAAGTCATGATATTTTTTACATATGAATTCAGATATGCAGGTTTTTAAAGCCTATTGTTCTGTTGGGTCATACTGATAAGGCTACCCTGTATTAGCAGTGACAGATGAATGCAGTGGGCTGAGCATGGGGTGAGCCTGCCTTCCTGTTTATTGTGACAGTAACACACAGTGTATTCATTTCTTCATGGTGTCATTTCGTGGCTCATAAAACACTAGCTGTTCTTGCTTTTGTGAAAGCAGAAAATATGAATCATGTCATGGGATGCAGAGCTCCTATTGCTTTATTTGATTTAAGCTTTAAAAAAACAGTAAACTCTGACACTTTGGAAACACTCCTGTGAGAATTCATTAACCCTTCGTGAAAGTCTACCCAGAGGACATTCTTGTCAAGCAAGGGAACACTGCCTACACATTAGTCTGGTGACTTTGGTGTGTGCTAAGTATTATTCTATTTTGGTAATATTTGCTGTCTTTTGATTGCTTTCAATATATTATTGGCCCAAATATAAGAGGAATGTCTTATGGCATGGAATGATGATAACAATCGTAAGGTAATAACGATGATGATGTTGATCTGGACTGAATATATTGGAAATGTTTCCAGGCCTTGGGAGGATTAACGATTTGTTGCTGTCCCACCTAGCCTCATGGCAGCGTCTTATGCCTCTTTCCCTCCTCTTCCTCCTTCCCTGGCTCTCTCCTTGTGCTTCTCCGCCCTCAGTGTCTAGTGACACCCTTCTGTCAGCTCTACCTCACCCTTGCATTATCCCCATGGCACCTCCCTGGCTGGGAAGTAGTAGCTCTTAAGAGACAACAGAAAAGAGCGAGACTCCTGTCCTTGTAGCTTTCCACAGGTGACACTCGTTTGCTGTGAAGGCCACCATGATGAAGGTTGCTGTGTTCTTTTTGATTTCACTTAGACATGTCTAAGTGTGTGTGCAGTGTGTATTTTTATATTCTTCCATCCCTGTGGAAATGGGTGAGGATTCTTTTAAATCAATATTTTCTTATGTCTGGGCCAATTAAAAATTAAAAGTAAATACTGTTCTAATCATAGGACCAGATTACCAAAAGTTTAGCTTTTTTCTTTTGCATTTACATGCGCAAATTAAATTTCAGGATGATTAAAATTGAGTTAGTTCAGTATTTAAACTTTACCTTAGTTATGAGCTATTACACTCTGTATCTTTGAGTGTGAAAAGATGAAATGCCTTTTGAGAATTTGGAGTCTCGTATGATACAGTTAGCTATTAAACTACTGTTACTTTGCTTAGATTTAAAGTTTTACTTTTGGTTATGATAGTCTAATAATCATAATTTTAAAATTATTTGAAAGCATTATACAAGTTACCAAATCTGCCTTCTGAAATACAAATCCCTATTTTTTCAGTTTATGAACTGTATTAATAAACATTTAACTAAAGACCCTATCTGTTTATGAGAGAGAGAGAGAGAAAGAAAGATGGAACCCAGCACCTTGTGCAGACTAGGAAAGCACCCTGCACTGAGCTATACCCCCATTCCCTCACAACCATCTCCCCTACAACTTACCAATTTTAACACCAAAAACTCATTTTGATCAATTACCATTAAGATGGTGGCATAAAGGGCTGTAACTTGGAAAAAAGTCAATAGCAATATCTTAAGACTATTTGTCTCTTTGAAAATATTGGCCCTTCATGTATGAGGTATTACTTGTTTCTTTAACAAATAACTTAGGAACAACAGAATTTGAAACCTTTGACTATGGCATACACTTTAGAAGTGAAGCTTGGTGCTGTTGGCACTGATTGCCATTGCCCTTAGAGAGTATCCCTAATGTAAATTATAAAGTAATCAGGAGTCGTTTGATCTACTCTGTCTTTGTATGACTCCAAGTCCAGATTTAGTTTCTTGACATTTATTGTGTAGTACTATTTGTTCTTGGTATATCCTTGATATTCTTTACATGTTGACATTGAACAGATATGTACAAAGTTTACCAGGTGACTTCTAATGAATATCATACTACATAGAGTTGGGCCTGAGTGCCCTCGAGTGCATGCACACACATGTACACACATGTGTTATGCATTTACAATGTAAGTTTACAGATGAGCTATCCCATCAATGTATCATTTGTTTTATTAACCCGGGCATATGCATATATATTTTAATTTCAAGCTAATTGTCTTTTTATAGAAACAAAGGATGGAGTATGGTCCAAGACCAGCTGACACTCCTTCTGCTCCGTCACCTCCCCCGACACCTGCTCCTATCCCTGTACCCCTTCCACCTTCTGTACCAGCTCCCGTTCCTGTGTCCAAAGTCCCGGCAAACATCACCCGTCAGAACAGCAGCTCCAGTGACAGTGGTGGCAGTATTGTGCGAGATGGCCAGAGACACAAGCCTCCTCCCGTGGATCGTAAGTTTCCCAGGGCAAAAAAAGGTTCAACTATGTGGTAAAAGTATGGGGACTCAAGAAAGTATTGTCTGTTGTTAAATATTCTTAAATGCCAATAATAGTCAATAATTTATACTTGCATGGTACGTAATAGATGGCAGAAATTTCCACCTACTTTGTCACCCTCTAAGCCAGGAGTGGGAAGCCTTCTTTTCTTCCAGGTTCCACTTAGATATTTATAATATCATTTGTGGGCCACAGGAAATTGTCAACTTAAAAATTAGACTTCTAATAAAACATCTAATTAACTCACCCCTAATGGGGGGCCTAAAATGGCTTCTCTTTGGTGAGGACAAGGCCAGGCCAGACCAAGGGCCAGAATTTCCTCACCCCTGCTCTAAGTAATTCTAAAAAACAGGAGAGTCTCTCCTCCCTTTCTGATGTATTTATTTCTGCATATATTCCATTACATTGCAGTGGTTGAAAGTTAATTCTGGAGCCAGACGCATTAGAATTCTTAGTGGAACATCACTTACTGGCCATGGGGCCTTCCACTGTTAATAATCCTCTTTCTACTTAGTTGCAAAATAGGACAAAAAATAATGATATATGCTTCATCAGGTAAGAGTGAAGATTTAATGAGATAATGCATACAAAGCCTTTAGTTCTGTGACTCCCAGTCAGGGATAATTTTGCCTTCTTCCTTCCTGGGAACATTTGATCTTGTCTGGGCATAGCTTTTGGTTTTCACAGTTGAGACGTGCTACTGGCACTAGTGGGTAGAGTCCAGTGATGTTGAGCAGCCTACAGTGCACAGGCCATCCCACTGCAGTAGTGTTACTTGGTCCATCATGTCAGTGGTGCTGAAGTCGAAAAACCCTGATTGAATGTGACAAATGTCTGCTACATCACATGCAGCCAGAAAACATCAGCTCTTGCCATCATTATATCAGCATTGTCTTAGTTACTTTCTTGTTGCTGGGACAAAATACCCAACACCCACAACTCAGGGAGAAAAGATTTGTTCTAGTTCACAGTTCCAGAAGGTCATAGCCCATTCTCAGGAGAGTGGCTGGAAATGGTAGAACCACTTTGTGAGGTGGGGCCAGAGCCAAAGAGAACACTCCCCATGGCTTGGCAGAACAGAGCCAAGTGTGGGAGGAAAGGCAGAGCCAGCACATACTGCTGCAGGGAAGGCTCAAGTGCCTGCCCCTTTCAGCCAGGCCCCACCTCCCAGCAGAAGGTCCATTAAGCTTCTGGGAGACACTCTAGTTCCAAAGCACAACAGTTCCCATCACCGTCCCCGTCGTCTTCCTGCTTCTTCTCTTCCTCATGTTTGCTACCCTCAAATCACATACAAAATCACACATGCATAATGTTATCACTTCGTAATGGCAGTGTGGTGGTTTGGACCTGGAGTGCCCCATAAAAGCTTCATGCTCCTATGGATACTGCTCAGGGTTGGGATGTGAGGCCTCGCTGGAAGGGGCAGGTGCTAAGAGCTTGGCTTGGAGGGGAGGGTGCTGGTCCCACTCTTCCTCCCAGTTCTCTCTGCTCCACGATGCTGTGAGGATCTCTGTCACCCAAGCAGCTCTAGCTGCAGCTGCAGCCTCACTGTGTGGTTCCACTATTTCCCAGCTGCCCACTCATGAATGGACTGAGACCTTCTGAAACTGCAAGCTACAGTCTTTCCTCCCTAAGTTGCGAATATCAGGTATGAGTCACAACAACGAAAATGTACTAAGGCAGACAGTCTCAGAATTACCCTTGGAATTCAGATTTCACGTGACTTGGGCTTCAGCTTCATATCTTCATAAATAAAATTAGGTTTTTATTAGAATGGTTTCTATGAAAACCATATTAAAATAAAGACATCATGGCCAATTTAGGATTATCTTTGTTAGTCTTGAAGGAGGACAATGTAGGTATGTTGAGAACTGAAAAAATAATCTAACACATATTTTATTTTATCATGAGGTACATGATGTACTTAATGTCCAAGTTATGTTTTTAAAGTACTTTTTAAATTACTTTGGTTTACCTATCTGTAAAGCTCCTGGAAAACTAGAGCCAGGAATATTATTTCACAAATCCTTGATCTGGTGGAAGTATATGAAAGACTCTCTCTCTCTCTCTCTCTCTCTCTCTCTCTCTCTCTCTCTCTCTGTGTGTGTGTGTGTGTGTGTGTGTGCGTGTGTGTGTGTGTGTGTGTGTGTGTGTGTGTGTGTGTGTTTGTATAAAATGCTTATTTTGCCTTCCTTAATCTGGGCCTCTGCAACTGTTTTGTATTTTTGCCTCAGTACAAACATGATTTTACTGTAAATCAGTGGTCCCCAACCTATTAGACACTATTTTACTTGAAGACCCTTCTCCAAGGACTGGGGTGAGGGTGGAGGGGGTACTTGTTATACAGTAGGTTGCTGGGGGACAGCTTTGAAGTAGTGAGAATCAATTAGCAGGGAGCAGAGAAGGTCTTGTTACATTGACAAGATATGTATGTGCAAAAATGTTCAAGATCAATGTAAATCTTAAATTTTGTACTTATACACATCAATAAAACGGGGTGGGGAGTGGGAGGGAAGATCTGCCTCCTGTCCATCAGCAATGGTCTTAAAACCTAACTGTAACTCCCTGGAAAGAGGCAGAGTTTTGTTCTCAGCTCTTTCCCAGAGTACCAATTCTTCCACGGCCACAGACTGGTACCAGTGGTGGGGGCAGGAGAAGGGACAGGGTGGGGGACTCCTGCTATAAATAACTGATTGGTTCCCATTCTTTCAATACTGTTGGAAAAGGAATGATTCCACATCTCATCTCTGACTCCTGTGTGCTTGTACTCAACTCCTTGGTCTGGATTGGATGTCTGAGATTTTAAATCACCATGTGGTTCTTGAACATTTCACTCTAATTTTCACCCTACTTTTTTGTTCATCTGAGTTAAGTCATAACCACATCTATGAAGTTATGACTATTCTTGATAAATGAAAAATAAAGACACTGAAATTATTACTATTTAACTGTTCTAGATTCTGGTTAAAAGCAGTAAACACAATGCTACTTTTTCCCCCATTTTATTGATATGTATACGTGCAAAATTTAAGGTTTACAATGGAGTTGAGCCTTTTATGCACATATGTATCTTGTCACGGTGACAGGGGCTTTCCCACTCTCCTTTTGTCCCTCTCTCTACCCTCCCCTCCCTCCCTCCTTCCTTACCCGACCCCCCTCCCCCTTTCGCTTTGTTTTTAGTTTTAAGTTCCATAAGAGTTGTGCTCTGGGACTCTAGTATCAGAGAGACCATTCAATGTTTCACCTTCTGCTTCTGACTCACTTCACTAAGCATGATGTTCTCAAGTTTCTTCCATTTGCCTGCAAAAGCCTCCACATTGTTGGACTTTATTGATGCATAGTATTCCATTGTGTAAAAGTACCGCAGTTTGTATAGCAAAACAACACAATGCTACTTTTATACATTACTTTCTCTCTCAAAGGTGTAGCTGATTTTAATGACTTTCTTATTTGTCTCTTGACATTACCGAAAAAGGGAAGAGAAAATAAAATTTTGGAAAAACAGTTAACCCTGTGTAGGAAAAAAAATTGTGTGTGTGTGTGTGTGTGTGTGTGTGTGTGAGAGAGAGAGAGAGAGAGAGAGTGCACGTGCATATTATGTGTCTGTAAATATGGATAACTAATAAAAACATAATATGTTATTCATTTTTTAAAGTCTACATGGATTTTTCAAGAAGATACTTTTGTTTTCCCAGGCATTCAAAAAAATAGTTGTAAGATGAGAACATCCTATAAATAGTGTCATTGACTTCCCTAGGGAAAGCTTTCCTCCTGGAAATGACTGTCCCTTTCTTCCTTCTTCCCACAAGTTCATAATATTTCTCTCCTTGATCAGTAGTCATCGTTGACACCGTGGCCTTTTTTCCCCAGGCCTGGGATCTGAATTCGGGATGCCCAGGCTCCCATGTGGAACAGCTCTTGGGTTGAAACTCTTTGTTCTTTGTCCCTCTCAGAGAAACCAAGAATAACCTAGTCATGAAAGTATCCGTAGTTTGGATACTGGATACTTTTACAGATAGAGAACTCTGCTGATGCTTGGGAATCATTGTTCCCAAGTCTGTTACTCATAACCAACAGGGGATGTTAGTATATAAAACATAAACACTTATCACCAGATTAACACATGTACAAGGTGCCCCTAAGTAACCCTACATACAAAAGTATCTTAAAAATAGATAATAGAATGTAAAAAATTTGTCTGCTCAAAATTAGTTTGTCATAATATTCGAAGTAAAACTAATGCTATGACAAAGTTACACAAACACTAAACCCACTCCACAGGATGTCCCAAGAGTCACCACATATAGCAAAACTTAACCAGGTTTTGGGACACTGTACTCATTTCCTGAAAATAATAAAATCCTTCAATTACTGACGTCATGTTGCTGTGTAAGTTAACTCAAAAGTATAATTTACCCTTAAATAAATTAATAAGACAAGTGTTTCTTGGTACCATTTTTTTGAGAATAGGTTTTTTTATTATTATTATTCTCCCTAATGAACACTAGGTCTTTGTAAAACTCTTTGGCAATCAGTTTCATATGTGTCTGTGTGTGTTTAGTGAGGACCACATTTCTCCCAACATGTGCTTATTCGTGGTGTGTACGTTCTTTGCTTACTGCTTAGACACATAATAAAAATGAGAAGGAAGGAACTAGCAAGAGAATACTTGTGAAAAATGTTCCAAATAGCCATGTTAGGACAAGAGGCCAACATGCCTGTTTTTAAAATGCAGCAAGTGACCAGGGCAAAAGCCCTTTTGCCACGGTGTGATTGATTCAGAAGAACTACATAGAGCCTTGTGCCATGTTAGCTGTTCAGAGAGGCTCTGACACCTTGAAAATACTAAAATGTTCCTCACATGCCATTTTCTCTCTTGACTTTGAAATGCTAGTCCTTCTATTGGAGTCTAATCTGTTGCAGTCAAAAGTGTTATTTTAGAAAGAGGTGTGAAGTTGGTCCGCTTCGCTGTTGCGTGCCAGAACATCTAACTCGGAATTTTAAAGCCAGGAGCAGCTTACAGAGAGGTTTCTGTTCTCCTTGGAAGACTGTAGTGTGGACAGGCGCTGACCGGTATAGTGCCCACTTTGGTGGATAAGAAAACAAATGCTTTGCTGTGAATCCTTTAAAAAGGCTACACTTTTCTTTTATATTTCTTTGTGATGGGTTCATGTGCTGTAGGGCAGTATAGTGCAGTGAGTTAACTAATGAATATAACAATTTTATTCTCTCTCTCTAATCCTTCCTTCCCTCTCCTTGTCCTTCCCTCCCACACCCTATCCCCCCTCTTCCCTCCTCCCCTCCCACCTTCCTTCCCCCTCCCTCTTCCCTTCCCCCCCACACCTCTCCTCCCCTCCCACCTCACTTCCTTTTTTTAACTTTATTCACAAAAGTTTTCCTAAGCACTTCAGGCATAAAAAACAAACAAACAAACAAACAAACAAACAAACCACATTGGCCCCAATAACACTGCTTATTTCACACTTGTTTCCCTGGAACACCAAACACTTCCTAAAACACTTTCTCTGGAAAGAAAAAAATATCCTAGAACAAAACGACACAACAATGGTCACACAAATGCTGCCTTAGGAACCAGGTCACCGCTAACGCTACTTGCAGAGTTCTTTGTGCTTAATTCTTGAGAGTGATATACAAATAACTCAGTGTACCTACATATGCACATGTAGTTTCAGACACATATATACAACACATTATCGCCTGTCCTATGTTTTTAGTTCATTCTCAGTTTTTCTCATAAGAATATGTTCATTTATGCATCTTTTTTTATAAACATAAAATAGCTGGAGGAGAAGCATAGCTTATCCAAGGTCATTCCAATGACTTCGACCACAAAGCAGCTCCGGGGTGAAAGTCAGAACAACTGTTTCTCACGAACTTCTACTTGTAAGTAACAGTGAGACTTTGTCAGATCATTTCTGTTTGGAGTCTACATTTTCTTATTTAGTTATTTTGGAGATTTTCTCCCACAATTACTGTTTTTGTTAGTAGGTATTCATGACACATAGTAATTACATCCTACTTGAGGAATTGCTACACACACATACTGCATTTTAATGATTTTACTTCCCTGTCCCCTCCTGGCGCCCCATCCCTCCTATTCCCAGATCTCCTTCCCTTCTCTAACAAAGTCCACCTGTTTCCTCTCATTGCTCCTTTATTTTGCTCTTCAAATTAATTACATTTTTAATTTCTCACATCAGATAAGCCATACCAAATTTATCCCCCATGTCTGATTTGTGTCACTTGACATTGTGGTCGCAGAATACACTGATTTTTCTATAAAATTACCCTTCTCTATAGCAGAGTACTACTCCACTCTGCATTTATACCCCAATTTCTCTTTCAATGCATCTGCTGATGGACATATAGGCCACTTCCAATATTTAGTTTTTGTGAGCTGTGTTGCTGTAAACATGGGTATGCATGTATCATTGTATTATGATATGAACTCTTTTGGAAAGATACCCAGCAAACATATAGCTAGGTCAAGTAGAATATCTCTTTTTAGTTTATAGAAGAATCTTCATACTGAATTCCATTGTCTCTGTATTAGTTTACAGTACCACCAATAATGTAGAAGATTCTTTTTTCTTACAACCCGGCCAGTATGTGTTGTGTTTTGAGTTATTGATAGTGTCCATTCTTATTGGAATAAGGTGGAATCTCAGTGTTGTTTTGATTTGCTTTCCTCTAATGGCCAAAGTTACTAAACATTTGTATGTACTTACTGGCTATTCATACTTTCTCTTTTGAGAAGTATTCATGCAACTATCTCTTTCTCGATTGGATCTTTTATTTTGTGGGTCTGATTCCTTTAGTTTTTTAAGTATCCAATCTGGAGGTTGTCTCTTACTCTGTTGATTGTTTTTGTTTGTTGTACAGATATTTTTTATTTTGAAGTAATCCCATATGTTGATATTCCTTGGGCAGTTAGGTCTCTGTTCAGAAAATCCTTGTCCATGCCTATGTCTTCAAGATTTTTATTTTATTTTCCAGCAGATTGAGTGTTTCTGTTTTTATATCTAGATCTTTTTATTAGATTTTAGTATAGAGTGAGAGCTATAGATGGGCCTGGGTTTATTCTTCTGCCAGTTTTCCCAGCAGCATTTGTTAAAGAGGCTATTTTTTCTCCAGATAGCTTTTCATGGAGTTGCGCTTAAGTAGAGCAAAGAAATGGGCTGTAGCCAGGAGGGGATTTGGTAAGAAAGAGCTTATCTAAAGGTAAAGATGATCACATATGTGTCTGATGATGGGGAAATTGGTAATGGATGATAAGGGAAAAATGACTGTGAAGGTAACTTGAGTAGGCAGTAGCGTGGGATCTGCTGCACACACAGATGGGCTTGTCCCAGGAGTATGGAAGCGTGGAATGTGCCAGTAAGAAGGAGGAACGCAAGGCGACTCATGGAGGTGCCCCTTTAATGCCTTTATTTTATTCAGACATTAGGAAGTGGGATCCTGGGGCTGGAGCTGTGGAGTAAGGTAGGGGTAACGTAGGATATTAATAGTTGTGTAAGCTGTCAGCCGGGGACTCAGTTGGGGCTGGGTCCCTCCCTGCAATGGGGGCTGGCCTCTGCACCCCAGCCCTCCACACAGCATCCTTCACCCTTTCCCTCCCTCGGCTGGGACAACCAGAAATATCCACATATTGTGCCAGCATCCCTTGGAATCAAAATTCTCTAGCAGAGAATCAGGGGGCTAAAGAATGCACAGTTGTCAGGGAGCACACAGAGCCCCGCCACGGTGTGTCCTGAGCTCTCACCTATGCTGCGCTCCACTCCGCCGCACAGGTGTGGACGTGGGACGGGCAGCATGCTAGAGTAAGCAGGCTGAGGGCTCGTCAGGTGAGTGCGATGGGGAGAGAAGAGGCGGGCCAGATGATCAGTGTAGTAGTTGACCATGACTGTCCAAGGGCCGATTGACAAATACAGTGAATGTTTACATTTAAAAAGTAAAAGATAGATTGCTGCGATTCCTCCTCCAAACACTCCCCCTTGCTCCGAACACACTTATCCCATTGTTCTTGCAACTTTCAGTAGCAGCTCTAGAGATTCTTCTTTCCTGAGTGTCTTTGAGGAGTGTGATCAAAAATGCAGTGAATGTCCCTGCTCTTAGCCATCCAATGGAAAGGCAGGCTCATCCTCATCCACTTCATTTACCAATCTGGCACTGTTTTCATTTCCGACTCTTCCTCAAAGAGAAAATTAATCTTGAAAGGTCAACATTTTGAATCAGTTCATGACATCGAGGCAGGAATGGCACAGCTAAAGACTGTCAAAAGAGGCCTTCCAGAACTGCTTCAGAGAGTTGCCCTGACAATGGGAGAAGTGAGTTCTGAGCGAGCAGAAGTGAGGACATATGTGGAAGGAGATTAGTGGCAATGTATCTGTTACTCTAACCATTTTTAACTTTAATCACACTTTTTTGATCATACCTCATGTACAGGGCAGGGATAAAGGCAATGGGGGTGACAGGAGGCCTAGACTGTAATCTTCTCTGGGGTCGGAAGACCACTGGGGTTGGGACCTAGAGAGAGGGCCACCAGGCTGGGGATTTTTCACATGTCACCTCCTCCCTCCCCCCTCACCACCACGGGTATCTAGGAAGAAAGTCCCAGATGGAGGAGGTGCAGGACGAGCTCATCCACAGGCTGACCATTGGTCGGAGCACTGCCCAGAAGAAGTTCCAAGTGCCACGGCAGAATGTGCCAGTCATCAACATCACGTACGAGTCCACACCCGAGGACGTGAGGACGTGGTTACAGTCGAAAGGCTTCAGCCCCGTGTAAGTCCCTGCCGGCACGTGGCAGTTCCGTGCGGGATGTGTGCCGAGTTTCCAGGACACCAAGGACTCTTGATAGTAGAGCACAGGCTGCACTCTTCCTTCCGTGCTCAGGACGTAGCGGTAGCTACCGCAGAAATGATTCAGCTGGTGCCACTCTGTGTTCTCGTTGGTACTGCCTTAGCTCTTGGTCCTTCAGTATTCATTTGTTCATTATTGGTCCCATAAGCAGCTGTCTGTGGCTGGAGGCCTGGTAATCATTTCTTCTTTTCAGGTACACAGGATAGGACTAGGATCTTAGCAGCCCCTCTTCCCCACGTGCACCCCCATGAGCTGGTCAGGGTGGTAGTGCATGCTTTCTTCCTGCTAGAGAATAGTCTATCTCAAACTAGTGATGAACAGCTAACTTCGCCTGCCATCCATTATATTATTAACAGAGCTTTTGGTAAACCCATAATTATAATCTAATATATACAAACATTTATATGTATCTGGTGCAATGAACTATATTAATAGTACATATTTGAGGAAACTTGACATATTATAAATTGATTTACCCAGGGTGATTAGAAAAGAGATGATTTGAACTAGGCCTGGAAGTGCCGGTCTATAAGCCCCACACTCTGGGAAGCTGAGGCAGGAGAATTTCAAGTTTGAGTTCAGTCTGTATAACTTAGCTATGAATGAGACTCTGTCTTAAAATTAAAAAAAAAAAAAAAAGCTGAACATATTTCTCACAATGAAGGCCCTGGGTTTAATCCACAGTACTCTCCCCCCAAAAATTTAACTGCTACTAGCAAGTTGCTTATTTCAAGGAATATATGTTAAGTATAATGGTATTAAACTCAATGAGCTTCTTTTTAGTACTTCATAACCAATAATCTTGTAAAAAAGAAGTGTCAGGGTCATGACCACGAAAGTCCCTTATGATTGGCTTAGCTGAGCACATGGTGCATTCAGTGAACATTCCTGCACATGGAGCACTTAAAAGAGAGGCTACTAGTGGAAACAGAAAATAAAGCACCTTGCAGAGAGAGAGAGAGAGAGAGAGAGAGAGAGAGAGATTACTAGCAGAAACAGAAAATGTCCTCTTTTTTTTCCCTAGACGGTATTTTGAATGTCCTATTTTTCTTTTGGTTTTTGTTTGTTTGTTTGTTTTTTCAGAACCGTCAATAGCCTTGGAGTGTTAAATGGTGCACAACTGTTCTCTCTGAACAAAGATGAGCTGAGAACCGTGTGTCCCGAGGGCGCCAGAGTGTTTAGCCAGATCACTGTACAGAAAGCTGCTCTGGAGGTAATACCAGTCGGCTTCGGCTGGTCAGATGTAGGAACCACAGATGAAAAGCTCTTGTCTGCATTGAGCAACTTACCTTCCCTCCCTCCCTCCCTCCCTCCCTCCTTCCCTCCCTCCTTTCCTTCCTTCCTTCCTTCCTTCCTTCCTTCCTTCCTTCCTTCCTTCCTTCCTTGTACTGGGAGTCAAGTCTATGGCTTTCACACTGAGCTACATCCCCAGCCCATTTTTAAAATTAATTTCTGTTTTCATTTAGTATTGATTTTTGCAACAGGGTCTTGCTAAGTTGCTATGTTGCCCAGGCTGGGTTCAAACTTGTGATCCTCTTGCCTGGGACTCTAGAAGTGCTGGGATGACAGGCCTGCACCACTGAGTCCTGCTCTAGATTTCTGACCCATGTTGACAGGAGCTTCTGTTGATGAGAAGGAGTAAGGAGAGGGTGCCAAAGGATTGTAGATAGGGCCAGAAATTGAGGAAAGGCTGCATGACACAGGGTCAGAAACTACAAAGGCAAACCGGATGCTCCGATCCCTCTTTGGCTTATTTTTAAATATCCCAAAGGAAGATGAAGGTCTTGCTTGATCTAAAGTCTTCTGGACCATTTGTTTACCCAATTGCTGTTCCTGCTATACTTCTTCTTCCGGAGAGTCTAGAATATTGCACATGCATTATTAATCTGTTTTTCTATTGTGTTCAAATGGAAGGTATGGGTAACAAGTTGTCTGAAGACCCTCATAAAATGAAAAGTAACTGTTAAACCTCGGTGAAACCCAGAAACTTCGCTTTCATGAAGGGAAGGTGTAGCCTCTCGCTTCTCGGAAGAAACGCTAGGAGAAAATCACAGCAGACTGACTCCGAGCTCTTTCGTTGCACGACCCGCCTCTGACACAAACCATTAACCATCTTGTCTGAATCCTGTTTGCTTTCCAGGATAGCAGTGGCAGCTCAGAGTTGCAAGAAATCATGCGAAGACGGCAGGAAAAAATCAGCGCTGCTGCTAGTGACTCAGGAGTGGAATCTTTTGATGAAGGAAGCAGTCACTAACCGGTTGTTTTTTTTTAATTCTATTATTCTTGGCATTAGTCCAACATGCTTTGTTTTAAGAAGCCTCGAAGGGAATGCCGGGTGCGGTTTTTTCTTTGTATACATAATTTATCACCATAAGAATGCATGAAGGAGTAAGAAGGGGCTGGCTTTGGAGCCCATTGCATTTACTAAAATTGAAAAAAAATCGACTAAATTTTTTGACTTTTAGAAGTATTTTTTCTACTTCACCAAGGTGATGTTTCCTTTCTGAAATTAATTATTTCATCCCATCTGATTGAATAAGAATTTCTCTCTTTTTTGATGGTAATAAATTTACTCACTGTAACAAAGAAAAGATGCCATCTCTGATTCAAAATGCTAACCATTTCAGGTTCCTGTGACCACAGTGTTGTGATATCTGTCACTCACAACACCACTCAGCTTGGTCTAGCCAGCCTCTGCTTGGTTATGTCTCTCCTCTGGCATACCCAATGATAGAATAGATTTATGTAAAGTTCTTAATGCCAACAATTGAAAATATATATATAAAGAGATATAAAACATTTGAATGAGCTATAAAGTACAGCCAGGCCTTTGGATGTGCAAATATAAACCGATGGATTTGTTATGACTGTTGATTCCAATCCCTCACATAGCTTGTATTTTGACTTAGTTTCTATATTCTGCTTATTATCTATACTGTGTTCTTCAATATGGGAAAGCACAAATGGGAAAGAGGTCATACACACCCAGAATCTGTCAAAGGAGGTAGCCTGCATTGGTGTGCATTACAGTATTTTGCTTAATGAAGGCCCTGGTTATGAATATTGAAAGAAGTAGTTAAGAGACTATTGGGGCCATTTTCTGTGTTTATCTGTGTCAAGTCTTTGGTAATGAGAAACCCTTGATTTACACATACTTTAATCCTGTGAAAAGAGTCTAGAAAAAAGAAAGATATCTAACCTTCAACAAATGTTATTTTTGAAACACAATTTTTTGTCATTAAATGTTATATTATTTCACATATATGAAGCAGATGTTGTGTACGAATGTTGTATATTTTAACATAAATCCATTTAGAGAAATTATCTAGATTCATCAATATTTCATAGTGCCTTTTCCTCACATGAGTCAGCTGGAAAGTCTGCAATAAACAGTATTTGCTGTATGTTGACAAATGGCTCTGTCTCATTGACAAAAGAGTTTCTGTTTTGTAGACTGGGGATCGTGACTGGATGAATGGGACAAAATAGAGCTCAACTTAGAAAAAGAACTAGGTTTCAGTCCATTTCTTAGGGGAGAAACTCCCACAATGTTTTCTTCCATTGATTCTCTCCTTCACGTCCCTCTTCCTTCATTATCATTACCTTCTGCCATCTGGTTGCAGCTGGTAACAGTAGGAGAAGTTTACTTATAGCATCAACTGTAGCTCCTCAGTACTTCCATGTAGATACTTGACTACATAGCTACAGTAACTCTGTGAGTTGTATTTTTTTAGATAAGGAATTTAGCTTTCCCAGATGCTGAGTTTCCCTAGATCATGAAGAATCTGGGACTCTTTCATCCACCATATTCATCTCTGTCCCATAACCTTTAGATAAAGTAGAGCAAATGTTGGGGTGATAAAATGGAATTAGTTTAGATCTTTTACATTTCATAAGTAAGTACTGACAGCTATTTATAGCCAAGTGCTATCTCAAAATCTCTGGAATTGTCAGGATAAGACAAAAGAAAATCAGATTAAAACATTAAGATAACCTGCATGCAAAGTTTCTTATTTGGTAGTAAAATTAATTGATATAATTTCTGTCTTTGTGTTATAACATACAAAAAGGAATATATCTGTATTCTAGAATAGTTAATCTTCCTTGAAGAATGTTTATTCTTTTTCTACCAAGCAGTTTAATGCTGCCTGATCCCTTTAAACTTCCAGAGATTGCTTTATGCTTTGTTAGGACAGAGCATGGAAAACTGAATGTGTGTGTGTGTTCCAAGACTCTGTAACTTGGCAGGACTTGATCTATGAAAAATCTTCTGAGGGCTTCGCTTTAGGTTTTATTTGTCCCTGGTCAGTGTCCTTTTTCATTGTAGTTTGGGGTCCTTAGTTCTTTTGCATGTGTGTTGGATGAATGTCTAGGATATTTTGTGTCTCGGCTGGATTCCCATGTGCCAAACAAGTCTCTTCATTTTTCCTGGGTTCGACATTCAGTGTCCTTTAACAAAAATTTCTGACAGCACTATTCTGTCCTCAGCATTGGTGAATTTTAGCTGAACTGAGGATTCATGGTAGACTCATAGATTTCCATAGCATTGCATGTGCAAATGTCTCCATTCTGATACCCTTAGAGAAATTCCACTCGCTTCTAGTACCCTGAACTCTGTGCTTTGGCCCTCTGGTTCAGTGAGACTGCTTGGATCATCACATGCTGCACTGGGGAATTGTCTCCGGGCAGGAAGCCAATGAGTTTCATTATCCCAAAGACTGTAATCTTATTCTGCTTATAAAAAGCAGCCAATAGATTTTTATCTCTCCCTACTAGGCGCAGGGTCATGAGAAGCTAATAATGAGAGTTGTTCCAGTCACTCAAAATTCTCCCTTTCATACTAAGGAAATGAATAGGGAAATTTTGAGATTCCTTTGTTTTCTAATAAGAAAGTTTAGAGTCCAAACCACCTTCTCCACGCTTGTGCGTTAAAGTCTAGAACACCATCGGAGAGTGCAGAGATTCAGTGAGGGAGTCACGTGAAGACTGGTTGTTTCTGAGCAGAAGAAAATGTTCCTTCCATACACACTTTGTGTGTACTTGAAGAACTGGGTATTCAAAGAAAGCTGAGACAGGGTCTCTGCCCATTAAGGAACATACAATGTAAAAAGCTGTCTTCCGGCTTATCCTGTAGCTACTCTTCTTGGTCTCCCTGGGCAAAATCATATCTTAAAACTAGCACGGCTGATTTCCCAAAGATTGTATTTTGTGTTTGTGACATTCAGCTTCTCCCAAAGGATATACGTTAACATCTGGTACAAAAACTCTGAGTAGGGTTATATAAAGGGCCCCTTGGGATGGAAGGGAGGGAAGGAGCTTGTCATCCTAACACCCTTTCCTTGGATATTCTTTATATAAAGCGAAGCAAAACAAAGCACAACAAAATATAAAGAATCCATGTAGCTGTGGTTGCTGTAGATGAGCCCCAGCGGAAGGCTCTGTTCCCACCCCCGGGTCCCTTACAGGGCTGCAGCTCCCCCCCCCCCCCCCCCCATGGCTCTGTTTCTCCCACTTGTCTTCTTTCCTGTGACTTGGTCCTCCGTGTCCTGCTCTACTAGACATTGAAGACCTTCCCCACATCGTAGTCTTCCCTCACGTCTGACGACTTTCTGCCCTCAGGATTCTAGGACCAGAAGGAAGTCGGTGCTCTGAGTTCATTTTCATACGAAGATCTCATCTGGGGGAATTAGGGGTGGGGTGGGAGGGAAGTGGGGAGGTGGTGGACATGCTTAGCCAAAAGGAAGAAACTCTTAATACCCAAACGTTTAAGGTTATCTCGTTGTGTTTGTGAAAGAAAGGATAAAAATGAAAGCCAGCTCGAGAAACAGAAGCACTCAGAGCTATGGAAGTTGAGGCAATGTGGCAGTCAGGCGCTTGAGCAGAAAGAGGTCCAGACTCAGGATCTCTCGGTGTGCTGTGGCATTTTTATAGCCATTGCCTCCCAAGGAGTCTGGGTGCATTGCCTTTAGCTCGGTGCTGTCTGGAGTTGAGCAGTTGAGCAGTGAACCAGAAGTGCCTAGTCTAGGCAAATCCACAGGCTCCTTCCATCTTGACTCTGGTCTCAGGTACCTGCCTCCAGTTCCTGCTCCTTCGCTGCGCTTTCTGGGTGGGAGAGCACTGAAACAAACTTTTCCCTCATACCTGTCTATGGCATGGAACATAATTTGTCCAGCTCCTATAATTTCAAAAAATGAGCATGTAAGTTCTTTTGGTCTATAGGGGAAAAAAATGGGAAACACACACACACACACACACACACACACACACACACACACGAGAAACCCCATAACTTTTCCATTTGTCTCACCTTACAGTTTTTTGCTCCCAGCTGTATCACAGGCTGAGGCCCTCCATCCTCCGATCTATTCTTAAGGAAAAGGAAATTAATTGGCTTTGTGTGTATTGAGAATTTAAGCTATATCCCCACTTTACAAGTGAGGGCAATTAACACTTCAGGAAATTAAGTAGTTTGTACAAAGGTCGCACGAATAAATGGAACAACAAAAATACAGAGACTCGGCTCTCTGGGACTATTGTATAGTAGACAAACCCCTCATAATCACAGGTAGGTATCTTAAAAGTTTTAGAAACAGGAAAGAATTTCAATGAAGTTTTATATGCTATACCACTGCACAAAGCAGGTGAAATCAGTTCTTCTTGTTGGAGCTACGGAGGGGCGATGTGGCACCTTATTTGGAAACCAGTGACCCATGGCTTCTTCCCCCTGACGCCTCTTACAGGTGACCATGAGGTAGACTGTGTGCATTGGTCTGCAGCAGCAGTTAGACCAGGAAGTTCAGTTCTCAGTCTGCGAGAGCTGTGATCAGAAAATCTGAATATTTGACTTTACAGATATATTACAATAAAAACACACTGTCATTAATCCCTCCCAAAATGCTCCTCCTAGTTGCAAGCACACTTAGCTGATTATCCTTGCCACTTTCTGAAGCAGTTCTGGGAGTCCTCTTTCCTGAGTAGCTTTGTGAGGGGGCTGGAGAAATAGCACAGCAGTTGAAGCGCTTGCCTAGCAAGCACAAGACCCGAAGTTCAATTCCCCAGCACCACATGAACTGGACATGGTGGTGCACAGGTGTAACCCCAGCACTCGGAGCCAGGAAAATTGCCATGAGTCCAAGGCTAACCTGGACTACAGGACCAGCCTGGTTTATAGAGCAAGACCATCTCAAAAAAATAAATAAAAAATAAAATAAAAAATATGGTGAATGCTGCTGCCAAGCACTGTCTGACAAACAGGCCGGCCAGTAGAAACACGACAGTGTGTCCACATCCACCTTGTTCCCCAGACCTGTCACCATATGACCTCCAGGACATGGACGCAGCCACAATACTGCACCTAAAAACACAAGATTTCCAGAACCGCTACACAAAGTGGCAAGAAGGCTGGGATGTAGCTCGGGATTAGAATCTTGCCTAGGAAGCGTGGTGCCCCAGGTTCGACCCCCCAGCACCTCGTGCTATCTGACCTTGGTGGCACATCTCTGTAATCCCAGCAGTCAGGAGGCTGAGTCAGGAGGACTGCTGTGAGTTCCAGGTCAGCCAGCACTACGTGATGAGCGTCCGCCAGCCTGGACTTCAAAGGGAGACTTGTCAGTGGCAAAAATGAGGGGGTAAGTGTTGGAAGCAGGGTGAGTATTTAGAAAAGGGGTTTTAGGGCAATGTGTCATTTACTGTAATAATTTTTAAAACAAACATTCACTGTATGTTTCCATCACACCTCCTACATCTTCAGAAACGTTCGGATGGCTGGCCACCCCTTGTTCTGATTAGATTAATAGAATCGCTTTAAATGTCCTCTTAAAATTCCACACTTATGCCTTGCAGTAGAAATTAAATCAAATACCAATAAATCAAGCCCAAATGAGCTGACTCTGGCCCCGCCTTCTCTGTTATCCCAGACCAGGAATAGATGGATTTTTACTAGAAGGAATTTTGGTGTGGCTTGTGCAGTAAACAGAATAGGAGGTTCCTACAAGGCAGCTGCTAAAGGACCAGAGCAGCACGGCCATTAGTTCCCAGGCTCAGCCAATTGCCTAGCAATGGGCTCTTTTCTAGCTTCCAAAGTATAACCATTTGCAAGGCGAGAAGGCCAGAAGCCACCCATAGCCACTAAATGCCCTGCAGCCAGTATGCAAGAGCACATTCTGTGTTAGGTTAATGGCACAAGGAAGTTAGCTTATTGGCTCATCTCCAAGGCCGATCTTATTCTAGGGCAGAATTCAGATGCTTGGGTGATTCATTTGCCTTGGAGCAAAAAATGAATGAGGAAATGATTATTGTTATTGAATACCTTGATGATGGTCTAGTGGATTTATAGCAGGCAAATTAAAATAGCAATCTCAAGTTGCCCGGAAACTTCTATCTTCTTTTTTAGCACTTGTCCAGTTGAGATTTCTGTAGCTCTAGGGCAATAGTTCCAAACTTTTTGGCACCAGGGACTGGTTTCATAGAGTACAGTTTTTTTCCACGGCCAGAGAGGTGAAGCGTGCTAGCATCACCCCTGAGCTCCACGTTAGACCGTCAGGCTTCACATTCTCATGAGGAGCTTGCAGTCTGTGTGCGCAGTTTACAACTGGGTCACTTTGCTGTGAGAAGCTAATGCTGCTGCAGGTCTGTCTGTTGGAGGCAGAGCTCAGGTGGGAATGCACACAATGGCCAGTGGTTGTAAAATGAAGTCCTGTCCCACAGTGTGCTCTTAGCAGGCCAGTAGCCCGAGGGTTGGGGCATGCGAGCAGGCGAGCTTTCTGCTGGTTATATGGTTGCCAGCACCTAATTCAGCAGCAGTTACCTTTCCTCTAGGGATCTTGATGTGGTTTGTGCAGTAAACAGGACAGGAGGCTCCTAGGAGCAGGGGCTGATGGGTCAATTTGTCTCACATGTTTGAATGAACACAAGCAGCAGAGCCATGTTCCCATGGGATTGGAGAAAGCCAAGGGGCCCAGTCACCCTTAGGCATCGTAGGGCTAGAATGAACAGGACAGTTTGGAGAACTGAATATGCTGTTTTGGGCCATCATTCACCATTTATTCAGTGCTGAGTCTACCAGGTCCCTTGGTAGTGCTATCACAACCCATTAAAGTTTTACCACAACCCCCAAAGTAGGTATAATGTGTGTGTGTGTGTGTGTGTGTGTGTGTGTGTGTGTGGACACTTAGCCTCAGAGTTAGTACGTAGCAGTTGGCTTCTGGAGGTCACCCTACTCCTAAGCCATCAGAGCCCAAGGCTCTGTAATGGATGCACCTTCAGACCATAATACCAAGTGAAATAAATCAGACACAGAAGATCAAATATCACAGTTTCTTTTATTTGAGAAGTCCACGATATAAACGAAGAGCAGAATAAGAGAGAGTTGATAGGAAACAAGAAAGTAGACCTCATGGTGATGGGAAAGGATCTGAGAATGAGCGAGCTGCCAGGGAGCACAGGAGGGGAAGTGACAGTAATTACCATGTGGTATGCATACGCCCCAGTTTCCCAAGATGAACGCCATTATCATGTATCACAAACATATGCAAACATAAAAACAATTTTTTTTTAAAAAAATTAGGGACTGTATTTTTAAAATTAATTACTCTGCATTTCCAAATCACCAGGCACCATGCCAAGGGCTTTACCCTTAATCCTCAACACTGCCTGGCCTGTGGAGGAAGCTCTTTATTGTTCCCATGAAGAAGAAGAAAATCAGCTCACAGAGGATTTACATGACACTCACAAGTGGTATGTGCTCACCCCAAGCCTCTGTTCTTAACTTGACCCAGGCGTGCTGATATGTTACAGTTGGCACATGGTGGCTTCCTTGACTTAGAAATACAGATCTTTTTAGGCAACATTTTGGTACAAGGAATTTGCAGACTGCACCATGACAGATGTCCACTGCATGTGAACTGGGCCCTAGCATTGCTTTGTAGGAAACTTGCCCCACCAGCCCCCACACTGGGGAGGTCACATGTGCTGGACATAAAACGCACACATGGCTGATGCATTTGCTAATAGGAAAGTGAAGTTGAAACCCTCCTCTGGAGGGGAAGCTCCTGCTTGGGCAACGCACGCCTACAACATATTTGTATTCTGAGTTTCTGTGACTGAGGGAGAGGGGAAGGAAGGGAGTTGAGGTGTGACCCTGGGGAAATGGAGCCAGTCTGGCTCAGGTGCCAGCTTTAGAATCTCTCACAAAATCTGTTGAAGAACTCCTGGATGGTCTTTGCAGACCATGGGAGGTTGGCTTGTGCTGGGGAGTTATGTAACATATACTAAGTTATTTCAGATAATGTGTTTGTTATCTCTTTGAAGCCCTTTATAATGGACTGAATATGTTTTTTCTCCATGCCTCCATCCCCAATTGTGTGTTAAAATCCTCACATTCAGTAGATTTCTGTGTGTTTGAGCTTTTATGTATTGTGGCCTATTGTTAAGAGACGTACAGGACTTTGAGTCAGCTACAATAGCCTACCTAGTGCAATGCTAAAAATGTAGTATATTTCTTAACCAATAGCCTGATGATGGGGGGTGGGGGGTTTGTGGAAAGCAATTACTTTTTTAAAAGATTAGGAGAGGTCTGCCTCAGAGGAAAACCCCTTCTAAGGAGCAATACATGTATTTTTTATTAAAACTTTTTTGCCAAAATTAATTTTATTAAATATATATGTATTTGTGATTCATTCAGCTGGAGACATTGGTACACATACATACTACATTGTATTTTTACTTCCCCTTCCTACCCTCACCCCTCACTGCCCGATCCCCCTTTCCTCTGCACAAACTCTGTCTTCCTGTTTTCTTCCATCTCTCTTTTGTTTTGCTCTTCTGCTTTTTTTTAATAGTTTGGTTTTCTGGTATGAAAGGTACAGTGTGACTTAAGAACCCTCACAGCAAGTTTGGTGGCATAGTCCTGTGTGCCCAGCAATTGGGGAGACTGAGGCAGGAAGATCACAAGGTTAAGTCTAGCTTAGGCACCTAGCAACTTAACAAGACTGTTTCAAATGAAAAATAAAAATGGACTAAGGATGTAATTCAGTGCAAAGGCCTTGGCCTGGATCCCCAGTACCCTGAAGAGAGAGGGGGAGAGAGAGATGAGCCCTCCTGCTTTGTTGATTCCTTGACCTTTCCCTGGGATCTTGTTTTGTATTGTGTGTCAATTTTGTGTGATTCTGTTTCATATTGAACCTGTCTTCTAAAAATTGTATTGGGCTTTTTGGGTGTCCTGAGAAGCTCCAGTTTTGGTTTCCCTGTGCTGCCACAGGTCAATACCAGAATCTCAGTGCCTGCCAGAGGGGCTGTCTCTCTTGATCACATTATGGGACAGGACAGGCATACAGCCATTTTCCAAATAGTGATTCAAGGCTATCCAAGTGCTGTCCAGTTTTTGGCATCACCATCTATATTTGGGTGGTGGGTTAGAACAGGGGTCCCCAACCCCTGGGCTGTGGACTGATAGCCTTGTGGCAAGTAAGACGTGGGCATCAAGTGCAGCCCTCTTCCTGTCAGAGGCTCTCAGTAGGCCCTAATGCCACTGCTGATTGCTAGGAGGCAGAGCTTTGCTCTCCTCCTGTTGCTTCTAGCCATTTCAAAGCTCTGCTCCAACAACCTACTGTATAACAACAAGTAGGGGAGAATGGTCTTCAGATCTGTCCCTTGTGTCAAAAAGGTTGGAGACCACTGAGTTAGGAGAAGAGAGCTTGAATGAGAGTTTGAGTCACATCTGGTGATTTTTGTGGTTTAAGAGCTAGGAATCTGTGGTGGTTAAACTTGATTGTGTCAACCTAACTGGCCTGAGAGCCATCTCTAGGATTTCTAGGTATGTCATGGAGATGGGACTCTACGCACCGTATCTGGTCTCTGCCCCTTTCCTCATCAGCACTATCCTGCTCTGCTTCTCAGCCACCATGGGCTCGGCAGCTCTGCTCTACCACACCCTCCTGCCACAATGCTCCTGCGTTGGAGTCAGCTGACCATGGCTGAATCCTTTAAAACCATGAGCCAAGTCAAAGCTCTCCCCGCTTAAGTTGTGGGTGTTGGGTGTTGTGTCTCAGCAACGGGAAAGATAATAAAGAATCCCTCCATCTTCCATTGGCCAGAATTGAGTCACACAACCTCATTGTAACTGCAAAGAGGCTGGAAGGTGTAGCTCCAATTTGCTCTCCCTTACCTGTAAGAACAGCAGATCCACCTGATTCTGCAGGGTAATAGCTGTGCTGGAGTCATCTGTGGAGGTTCAGAAAGACATTTTCACTTTTTCCAAGAAGAAAAGATTCAGAGGCAGGTCTGAAGGAATAGATCACCCATCTAAGCTTCAGCAATTGATGTCTACTAGTTGTTTTACAAATATTTGCTGAATGCAAGAAAGAATGTATGTCATTGTGTTGTTTAATGTGGCTCCAAGAGTATTTAACCCATCATTCCTGCCACTCTCTAAAGCAGTACTGGAAGTCCTCTGTTGTGTCTTTAGTTACTGCCTCAAAGAATGGAATCAACTCAAAACATTTGTGTTTCATGGTCATTTTGATTTGGGGGAAGAGCCAGAAGTCATATGGCGCAAGATCCACTGAATAAGACGGATGAGGACACATTATTGTCACATGTTTATGGACCTGCCTTTCTATTGGATATACCTCAGCAGCACCATTCATGTGTTTTTTGATCACACCTTATAAAGACACTCATGAAAGAGAATTTCCAAAGCTACTTCATAAAGTGATAACAGCAGTGGAATGGTGTGTTCAAAATGAAGGGATGTATCTGGAGGTGAATTAATCACAATGTGTCTTTTGCTGTAGTAAATTTTAAAAATTTAAACATTCCCTGTGCATTTTGATCACATCGCGTGAATACCACCTTTGCTGCCTGGAAGCTGGTCGTCTCTTCAACATAGCCACGGGCACCGTGTGCTCCTAGCGCCTGCCCTTTCACCGACACATGGAAGTAGACTATGGCTTCAATTCTATGTCCTCATGGATACATGAGGATACATCCTTACACTAGTAAAATCTTTAGACATGTAAACAAAAGGAGGAAATACTCTCTGGGAAATGAAGGGATGGGCAGCCTTGTAAGGCACCCGTCCCTTACACCAGAAGTATTTAGGAGAAAAGAACTAGCCATCTGCTAGGAGTCCACGAGGTTCAGAGTCCTATTGAGTCAGAAGAAGGCTAGCTGGGTGGTTCTTACTAAGAAAGCTGGACCACATCAGGGTCTCTGATGTGTAATAAGCAACAAAAACAACTCTCTGATGTTCTGACATATAAGCCATTGGGGGGAAAAGGCTATCATTTTATTGGCTAGTGAGTACACCTGGTGGGAAGTTTTAGAAGTTATAAGAATAAAAAAAGTTGGGGCTAGGTTGTAGCTCAATGATTAAAGTATTTGTCTAGCAAGTGCAAGGCCCTGGGTTCAATTCTCCAGCACCACATAAACTGGGCATGGTGGTACATGCCTGTAATCCAGCACTCATTAGTCTGAGGCAGGAGGATTGCCCTGAGGTAAAGGCCAGCCTGTGATACATATAGTGAGTTCAGGACCAGCCTGGACTCTAGAGTGAGAACCTGTCTCTCAAGAAATAAATAAATAAATATAAAAGAAAAAAGATGTCAAGACAGACTTTAGTCATACTTTCTTAGTTCTTCCAAAACAAGGAAGCTGATTCTTAGCATTTTTAAAAGCCAACAATACTGCTCCATCTGTGCTTACAATGGTGCCTGACAAGGCTGGTCAAGAATTCATCAATTGGTTGACTTGTTCCTTCACCATGAGTAGATAAACATTTGTTGAATGAATGGGTGGATGAACAAATGAATGTCTTTAGATTGAGTAGCCCTGGTTTTCCCAGGTTTTGATACTATGACCTGTTGTTTTTCCATATGTCTGATATTTCTTGTGGCCATCCCTGGACAACTGTTATGGTTTAGATCTAAGATGCTCCCCCACTAAGTCTCATGTTTTTGGAAGGTGATTGAATCAAGGAGGCATTGGGCTCACTAGTGGTTTCATCCACCTGGAAAGGTGTCCCGGCCTCTCCCTTCACTCTGCTTCCTGGATGCCATTGGTTGAATAATTTTCCTCCACCATGCTTCTCAGCTTCACATTTCTGTTGTGGAGCCCACCAACCATGAACTTAAACCATGAGCCAAAATAAACCTCTCCTCCTTTAGTTTGTGGGGGTTGAGTATTTTGTCCCAGCAACAGGAAAGTGACTGATAGATCAACCTTCAGTCTGTTAAGATCTTCTTATAATGCAACTCCCAGAGCTTAAACACGATACTTCTCATCTGTCACCAACTGGCCCACCAGGATAAAGCCACATTATAAACATCCACATAAGCTCTAGAGTCCTGGAAGGCCAGGGGCCAGAGATGTAGCTGGAGTTTGTTTCACATGTATCCAAATGGAGCTATTGAAAACCAAGGATAGAAGCCTGCAATTTTGCATGTTGTGTATTTGCTGCCCTGTGACCCCTTGGCCAATGAAAATGTCAAACCCAGTCATAGGCATGGCTCCTTGGCTCTGCCCCATGCCAGTGCCAACCTGGAGGTCGATGAGCAAGAAGTCAAGCCAGCTATTTGAAGCACATTGCATCAGACATGTCCTGGGGTACAAAGGAAGGCCTCCTTGCTAGAAAGCTGGGAGAATTTTGGCTCTGAGAGAGAATGGGCTCAGTAACTCAAACTCCTTGGCTAAGGGCCAATTCTTTAGCAAGCCTATTTCAGGTGGCCTGTAAAAATTCAGTCTAAAGCCTTGAGCTCTTGATTCTCATGATACCACTATAATCTCCCTTGAGAGTTGAGTTCTCCTTTGAAGGGACAGGGACAATTTTTAACAAAAAAAAAAAAAAAGAATAAAATCTGACATGAAAAACATTGTCGTTAACTGGGCCTAAGGCACAGGCTTGTCATCCTAGAACTCTGGAGTGTTGAGACAGAAGGATTGTTTGAACACAGCTTGGGCAATTTAGTAACTTTGTGAGACTTTGTCTCAAAATAAATCTTAAGAACGAGACTATGGGCATAGGTCTGTGTGAAGGCCTTGGGTTCAGCCCCAGTATCACCAAAATAAACAACAGATTCCAAAAATATTGGCACATTTCTTATTTTAAATTTTATGGACAATGTTACCTTTGAGTCAGAAAATAGAGATTTTGGTACTAGAAAAGACCATCCAAAAAAGTTGCCATTCTCCCGTTCAACTTAAATGAAATCATTTACTGTGTAGTGGCAGTATACTCGTGTAACTATTTTGTACATTGAGTCTAAATGGTCATTTCTCTATTATTTTCATAAATTGTCTTTTGCAGGCAAGGAATATGATCTCTATAGGCCCTAGAGGCAAATATTTTTGCAATTCTAAAGTCTTTAGCTCTGTGTGTCACGCTCGCAGGCTGTTTGAACTGCATGTGACGTTGTTGCCTCTGTATTCCTTCAGTACAAAGCACTACTCAAACGAATTTTAAAAGCCTAATTACTTATACAGTGACCCTGAAAGACTCCCTTCTGAATGCTAAATTTGGGTCCTGGGGTGAAAATAGAGCTGTTTTTAGTAGGCTTAGGGGCCATAAGAGAAGAAGATACAATGCACTTTTGGGTATGGTATGTTTACATTTTTAAAAAATTATTACAGTAAAAGACATTGCTATTAATCAAATTAGTACCCTTCACTTCAGATATACGTGTCCCATCACGATCATGGCCACTTTCTGAAGCAGTTCTCACAGTTCTCTTTTGTAAATGTTTTTAGTTGGGCTGTCACGGCAGATTCAAAGCATTGATCTTTCACGGTCATTCTGACTTTGGAAAAAGCCAGAAGTTGCTCGGTGTCAGATCAGGTGCATAAAGAGGATGAGAACACACCACCATGTTTATATGTGCCTGCCTTTCCAGTAGACGGGCCTGCGCAGCGGCACACACAACAGTTTTTGCTCATATTTTGTAAAGACGTGAGAGACGACCTCAGAACTGCTTCAAAGAGAGGCAAGCACAAGGTGACCGTGTGTGGGGTAAAGGGAGGTACTCTGAGGGGCATTAATGACAATTTGTTTTCTCCTGTTGTAATTTTGCCATTTAATCACTCACCATACACTTTGATTACTTCTTGTGTCATATCCAGTCCTCGGACCTGCAAACTACAGAGCTACAGTCAGCACCTCCCTCATTTTACAATCTGTTAACTGAGTCTCAGTAAAGACATGTTCCCAAGTCACTTTTGGGATTAGAGCCCACGTCTTTCTAGAGAGATGCCTTTCTTGAGTTCACAGACTATGGAGCTCCAGGGAATGGGTTGATGGCTGCCAAGGCTCAGGGGGAGTGACCTGGCCCAATGCGTCCCTGGGACCTTCTGTGCCTCTCACCTCACCTGGAAAGCTACATTCTGGAAACTTCGTCTTTTTTGGGGAAGCGGAAATTGGCCTGGAATTATTTGATCTCTTCTGCAAGGAGGTGCTGAAGAAAAGCATGAGCTGCTCAGGAAGTGCTTTGTTTCTGGGAAGTCAGGTTCAGGCGTAAACATACTTCTGCAGGCTTTCCGGTAGTGGTGCTGGAAGTATAATCACCTTGCTCGTCCACAAAATCTACTCTCTTTCTTTCTGGACTTTTTTTTTTTTTTTTAATTACCAGATATAGACCCCAGGGCTTTTGTACTGAGTTACATCCCTAGCCCATGTTTATTTTGAGCCAGGGTCTTGCTCAGTTGCTAAGTTGCCCAGTCTGGGCATCAACTTGCAGTCCTCCTGCCTCAGCTTTCCAAAGTGCTGGCACCACAGGACTGTGCCACCAGGCCCTGCTCACTTCTGTCTTCCAAGGTTACACCCTTCCTTCCTGGTCTGTGCATGCTGGAGGATCTAAGGATGTCACACATACAACTTCCACCTTCTTTTAATCATGTGTGTTCCTGAGAAGGGCGTGATGAATTATGAAAATTCCTAGAGGGGAAATGTAATAAAAAGTGAGGGTGAGAAGCAGGTGAGAGGGCGGCAGCAGGGAGACGAGAACTCAAGCACAGGAGGAGAGTAAAACGTGACAGTGCCCCAGGAGCCCAAGCTGTTCGCCTGCAGGGCCTGCGCTTCCCCTGCCACCCGCCCTGCCCTGTGTGCTGACACCGAACTTGCTGGCGAGCGTGGGCAGGGCCTCTGCCAAGGTCTGCTGTGGCCAGGCCTTCTCAGTGACATGAGCCGGTGGGGTGCGCAGCTGTGCGTTTGGCATCCTCTCCGTCACTGAGGTTGCTGGGGAAATAGGAAGCTGATTGGGAAACTATCAGGAATGGAAGGGAGCCCGGGAAGGAACAGAGTCAAAGGGTCCGGCACACAGAGAGACACCCAGAAAGTGACGGGGAGTTGGGGGGGCGGTTACCATCGCTGCACCGCCGCAGGGTAGCGGCCAGCTTGTATTTCAGCTCAAACTGTTTCCCTCTGGGTATCTTCACCATCACTTCTTACGTCTCAGGAAGTGACAAAGCATCAGGCTTCACAAATGCCAACAAAGTCCATTTGGAAAATATTCATGTCACCATACACCATCATGTACTGTCATTATACAAAATCCAAAGAATGACATGTTACTAATTACACGGGTTAAAAAATGAAACAGACAAACCCAGAAGAAAAATAAATCAAACCAACAAAAGTCTCTCAGTTGAAATCCACAGAGATGTTTGACATTATTATGAAAGGATGGAGCCAAAGAACCGTCCGAGGAGCATGCGGAAGTTCATTGCCATCGTTTCAGAAAGCCCCAGCTCTCCCAGCGGGGGAGGAAGGGAAAGTGTGCTGTCACTGCAGTGTTTACTACACAAAGAAATATGCAGAACAACAGAAACAGAAACTTGAGGCACAAAGATCACTCAGACGGCAACGAAGTTTAGTGTCAGACTCGGCACGCTTCTGAACCAGCTCTGGTTCCTTGAAAAAAAAAAAAACAAAAACAAACCAAAAACCTTGAACAATGATGGAAGAAGTCCCAAAAGGCCAAAGAAGAAACACTCAACTATGAAGAAAGAAATACCAGGAACTAGAACAGTTAACACAAATTATTTTTTCTACTCTACCTTGAAGTACGAACTTTCATATTTCAAATAGAAAAAAAACACATGTGGAGCAAGGGGGTAGATGCCCTCCCTCCCATCTTCCCCACACCCACTTTCTCCATTTCTGAACCAGTGGTTTCCAGGCTGGAGAGCGATGTCACTGGTTCGCTTCCTTTGCAATAGAATGACATTTTCCTCAGGTGTAGTTTTGCCTCTTTTAAATAATGAGGTATCTATTATTTGATGCTAACAGTGCTTGTTCCTTCCTGGGCTTTGAGGCTGATCAGTGGTGTGGGTTAAAAAAAAAACAATTCAACTTTCTGCTGAAATCACACACATACAGAAATTATTGCACTTTTTGAAAAAGAACAAAATTCAGCCCAACCAGCAAAGGGCCAGCTAAAATAAACTCTGTGGAAGGATCATACTTCCTGCACTTTGCAGACCATCTTGTCCTCTCTGAAGGTGTCCTGTGAAATTTAGTCCATTAAATGTCCAGAAGTGAGAGTCCAAAAGACACTGTAGGCTCCTTAAGGCTAAGTCTTCCCACTGTTTCTATGAGATGTCATCTCCTTGGCCACATACTACAAAGCAGCAGCCCATTTCAGCAAAATGACTAGCAGAGGCCCTCTAAAAATCTGGAAGCAAGGGAGGATGGGTGCACATCATATCCTCTCCTGCAGAGAGAGAGAGAGAGAGAGAGAGAGAGAGAGAGAGAGAGAGAGAGGGAGTCAACAATCCCCAAGGATCTCAGCAACCTCCTCCAAGCTCTACCACTAGCTCCCCCATACTTAGCCCCATTACCCGCATGCAAATCTTTCTATCCATGTGACTCCTCCCTTCCATGGATCTGCGTTTTTCTTTCTACCTGCACATTTGCCTCTGTGTTTCTTCAGCCTTTATCCTCCCAACTCACATATGCTCCTCTGCCTCTCTCTTGACACATGGACAAGTACAATACCAATGCCACCCTGCCACTTCTGATCCATATGCTTCCTACAGCTCCCTGTCACACCCCAGTACACTGCTGCCCTCCCCCACTCCGTCAGTGGCTCCCCAACTGCAATATTTACATACGCTACACTCTGTTGACATGCTCAGTGGTTATGTTGCTTGTTACCTCAGCCAGTATTCAGTACACCTCCTAAATCCGACCTCCGCCAAACCTGAGCATGGGGTGTCGAATGTTGTCACTACACTCTCAAGACCGTGCTCCCATAATGGGTGAGGCTAAACCGTGTTCAGACTCCACTATTCTGAGATTCCATTGTCATTATTTGTCTTTTTCTGGAGTCTTTACAGTGACCATTTATGATCCTTGAAATCCATAACATGTTAGCACAAAATATCTAGGAGTTGGATGGCGGCAGCCAGCAAGCCATTATCAGAATGATTTAAGGTTATGGTGGGGGAACAGGAGTCAAATCATCAGGAAGTGTGAAATTCCTGGTAATAACCTGTGCCTGGAATGTTCCCTAAAGGCTTGTATGGTCCCCAGCGGGTGGCACTCTTAGGAAGAGCTGATGGAAATCTTCGGAGGTGGGGCCTAGTGGGAGGAAGCAGGTCACCGGAAGTATACTCTTGGAAGGCTGCATTGGGATCCTGGCTCCTTCCTCTCTCTCTCCCTCTCTCTCTGACATTGTGTCACAGCAGCAGAAAATACATTGTTCCTTGTCACTACCAACAGGGAGCCACGGAGCACAGAGACCTGCTCTGGTATGTGTCCTTCCTTGTGATCACCTCTGCAAGGCCAAGAGGTAGACAGGCAGACCAGGCAGGGTGAAGCCAGACCAATACAACGGGCCACACTGGCCTCTGGCCATCCCGCCGCCTACCCTCGCCAACCCGGTTGTCCTAAAGTGGAGTACCTGCAACAACAGCTCTTCTCTACTCACTGCTCCAGATTCAGAACTAAGACTTGCTGACGTTCTCGTAGATGACGTCGCTGATGTGGAATTGCTGCTTCTTCTTCATCCACATCAGCTGCACACACTGGTGGATGAAGATGTACTGCTCCTGCGGCACAGAGCACAAGCATGTTTCAGGTGGCGTGGGGACGCGTGGGCTTGGCAAATGTGCAGGGTTTTAATGTCACAAGGGTTTTCATGATTAGGGTGTGATGTACAAAGGAGATCATTTCCATTGCTTACTGAGATGATTTTGTAGTGAGAAAATCCAGAGAATCAACTACAAAACTACTTTTGTTAGTAATCAGTTGTAAGCTGGACCTGATGGCCCAAGCCTGTAATTCCGCACTCTGGAAGGCTGAGGTAGGAAGATCACAAGTTTGAATTCAGCTTTGACAACTTAGTGACTCAGAGAGACCCTGTCTCAGGATCAGAAACTAAAAATGGACTGAGAAAGTAGCTCAGTGTGAATGAGCTGGGCTTGAGCCCCATGCACTAGCAATAATGTAATAATAATAATAATAAAGTTTAGAACATCAACACTTTTTCTTATTTTATGGTAGAATGTCTTTCCTCAAATTCATTGAGGTGTAATAAAAACAACAGGTATGTAGTTAAGATATACAGTGAGGTGATCTGATAAACCTCATGAATTGTTAATTACCAGCAAACTAACACATACCCTCACTCGGTTACTTTTTGTTTGTTTGTTTGTTTTGGTAACATGTAAGATCTGCTTTAATCAAATTTCAAGTACATAATACACTGTTATTAAGTAAAGTCACCATGAAATACAGGGGTCCCAGGCTACAATGTACATAAACATATTAAAAAGATATTATTAAATATAAAAACTGGCAGGGTTGATTTGTCATAATAGTTGAAGCAAAACTGATATTATGAAAAAAAATTTTTGCAAGCACTAAATTTAGTGTATAGGGTGTCTCCAAAGTTCACCTTACATGTGAGAAATCAACAGACTTTTGATCATCATTACAAAATACTAAAGGCAATTAATAACCAATACATTGTGGGACTATTTTGAAAAAGAAGTGTACTATTATATCATACACTGAAATAAGTCTAAGGACGATGAATGAATTAAATAATACATGAAGGAAAATAGAGGTTGATTCCTCTCTGATTACTTTAGGAAATGAATTTTTAAAATTAAAAGCAATGGGATAAATTACGAATACAAATTTAAAGCTACTGCATGTCAAAAAATTTACAAAGAATAAAACAAAGATCAAGCCAGAAACTAGGAGAGAAAATATTTTCCAAAATTATGGCAAAACGTTAATAATGGTTTTTGCTAAAAATGTCATACAAATCAGTATGCAAATAACACGCAAATAAAAAATAAGTATAGAGAACACTAACCACAAAACTTATGGACTTAATCTTTTGTCTTTAATGCCTAGCACTTAGTTTGTCCTTATCAAATGGTTTTTGAACTAAACTGAGGAATTTATAACATGCAAAATTGGCCAAATAATAAAAATATAAATTAAAATTGTTATTTTTCGTCATTACAGTGGACAAAGCTAGGGTGGTAAAAAAAAAGCAGCTTTCAATAACACTGAACTGAATTTACTGAAGCAAAGGCTATTACTTACTGTTGGTGGGTTAAAAACACAGTGTTAATGAAAACTGTGGACACAGAGCAACAGGGCAACAGGAAGAAAAAATAAACAATGTTATCTAGGAGGGAGGGTGGTCTAAGTAAGCAATGGTGGGTCTCTAATAAAATATTAGTCCTCATGATGAGATATATAAGTTTTAGGCAATTTACTATATATACAAACTAAAATACTAAGTGAAAAGTTAGCATAAAACATACATGCATATATATATATATATATATATATATATATATATATATATATATACACATATATGTATAACTTTCACACAGTTGTGTTCATATGCCCCAAACATACAAATACAATTGGGTGAAACTTACACTTGAGTGAAATCTACAAGAATATCAAGGTTGTGTGTGGTATGAAAAAAAGAGATAATTTTATGGCTTATTTTCTTTATTTCCCAGGTTCTCTATAGGCATTACCATTAGGTCCTTAAATGTAGCCTCCAAATAAGATCCAGTCCAAATGTTCACAGGATTTTAAGAAGCCTAGTGTGTGTGTGTGTGGGAATTGAGCCCAGGGCCTTCTCACTGAGCCATATCCCCAGTCTCCTTTGTTTTTTTTTCTTAAGACTAGGTCTCTCTAAGTTGCTCAGGCTGGGCTGAAACTTGGAATCCTCCTCCTCAACTTCCCAGAGTGTTGGGATTGTAGGCTTGTGTCACTTTCCTGGCCCAGCAAGAATTCTCTTGTACAACAGCTTCATACAAAGGATGTAATTAGCACTTCAACCCTCACTGGGTTGGTATCTCACCTACCTTGTATTTTTAGCAAGCTTTGGAGAACACATATCCCCTCATGGAGTGACAGCATCCCACCTTAACTAACTGAGCTCCCTGGAGGGCCTCACTCCATTGTTCTTGGTGTTATGTCTACACAGAATAAGAAAGGCCACACATGGCCTGAACTCTCACTCCATAGTCAGCCAGCAGATGAACTTTGTGCTATTTTGGACTCATTCCTGAGAGTCCCTGAGAAATCCCAGCTGCCCCTGTGGAGGACAGACTGACTCTGGGGAGAGGCTGCCAGAGGAAATCTGAACAAGGCGTTTAACCAAAATCAAAGAAACCCCAAGGCAGGCAAATGCCACACAGGCTTAATGATCCACCCTTTCAGAGCACTCCTCTACATGCCATTGGTAGATAGAGTGTGTGTTTCACCGTCTGTCATGAAAACCAGCGACCATGTTCTAGAGATGAGAATGGAGAGCCTGGAAAGGCAATGGCTGACTCGGGCCTTCTGCCTGGTCTGGCTCCCTGCCTTCTGTCCCTTCCTTCTTCCCTTCCTTTCTTCTCTCCTTCCTTACCTTTGTCCTTTCTCTGTCTGTCTGTGTATGTGTGTGGTGCTGGGGACTAAGCCTAGGGCCTGACACTGAGCTACATCTCCAGTCCAGTTTGATGTTTTCATTTGAGACCGGATGTTGCCAAGTTGCCAAGTTGCTCAGGCTGGGCTTGAACTTGCAATCCTCTTGCCCCAGCGTCCAAGAGGGCTGGGGTTACAGCCCTGAGCCTCTGGGTCTAGCGTTTCATTCTTTCTAACCATCCCTCTTCCTGGGTGAAGAAACCTTGGTAGTGGGTCAGGTGAGGAAGGAGGGGGAGGGATGTAGCTCACACAGCTTGTGGAGGCATGGCCCCAAACCATGGCTGATCCAATCAGCAGCCTCTGCCATTTTGATGGTGAGTGGAGGCAGGGGGAAATCAAGGTGACAGATGTTACGGACAACGTTGGAAAATTTGGGACCCAGGACTGGGAGTAAACATGGCATTGAGTCAGTGACAGAAAGACAGAATTCAAGTGGAGGGTATTGCGTCCTTTCCTGAATCGTTAGTGATTTAAAAATGGGAAAAGAATCAGTTTTCATTTACTCCTTCTTTACTTATTAACTTAGTAATTTAGATGACAACACGCTTGGTTGGGCACACAGGCCTGTAATCTCAGCACTCTGGGAGGCTGAGGCAGGAGAATCACAGGTTTGAGCCTCCCCTGGGCAGATTAGCAATTTAAAAAAATAAAATAAATTTTAAAAAATGGGCAGGGGATGTTGCTAAGTATGAAGGCCCTGGGCTCGATCCCCAGTACCAGATAAACAGAGAGAGAGAGAGAGAGAGAGAGAGAGAAGGAACATGGAGGCCGTAGGACTTGTGTGTGAATGCACTGAGGGACACTGTTAGATGAGTAAACCTGTGTTTCAAAATAGAAGTTGAACTATAGAGAGCAGAGGAGTGAGGGAAAATAAAGGTAATTGGACAAGATGTTCTAGACATAATTAGTAACAAAACAGACACAAATAAATAACCAGAATTGGAAAACAGTCACTGCAAAATCCCAAGGGAACTCAAGGTTAAAGCCAGAACAGCTGGGAAATCAGTAACTGGGACCTCTGCCTCTTTGCTAACTTGGAATTCTCCCATAAGAGTCCAGGGAACAGAGATCTTAATCAGCCTGTAATCCCTGCACCCTGGAGGCTGAGGCAGGAGGATTGCAGGTTTGAGTTCAGCCTGGGGAACTTAGCGACTTAGAGATATCCTGTCTAGAACTCAATAACAAAAAGTCCGGGGTGTAGCTCCTCTAGTCTTGTGTAATGAACACACCAGAGGAGTCACAAAGGAGTTAGAAACGCGAAGGCAGTCGCCCAGCCAAGGTAGCTTTTAAAAAAGGATTAAGATTTTGTAGTTGGGAAAACTCAAAAGCAAACGGGCTATAATCAAAGTCTATGAAGTTATAAGAGGTTATAAATTAAATGAATGGGGCAGACAATTTATCAAATCCCAGATCCTTAAAAGCTTTTTGGTCCTTTGAAGCTTGGAGATTAATAAACATAATAGGGAGTTTTAATCACATCTCACGATACAAATTTATGGTAGTGAAAGCCAAAAATCCGGCCTGATTAATAACACAGCATTTAATCACTAGGTTGTGGGGCTTTTCTGGGGCACCAGACGTATTTTAAACTTGTGATAACAAGGTGATGTGCTAGTCCCAAAACAGTAAATTAGAGGGCAGCGGGATGGAGAAGGAGAGGGCGCGAGAAGGCAGAAAAGAAAGGAATACTTATCAATGGGACTGCTGGTGGGTTACTCAAAAGCTGGAGGGGGTGAGGGACAGAGAGCGCAAAAGAAAGGAAGAGAGGCGGGGGGGCAGGGGGGAGAGAGAGAGAGAGAGAGAGAGAGAGAGAGAGAGAGAGAGAGAGAGAGAGAGAGAAAGTGTGAGGGCCGGTGCTCTCGGCTTCTGAGTTACACTGACATCTGGTGGTGGCGGGCATGGACACCAAGGGCTGCTGCTAACCCGCTGTGGGATCCAGCCAGGCTGTGTTCTGTCACGGGCTGTTCCTCCCACACATTCCTCCGGGAAAGAACTATTTTCCCCCAGAAGGCAGTAAATCGGGAGCCCAGCTGAGTGCCTGGAATTAATGAGCACAGAGTGTGGCTGTAACTGGGTTCTGTGCCCAAACAGGTGCTCAGAGGCAGCCCGGTGCTGTCTGCTGCCCATCAAGACTGAGCCTCAGGACCCAGCCGGGCATTGGAGGGCACGCAGGAGAAGGCTTGGGAGAAGAGGAAGCAGGGGCACCTAACAGGACTCGGATGCCTTATGCTGTGAAAATAATCATCCTTTCCTTTAAAGAGAAGGAGCGATGCCGATACAAGGCATGATCCAAAAATAAGGTGACCGCTTAAGTAAATCACATAAAAAACATCGGATGGTCTCTCTGATATGAGAGACCCAGACCACACCTATCTCATGGAACTTTAAAGACAAAGAGAAAGAGGGGGAGGGGGGAAGGGAGGGAAGGGAGGGTAGGGGGAGGGACAAAAGGAGAGCGGGAAAGCCCTTGTCACTTTGACAAGGAAAGTATGTGCACAAAATGCTCAACTCCATTGTAAACCTTAAATTCTGCACTTGTACATATCAATAAAATGGGGGAAGAAAGGACATACTGCCACCAATTCCCTTCAAAACACTCCCTCTCACTCCGAACATCCCATCATTCCCGCCACTCTCTGAAGCAGTTCCAGAAGTCCTCTTTCCTGAGCTTTCCTGAGTGTCTTTATAAAAGTGTGATCAAAAATACAGTAAATGCTGTTGCTGAGTGCCATCAAAGGAAAGGCCAGCTTGTGTGTCCTTAAATTGACTGGATCTGGCACCGTGTGACCTCTGACATTCCCCCAAAGTTAAGAAAACCATGAAAGGGAAACGTTCCGAGTTGAGTCAAGACATCAAGGCTTCTATGATAGCTCAAGGATGTTCAGAAAAGAGGGCTTCCAGAACTGCTGCAGGGAGCGGCAGGGATGACGAGAAAACTGTGTTCTAGGGGCGGAGGGGCCATGGCAATGTGTCTTTTACTGTAATAGATTTCTAAAAATGTGAAACATTCACTGGATTTTTGATTCTATCACCTACATATGGGGTCTGGAAATCTTTAAAATCATGAGAGACAGAAAGCACACATCTATTGTATAATCTTCACCAAAAGTGAACTGGGACAGAGTCACATGCAGGAAAAAACCAAGGGCAAATTCTCGGAAGCTACAAAGCTTTTTGAATCTAAACAAAAACCCATCCATTGCAGTCTCTGCTTGGTGGATCCATCTCGGATCACTTGTGACATGTCACTCACTCCCATTGTTTTTCTAGTTGCGACACTTCCAGCAGGCTAATATGTGGCTATTTCTTGTAGAGTCTGTCTTGGTTTAAACAAATATAATAAGGTAGTAAGAAAAACAAGAGAGGAGAGAGAGAGAGAGAGAGAGAGAGAGAGAGAGAGAGAGAGAGAGAGAGAGGCAACTGTCTTGAAAGAAGGTGGAGTATCAAAAAGTTCTCAGGGGAGGGCAAAGCTGGCAGCGCCTGCTGTCACAATCTCACCTCTGTCTGTACCATCGACATCCGGTACGACCTCATTTCTGACACCAGTCCCAAGATGTCCACAAACTCGTGATCCCGAATGTGCTGCAAGAGCCTGTCCAGGGCGATGAATGTCCCTGTCCGCCCCACGCCCGCACTGCGGAAGCAAATTCAGGCTGTATGTTAGACAGTGGGAAATAAACTAAGGGTTTCCAGAGGAGGAGGAAGAAGATGCTGAAGAGCAGCAGCACCATCTATGGAGACTTCCGACTTTAGTGATCCTTCTGCTCAGAGTCCAGTTTTCTTGTCCCACTGGACAGCCATCCTCCTCCCCACCGCCCGCCCCGGGCACTTCTCAGATAAAATGAATTGTTACCCTGTGTGAGCACCTGTGACGTGCTACTCAGATCAGTCCCTGGAGGGGCTGGAAAGGGAGCCACGAGTTGACCCTACAGTGCAGCAGATTCATTTTCTGCTCTTGGAAAGAATCATTTCGAGACGAGAGCACCTCAGCTGCTCGAGTTCAGCTTTGTAACTGAGCCAAGATGGCTGGGGCAGTGGTATCGGCTCTGCCCAGAAACTGAATTTACACAGCATTTGTAATCCACAGGCACACACACGTGTGCAGATGCACACACACACACACACACACGCCTGGGCATACACACACACACACACACACACACACACACACACACACACAGCACCTACCAGCCATTCTAGCTCACAAAGGCCAAAGTGCTGGAGCTGGGATTATAGAATTATCCGCTCAGATTGGTGTGGCCTCGTACCAGTGCCCCCGTAACACCTTTACCCTGCCTCTGCCTCAGAAGGCAGCCGGACAGAGCGTACTTATGCCTTTGATCTTGTGAAGGTGAGTATGAAATGCACAGCAGCGTTCTGTCACCAGGCTACATTCTGGTGGGCCCCTGTTCACCAAGTGCAGAGGAAAGATGAAACCTCAGGTAACTTTCCTCATGTGGCAACTCGCCTCGTATGATTAAATCTGATACGAGTTTATGGAATGATGAACTACTCCGTTTTTTAAAGATAATTCCTTATGCCCACTACTGAGGAGAAAAGGTCTGTGCCTAGTTTACCTGCAGTGAACGGTCAGGGGCCCTTTGTTCCTGATCGCCTGCTGTCGGACCATGTGCACGAACTGCAGGACACTCTCAGCAGCATTGGCGGTGGGCACGCCGTGATCCGGCCAGGCCGTGTAGTTCAAGTGTGTCACATCCTGCATCTCATCCGCCTTCCAGGAGGAAACAAAGCCAAAAACAAGCATTAATTTCAGCCTCCACCACCAGGATGGCTGGGCCTGGTGGCACAGTCTTGTAATTCTAGTACTCTGGAAGGCCGAGGCAGAAAGACTGCCAGTTTGAGCCCAGCCTGGGCAATTTAGCAAGATCTTGTCTCACAATCAAAAGTAACCAGAAAGAAAGAAAGAAAGAAAGAAAGAAAGAAAGAAAGAAAGAAAGAAAGGAAGGAAGGAAGGAAGAAAATGCGGGCTGGGGAATGTAGCTTAGTGTGAAGGCCCTAGGCATGATCCCCATTACCAAACTAACAAACAAAAGGAAACAAAGAAAAAAATATATTCACCAGCACAGCTCAATGTTGGTCATTGGAGTAGCTAAAAATTTGGGTTACACATGCTTCCGGCCTGAAGGTGGCACTGTGTTGCCAGATCCTGGTAACCACAGGATCAGTGTCTCCTAAGCAAACAGGGTCAGTCGGTGCTCCTGTCACACGTTTCGGCCGTTGTTTATGACCAAAGACAATACACATGTTATTGACTGGGTGATCCTTGCCGAGACTCTCCCCTCCTAAGGGAACAGGCCTTATTTTGTGCTCTGTAAATTTTTTTCCCACCCAGATGCACACTAAGAAAAAATCTGTGCTCCATCCTCTAGCAGCTCCTGTGCTAGCTCTCCGGCTGGAAGAGCCAAGAAAGAGAGCTTCATTTCAAGTGGCAATAAGATGGCAAAAATGTTTCCCCTGGTGGGATAATCTGCTGACTTGCACAGTGCTTTATTACTCTTGAAATAATCCATTTCTTGACGTATGCATGCCAAAAAGAGAGAGTGTTTGCTTCTAAAACTTGCAGTATCCCAGGGAAGACAGACACTGACAGAGAGAGTATAACCATAGTGAGTGTGACGGGTCAGCAGTTATGACAACCTACAGCGGCAGGAAGAACTGATGGCCTCTGACCACAGGAAAGGCTCGACTTGAGCTGAACAGTACTTGAGTAGAAACGTGCTGGGGAACAAGGAAGAGATGTGCAATTGGAAGGGACAGACAGCATGAAACACTGTTGGAGGCAGCCTGGGCGTCGCCTAATTTACACTGCAGTTAAAACCGCTCTTAACTATCAGTGGTTAAAAAGCGATTCATGTCTTGTCAATATTGATCATGGGTGGATAGTTGCCGGTGCCTGTGTTGTAACTGCTACGGCGATAGCTTGCTGGTGAGGATTTTAGGTTTCACAGGTCATGCAGTTTCAGTTGTGACCACACGAACTTGATGAAGCGCAAGAGCCATAGACAACACAAACAAAACACATAAACATATGAGACCTGTGCTCCAACCAGCAGGAGTCTGTAGCTAGCTAAGAATTGGGCCACACAGCAAGAGGTGGGTGGCGGGCCAGCACAGGAAAGCATCATCTGTATTTATAGCTGCTTCCTGTCACTGGCATTAGTGCCTGAGTCCCACCTCTGGTCAGATCTACACCAGTATTAGATTCTCATAGGAGCATGAACTCTCCAGCCAACTGTGCACATGAGGGATCTGGGTTCTGTGGTGCTTGTGAGAATCTAATGGCGTCAGTCCGAGATCTAGCTGAGGGGTGATGCTAGTACCACCCTCCTTCCCCACATCTGTCTCCACAAAACTGGTCTCTGGTGCCAAAAAGGTTAGGAACTACTGTAATTGGGTGTAGTTTATGGAAACTGAATTTGGAATTTCATATAATTTATATGTAATATTTTGTGATGCATATTTTTCTAAGCTTTTGTCTCAAATGCTACAAAATTAAAAAAATACTTTCAGCTCATGAGTTTTACAAAATAAGTCAGTTTGAGGTTGTACGTACTTTGCCAAACCCTAGTCTACACTACCAGGAAGAATGTTCTATGCGGTGAGGGACACAACAGCTAGGGCTCCCCTATTAATTTCTGTTCTCAACGGGGCCTCATGGTAATTCCAGAACTTTGGGAGACTAAGGCAGGAGAATCATAAGTTCAAATTCCACCTGACAATTTAGCAACTTAGTGAGACAATTGTTTGTCTTAAATAAACAATAAAAAGGCCCTAGGATACTGCCTCAGAGTGAAAGCCCTGTGTTCAATCCCCAGTAGAAGAGAAAACATAATTTTTTTTTTCCTCAACAACATGCTCCAATGAACATGACTAGTAAAAGCTCTATCTCTGTGAACTGTTCACAGGTAAAAAGGTAATTTGGTTGACGTTAGCACCTAAGTCTAACGCAAAGCTATCCAACCTGTGCTCAAGGACTTGTCATCAGAAAGAGAGAAAAAAAGGCATCATAAGAAAAATAGACCTTTCTGGCATTCAAACAATCAGAAATTAGAACTTCCAGAAGATACAGTACCATGATTAATAAGGCCTCTAAGAGAGGTAACTTCCAAATGGTAGAGGCACATTATCATGATCCCCTAATTTTGACCATCTTGATCCCATCATTCTGCTCACTTTCTGAAGCAGCTCTGGAAGTTAGGAGTGTCTTTCCAGGGTGTAACCAAAACTACAGTGAAGGCTTGTGCCGAGTGCCATCCAAAGGAGAAGCAGGCTGATAAACACATGACGGTGTGTCCTCATGCTCCTTATTCACCGATCTGGTACCACGCACCTTCTGGCGCTCCCTCAGAGTGAAAATGACCTCAAAAGGTTGATATTTTGAACTGATTCAGAGCATAAGGGCTGCCATGACAGCATGACTAGTGAGCAGATAAGTCTGTTTGAAACAAGAGGCAGCATTTTGAGGGGACTGATGGTAAGGTACTTTATACTGTAATAGTTTTTTATTTGGTATGGTATTTGCCAATCATCATACTTCATATATCCAAATTATGCTAATATGTGGCTAGTATGAGTAAAGAGAGTATTTCCCCCACTGAACAAGCCTGAGAAGCAATGATTAATGGAGCCTTGGACTGCCACGAGGTAATTTGAGTTGAATCTGTATAGACTCCATTTCATCATCCCTGAACCCCCAAGTCAACTATTTCACTCACACCATCCTTGATAAAATGGAAAACAACACTAAAAGCGGAATCTTTCTCTTGAAGGAAATATTGCAAAGCCCAGAGTACTCATTATCTGATGTGATAATAGACTTGTCGCTGGGCTTTTGTGGATGGTGGGGTGTGAGTGTGGTATAGGTACAGCTTGGGGACAGAAACTGCACTCCCACTTGGAGACTTATTCCTCTGTTCCCAAACCTTTTGGGACCAGAGACCAGTTTCATGGAAGACAATTTTTTCACAGATGGGGTTGGGTGGTGCGCTAGCATCCCTGCCTCAGCTCCATCTCAGATTATCAGGCCCTAGATTCTCATCAGAGCCTGTGGCCTAGCTCCCTCTCATGCCCAGTTCACAGTTGGGTTTGGGCTCCGATGAGAACCCAATGCCGCCACTAATCTGACAGGGATGTGGGCAATGTGCAGAAGATCAGAAAGTATATGAATCTTCACACACTGGCCCGCTGCTCACTTTCTGCTGGGTGGCCCAGTTCCCAAACAGGCCAAGATCTGGCGCTGGTCTGTGGCTTGAAGGATGGGAGCTTCTCACTTACGTAATGGATCCGGAAGTGTCTACAGGCCCAGTCTTCCTGCTCCTCCTCTGAGACCATCTCCACTGTGATGTCTCCATAAGTTATGGGTTCTTCTGTGAAAGGCCAATAATGGTCACATTTCACCTGGAGTGAAAATAATATGGCCTTGTAAAACAAATGAGCTGGGGAAGAAATTAAGTCTATGTGTGGGTTGGTGTATCTATTTGTGTGCTTTTGTGTGTGTCTATGTTTACCTATTTGTCTATCTGTGTACGTTGGTGTGTATGTTTCTGTACATCTTACTTGCGGTCCTATTTGTGCCTGTCTGTGTATGTCTACTTGCAGGTCTATTAACATGTATGTGACTTTGTATGTGTGTGTGTCTGTGTATATTTGTGTGTATGTCTACTTATGTGTGTATCTCTCTGTATGTCTAACTTGTGTGTCTATTTATATAGGCATGTGTATTTGTGTCTTTGCATGTCTACTTATACGTGTCTATTTGTGTAGGTGTCTCTGTACATCTTTTTATGCGTGTATTTGTGTAGATCTCTATGTGTCTACCTGTGTGTGTGTCTGTCTACTTGCATGTTTGTGTGTGGACATGCATATCTTTTCATGTGTCTGTATGTGTTTGTGTGTCTGTGTGGTATTTCTCTAGGACACGTGAAGGCACTGGCTTCTGAAGAACCCTCACACAGGACTACCATGAGGATGTAAACAACACGAGTCCAGCCATCCCTGTGACACAGCGAGAGCTTCCCACATGACAGCACAGGGCACGCTGTGGGGGTCCTGGGGCAGCCCCAGGAGGTACGCACCCTCCTTTTCTCATTACACTGAGTGAGCATGACAATAATCTGAGACTTCTGTTGGAGAACCATCTTCCAGAAGTCATTCCTGGTTTCAGGCAGGGGCCCCTGGGTGGCAATGTACTCCTGGGGTGAGTTGTATCCCTGAAAGATAAGTGACAAAGGTATCACTTAACCAGCCACAGTCACCACTAAATGCTGTTCCACATATGCAGGGAGAACTTACTGATGATAAAACTGGCAAAGAATTACACACACCTGTGTGATGTTTTTCCTCCTTTGATCAAAGAGGCAATCAGAGTAACTGATTAGGTGGATCTGTGTGATTTTAAGCATCAGTCTCTGCATGTCTATAAAATCACATTTACAGTGTTTCATGATGGCACTGGCTTCCTTCCTTCCTTCCTTCCTTCCTTTCTCTCTCTCTCTCTCTCTCTCTCTCTTTCTTTCTTTCTTTCTTTCTTTCTTTCTTTCTTTCTTTCTTTCTTTCGGTGCTACAGATTGAACACAGCGCCTACACTGGGAGCTACACCCCTCAGAATCTTTTTTGTTTGTTTTAGACAGGGTCTCACTAAGTTGCTAAGTTGCCCAGACTGGGCTTGAACTTGCAGTCCTACTGCCTCAGTGTCCCAAATCTTTAAGGATATTTTAAAAGTACAGGTACTAGATTTGGTTAGAGTTTGAGTTTGGTTGTTGAAACTGAAATTTAAACACAAAGAAGATGATCTTAAGTCTTATACCTACTTTGCTTTTCATTAGCCCATTACAAAGAAATCAAAATATTCCTGATTTATGGCATCTTGCGCCCCCATTTGTTTTCCCATGAAATTGTGGAAATTGTTCTCAGATTTTGGTCACGAGGTGAGAAGGCTTCTGTTCTCAACTCTCTGGCCCCTCTGGGTGGCCACAGTAGTCTCCTACTGGCTGGTGAGGGGCTCTAACCTTCAGCCTCGTGTCCTACTTACAGGAATGTAGTTGGCATTGATGTAGTCTGCTCCCTCCTCCTCGTTAATGGAGACTAGTCTCACTCGGCTGAAGTCATCTGCGCAGAGCAAGGAGGAAAAAATATCAAAAATCAGAGGCAAGAAAAAAAGGACCATCTCTAGCCCGTATTCAGTTCAATCAGTTATCGATGGTGTAGGTGGGCAATTTGTCATCGCTTAGTACGTTAGGCTTTCTCTCAACCTCTTCCTGAAAATACGTTAAGTATCTTCCACCCACTACTTTCCTCTCTACACAAGATCCCCTGTGCGTGGAAGAATTGTCTCCAGGTTTTGGGAAAACTGTCCTGAGTATTTACAAGAAGTAGGCTATCATGTGATTGTGCAGGGAGAGTCCGTAGCTTAAATGGAAATTTTCCATTTCACCTGAGGACATCCAGAGAGCTCACTCCCATGGGGAGACTGGAGAAGAGAAGGTATGTGGTTCTTTAAAACATTTCCTTCTTTCATTTTCACGCTGGGGATAGAAACCAAGGTCTTGGACTGCTGAGCGTATATTCTATTCCACTTGGAGTTACAATCCCAGCCCTCACTATTTACTTTCTGACTTACTGTATACATTTGAGGAGTATTTTATATGTATTACTGCTCATATACACATATATCTAGGAGAGTGCATATGCTATAGGCAAGCCAATTAACATATCTATCACTTTAATTGATCATCGCTTCTTCACTTCTTTTTTTGGTACAGGAATTTAAAATCTTTCCTCTAAGCAGATTGTCAGGATCCCATGTGGTGTTGTTGACAGTAGTGCTTGCGGAGCACGCTGCCTGGGCCTGTCCATCTCTACATCACCAGAACCCTGCCTCCTTTATCTTTCTATCCACCCAGCCAGAGGTCTGTTTTTTTTTTTTTTTTGTATTTGAGTGTTTTTTTAAAATGAATTACAGATGTAAGGAACTCTTGCAGTTTTTATGATTTTAAAAAAAGATTTGTCTTTTCTATTGTGTATTTTAGACTTCAATAATGTCAGTTTCTCATCTTTATTATTTTTCTTCCTACTCCCTTCCCTGAGTTTTAGTCTCTACTCTTTATTCTATATTCTGATGGTTGAACTCAGGACCTTCAACCTGACCTACATCTCCATCTCTTTCTTTATTGTAAAACAGAACCTTCTAAGTCACTAAGTTGCTCAGGTTTAACTTGAACGTATGATCCTCCTTGCCACAGCTACCAATAGGGAACCGCCATGCCTGGCTGGTCATTTCTTGGTCTTATTTTTCTGGTATAAGCAGTTCAGAATATGAATCTATCCATGAATACCAATTTAGTGATCACCGATAGTTTTACTGTGCCAGGTTTTATTATGGTTCAATCGGAAGTAATCAAAAATTCTCATGATAATTCCTTCTTTGATCTATGAGTTACTTCAAACTGTGTTTGAATATTGATGATGAAGTGTAGTGCTGCAAATGTAGGACAGAACTTATACTTGGAAATGTTCATAATAAAAATAAAATTTTGGCTAGGGATGCAGCTCAGTGACAAGTGCTTGTCTTAGTTAATTTCTGTCTTAGTAAATTTCTCATTGCTGGGAAAAAATGCTTGCCATCCACAATTTAAGGGAGGAAACATGCATTTAGCTCACAGTTTCAGATGGTCTCATACAGTCCAGTCATGTGCAGCCAGCAACAGTGGAAGCTCATGGCAGTGCTGCTAATGACATTGCAACAGCAGCCAAGTACTTGGACCCAGAATTGTACAAAAGATGCTTTGAGTGGGTGTCAGGAAATCAACAAGACCTCACCCATTAGCAATTAAAGGGCAGAAACGCAAAGGACCTTGTTCTAAGAACAGTACTCCAGCATGTACTGAAAGGCCAGAGAGAAGGGTTCGCTAAAGTTCAGCTGCCTGGAGTTCAGCCATCCAGGCACTTGGAGGCTGCTGCAGCCAAAGACCGGAGGGCCAGACTACTGCTCCAGCCAGTGGCAGACCCTGGAGTTGTTCAGATGGTCCTGGCGTCATAAGAATGCAGAGTCCAAGAGTTGTGGTGTGATGAAGGCTTCTAACCAGAGTTCAGAGGAAGACCTGGGAGACCAGGGAGTGTGTCCTTGGGAAGGCACTGCGAAAAGTTGTGAAGGAAAAGCCAAAGTGGAAACTCCAGAAATTTGGAGATGCCAGACACAAGGATCATCAGCTGAGGAAAGGCACATGTGTGAACAGAGCCAGACCAAAGGAGAGAAGATGGAGGCTGCAGCTGGAGCCAACGCTGTGGTGGCAAGGCCACCCAGGTGCTTTGGGGCCCATACCTCACTGCAGTTTACCCCAAGTGCTGGATACAGAGCTATAGGATTTAACCCTTGCCCCACTGGATTTAGACCTTGTTTTGGTCCAATGACTTTCTATCCTACTGTTTCTCCCTTTTGGAACGGGAATACTTACCCTGCTATTGTACGTTGCAGGTGTCTAGCTTTTGATTTTCATAGGAGCTCACAGCTAAGAATTTGCCTTGCCACTCAGTGGTGACTTCGGACTTGGGCTTTTCAGCAAAGCTGGAACTGTTAAGACTTTGGCAACCCTTAGAAAAGGACTAAATGTACTTTGTGTAAGAAGGTAGGCATGAGTCTTTCTGGGACCAGGGGTGGAATGCTATAGTTTGGATCTTGAGTGTTCCCCAAAGCCTCATGTATTTGGAACCATATGCTGTTGGGAGTGGGGCATGGCTGGAAAGGGCAGATGCTTGGGCTTGACCTGGAAAGATTGTGTCAACTTGTTGAGATTGAGGGTTGCTCACGGCAGAGCTTTCTGGCTGGTGTTACTGACTTGTGGGCAAGGAAGCAAGGAAGGGCCACTTACAATGGTTGTAGGAGACCCAGATGGCAGCTCGAACTAGCAGCTTCTCCCTGGGAAAACTCTAGCCTTGCCTGAATCTCCCTACTTCACTTGGCTCCTGTTTCACTTGGTTCTGTCTGCAACGGGGTGAGCAGCTCTCTAGTCTCTGCCCTGGGCTTCCATCATTGCTAGCTGCCCATGAATGGACTGTGTGAGAACTTCTGAAACTGTGAGTTAAACAAATGGTTCCTCCCTTAAACTGTGGATGGGATGTTGGGTATTTTGTCACAGCAACAAATAAGTACCCAAGACAGTGTTTGACTAGTAATTACAAGGCCATGGGTACACAATGCCCAGCAGGCCCTTCATCTTTTCCTCCCAAAAGCATTGTGCTTTTGAAATGTCTAAGTGCACTGCCTTTAATGGTTTGTTTTTATTGTTGATTTTTAACTTAATAACCTCTTCCTATTTTTCCCCTTTTTCTCAGCCTACTTCAAGTGTAGCAGAAAGTTAAAACTACATTAGAATGTATTTGAACTGTCCCGGCATCCTTTTGTTTCTCTTTTCTTGAGTATTGGTTGTTAGAATGCCATGCAACAACCTAACCTGCGAGGAGTCAGAAAGAGAGAGTGTTTGAACACCTGTACTCCATCCCACCTGCCTTCGCCCATGTCAGAGAATTCATGGAGAACACTTTCTGACAGCACAAATGATCTGATTCCAGATTTGGCAAAGACCCTTCGATCTCCAGAGAGAAATGGTCAGTTTTTGGTTTTCACTTCAGACACAAGTCATGTAAAAGCATAATTATTAAAGCTTCCTCTATCTGATTGGAATTAATGGCTTCAAAGTACTAGTGGGATGGATGTCATGGTAGAGACAGCCCTAGGACTTAGGCCACCCCTGAGCTTGTATGGTCAGGAGTGAACTTGGTTAGTTCGCAGTGACCATCTTTGACCCTGAAGCACCGTATTTAGAATCAGCACAGCTGACCGTCTTACATGGGAGGATGTTTGTGTAGCGGTTTTTACATCGGTTCAGGGGAAGGTCTGCAGCAAAGTGGGAAATGTCCAGTCCAATCAATTTTAACTCCTGTAAAAGATAGAGAATAGATTTGAGATTTCTGCACCTTATGGGATTTGGGGGGATTTATTGTTCCTGTTGGCTTATTGCCCACACTGGATAACTCTCCACCCCTTGCAGGTAAGGGAAGTATAGAGCACCCTCGGCTATGCGAAGCTAGGGCAGCAGCTCTGTTTTGGAACAGCGTGCACTTGGCTCCACTCCATCACTGTCAAACTTGCTTTGCCAATGAACTTGGGTAGAACTCATGTCTAGTCCGAAGCTTTCAAAGTACCTGCTTAGCTTGATTTACTCCTTTTCTTGCCCTCAAGTTATTCTTTTTATTAGTATGCATCTGTGATACATATAATTTACATTCCATGTGGGGAATCGGTACAAATGCATATCACATGCTAATCCTTTCCCCTCCCTGCCATCTCTTCTCCCCCATCTTCAGGTCCCCAGAGAGTCTAATTCCATCTCCACAGAGTCTAATTCCTTGTTTCCTATTATTTCTCTTTTATTTTCTTCTTTAATTATTTTCAATTTGGGTTCCTCATATAAAAGAAACCACACAATATTGTTTAACTTTTTGTGTCTGGCTTATATCACTTAGCATGATGATCTTAACCTGCATCCATTTGTCCACAAGCGAAACAGACTATCTTTTTTTGTGTCAGAGTAGCACTCCATTGTGTATTAACACCCCACTTTCTTGATCCATTCATTCTGTGGATGGTGTATTGGCAGCTTCTGTGTTTTAACTACTGTGAGTTGTGCTACTCTAAACATAGGTATGCATGTGTCACTGTAATGTGAGGTCTTTAGGTTTTTGGAAAGGTACGCAAAAGAAGTATAGTTGAGTCAAATGGAATTTCTCTTTTTAGGTTTTTGAGGAATCTTCATACTGCTTTCCATAGTGGCTGTGTTAGTTTCTAGTCGCACCAACAGCCTAGGAGGCTTCCTTGCTCCCCCAACATTTCAGCACTGGTTGTGTTTTGAGTTCTTGGAGACAGTCATTCTCCCTGGAGTTAGGAGCCGCCTCAGGGCTGCTTTGATTTGCCGTCTTATGCTTTTGCATCTGCCATGGACAGGTCATGTCCACCGGAGCTGTCAGCCCCAAAATGATCAGAGCCACGGGCAGACGTGGCCCCGGCCCCGGCCCGAGGCAGCGCTGGCCCAACTGTCTCTCACAGCTCGGAGCGGGAGAATAAATGCTGACGCATGTCGAGGAGATGCCGAGGGACTTTCTCCACAGAGTGTTCTCAGGAAGAGCTGCTCACACAGCACACAAATACCTGGAGAAGCTTGGTAATCGTGTGGAGATGCAAGATCTGTGTGTTTAACACCCCAGGTGTGGAAAGTTTGGAAAAGAAATGCTTCCGAGTTGGTGGTGGACTGAGGTAACTGAACTTCATGCAGCTTTTGTATTTCCTTTCTATTCTGTGAGGGAACGTAGGAGTTTTTTTCTCTCTGTATGGACAACATATCTTAGAGAAAGCAGTAAAACAGAGGTCAGTAAGTAGCCGTGACTAGGGAACCATCTCCATATTATGAAATATAGGATGAACAATCTTTTTAATATTTCCTAACAAAACCTCAGAAATAAAGTGAAATTGGGCTCAGCAACACAGGCCTGTAGTCCCAGTACTCTGGGAAGCTGAGGCAGGAAGAACATAAGTTTGAGCCCAGCCTGGACCACTTAGTGACTTAGTAAGACTCTGTCTCAAAAATCAGAAATAAAAATGGACTGGGGATGTAGCTCAGTATGAAGACCCAAGCTCGACCCCTATGGCCATAAAAATAAACAAACAAATACTAGTGCTCAGGCAAGCCCTCCAATGAAAGTATAAATATATAAATATTTGCCTGCATGCACCAGTATTTTTATAAATCCAATTACAGAAAATATGCCGATAGGATAATTTGAGGTGTTGGTCACAGTCTGGTTAATGTGAATAGCACTCACTGGGCTTGTACATACAACCCATGTACACACACACATGCACACACACACACACACACACACACACACACACACCTTGTATATGCAACCCATGTGCAAGTCCAGTGAGTACCATGCAACAGATCTAGCTCCGTTTCTATACAAATATTAGAGAAATATTAGGAAATGGCTCGCTTTGTCCCCTACACAGGATTACCCCTCTAGCATGCGTCTTTCTATAAAACTATTGAGCGAGGCGGTAAGAGAAGCCATTTGCTATAAATTTTATTTACTGTCATAGGAGGTTAAAGCTGCTCATGAGTTCTACTTTTCATTATTGATTATGGGAATCCAAAGCCAGAAAAAACACTTCTCAGGGGCACGGGAGAATTTTGGAGTCTTTGAAAGATGTTCAGGTCTTGTTTCAATGGCTCTTTGTAAAGCACATGCTTTAGAAATGAATTTTTTGGGTCTTTCATTGCTTTCAAATAGAAGGGCTCTCTCAGCTTTCTTTGCGCTTCATGGCTTGGGCTCCATGGTTGAATTAACACGGAGCCCCCCTAAATGGCTCCGTATTCACGTTGCCTTTCATTCCTCATCATTATTAACTTGTCAAGGCCATGGACTCTTCATACGCCCTCTAAAACATGGAATCAGGACCATCGTAAGTTGCAGTGCAGCCTGGGCAGCTTATGAGACCCTATCTCAAAATTAAAAACCTTTAAAAAGAGGTGCTGGAGATCTCAGTGCAAAGGCCATGGATTTAATCCTCGGTGCCACAACACACACACACACACACACACACACACACCCTCAAGCTTCAAGTTTTCTGGCTTAATTAGAAGTCATTCTTAAAGGCACAGGATGGAGCACAATCCTTATTTCCTGACACTAGCTTTGTTTCCATTTCCAGCCCCAAGTCTTAAAGCAGAAAATTGTAACTGTTCCTTTGTAGCGGTATTTCATTGTGAAGGGTTCCCAAAGGCCGGGCACATTGTTCTTGTAAGAAACAGGATTTATATTGTAGCCACTTCCGCCAGATCAGCGCTATTTTTAGGAGAGCTCCTTTTGGCAGCTCTGAGCTGGTTTCAGGGATGCTTTCCCTGCTTAAAATAGCTTAGCCATGTACCCCCCTTTTTATTATAAAGCGCTTTTATAGATAATTGTCCAAACTCCCTCTCTCTCTCTCTCTCTCTCTTTATTTTGCTACACATTTTAAAGCCATATGGGCTTGGAAATATAGCTCAGCTCTCATTAATATCAACTTAATTTTCTGTAAATAAGGCAAATAATAACTCCACACATCCCTGGCTTATAGTGACTATCAAACAGAATAATAAACGTCAGCACATCTTCTTGCAGCATTGTGGCGGTGGACTGTGAAATGCTTCTCCTTGGCTGGCTGTGCCCGGCTCCACAGTGTTCTCCCTTCTTTGCCATGTGCACGCAGACCAACACTCCTCCCCTTGCCTGCTGCTTGCTTTGGGGACAGACCGATAAGCCAAGAGAAAAGGCTGGAAGTACAAAAGAAGCCTGGGAAGCAGATGGAGACTGAGGGTTGGCACACACATGGAAACTGACTGATAGAACTTCGTGCGCTGCCTGCTGGCTGGAAGTGCCCCGCACTGATAAGAGACGCTTAATTGGCCGAACACTCCAAATATAAATTCCCCAAGTTGAATTGCAACAAAGCGGCTGCTACACGCCCTCGTAGGATGCTGTGATTGTTTCTGTAATTTAGCCCATGGTTAAGAGGAAAATGGAAGACTAGGCTTCCAACTTAGTAGCTCTGCCCTTATTTTCTTTTCAACCATATGGAAATACTAACGGCTTAAATCTCCATTTAAAAAACAAAACAAAACTAGATTTTTAGGAGTTAATAGGGGTGATGGCCAGAAACCAACATAACATTCTGGAATTTCCTTTTGCCAATTTTGTCTCTAAGGTAATTCTATCATTTTTTTACTGTGTAGTCATCTACATAGTAGATCGAATGGCTATCTGCCAAGCCAGTAAGTTCAACCTGCAGCCCACTTTGTTTTGCCTTCATTTTTTTTTTCTTTGTTAATGAGGATGAACCTTCCTAGGCCACGTATGAAGGACACAGGATGTCTCAGGAGTCACCACACATAGGAGAAATGGGAAACCAAAGCTTAAGGTACCTTTCTTTACAAAATATTTATTACAAAACTTTATGAATTACAACACAGTGTCTCTGTGTTGGCTATTTTTTCTATGCATACAAAAATACTAAAGGTGTAAAATTTAAAATAAAAGAGTAGTTTTTATATTTTTCCTATGTACAGAGACTTTTAAGACATATAATATAGTTAATGTATTATATATATGTACTAACACTTCTTTTTTAAAATTTTCATTACAATGTTTAAAAAATCAAGTACAATAAAACCCCAATGGGCTACAGTTTGAACACATCCCCTAAGTGACATATCCATGGTGTCAGCTCCAGAACCCATGAATGTGACATTGTTTGGAAGAAGGGTCCCTGGAGATTAAGTCCCTAAGGTAGAACATCCTGGGAAAGAAGCCAAGACCATGCCAGCCTGAGGCAGGGCCTGGCAATTCAGCTGCCTGCTCAGGAGCCCCACAAGAAGCTCAAAGAGGCACAGAACTGTTCTTCCCTGCACCTGTCAGGAGGCGGGTGTCCCCGGTGATACCTTGAGTTTGGACTCCTGTCAGCAACAGTTGTGACCATAAATTTCTGTTATTTTAAGCCAACAAGTCTGGAGTGACTTGCGATGCCATCCCAAAAAGCTAATGCAGTCATTCAAGCCCAGGGACCATATATGTTGTGTTGCATCTGAGGCACCCAAGTCCAGAGAAGTAAAACATCTACCCATACCCTGAGCATAGTGGTTCAAACCATAAAGTTTCACTTTATGAAAAGGTGGTAAACACACGCAATGGAAGACGACTCACCCATAAAGAAGGATGCATTTGAGTCATGATAGAAAATTGAGACACCTTGAGACCATAATGCTAAAGTAGCATAAATTAGACACAGAGGTTAAACAATGCATGGTGTCTCTTATGTGAGAACTCTGAAATATAAATAATTTAAGGAGAAAAATAACAGAGAGATGATAGGGCACAGGAAAGGTAGACCTTTTGGAGATGGGAAGAGGATGTGGAGACAAGGAAGAGGGGAGGGTGGGGATGGGAGGGGGAAGAAAAAGTGATTCAGATGTGCCAGAACTATGTGCCTGGTCCCCAAGATGAAAGGAATTATTATTATTATTACATACCATGAACATACTCTGATACAAAATAAAAATTATGGGAAAAAAGGTGACAGCTAGGGAGATTTTGATGTGAATTTTCTCTTGGCTTGTAGGTAACCATTTTGTGTGTGTGTGTATATGTGTGTGTGCGTGTGTGTGTGTGTGAGTGCATGTGCAAATATATGATTTTTCTGTGTGCTCATTGGGAGAGAGAGAAAGGGAGAAGAGAAAGACCGAAAGAGAGAGAGAGAAAGCTAATTTTTAAAATTGTACTGTAAGGGCACCAATCCCACTTCAAGAAGGGCTCACCTTCCTGACCTCATTTGAACTTAATGGCCTCCAAAAGTCCTATATTCCAATTGGGTGCTCCCTTCGATAGCTCAGCTGGTAAAGCAGAGGACCGTGGTGTACCATGTGTTGACTATCTTCCAATAGGGTGTCACATGGGGCTTGGGACTTAATAAGAACACAAACAGCTCATCTCCACACCCCATCATTGTCTGAGAAAAGCACAAGCTATCTTCCAGCCTCAGACTTTGCAGTGACATGAGCAGGAGAGCACGCTGGATTGAGATTGAGATCAGATGGATTCTGAAGACAGAGGAGCCAGATTAGTAGTATTAGACTGCTTGTGGATGGGACCACTGAGGACAAACAGAAGAGGCTCCATCCGTAGCAAGTAAAAGGTCCAAGGGAATCAGTGTCTGGTTATTTGCAGGTAAATGCAGAATGGGGAGGAGCAACTGAGAACGAGCTCCCTAGTGAGGTACTGTGTTAGTTTCCCAGGGCTGCCATAACACAGTGCCTCAAACTGGCAGGCTGACAACAAGCGAAATGTATTGTTTCACGGTTCCAAAGCCTGGGCGTCTGACAGAGGGCGCTATACAGCTTCCATACATTTCTCTAGCTTCTGAATTTGTTTATTTTCTCAGCTTTGAGCTTTCCTTCACTTGCAGTTGCAAACTCCAGTCTCTGCCTTGTTGATCACATGATGTTCGCTCTCTGTGTGTCTTCATGTGGCATTCTTTCATTTCATAAAGATACCAGCCATATTGGATTGTAAGCTCACCCTATTTCAGTATGATTTCACTTAAACAATTCCATCATCTGCAGCATCTCATTTCCAAATAAGGACCTTTCCTAAAGTATTGAAGTTAAGATCCAAATATGACTTTGGGAGGTGAGCCTCAATTCAACCCAAAACAGGGATCCCAAGGAAAGAGGAGGGTACAGCAATGACGGGAATCTGAGGACATCAACCTCAGGGAAGTCTACCAATAGTTAGCAAGGTCTTGGGCTCTAGGATGGGATCTAGGGGCAGTACTCTAGTCAATGGACACCTTACCAGGAGAGGCCCTTGGGAACAGACTCCAAAATCTGAGAAGGAAGGAAGGAACAACAGGAGAAAAAAAAAAAAACTCAGATCTGAAAGCAAAGAGTAGTTTTACTGGTCTTTGTAGCCATCTTTCTGAATAAAGATAGTAAAGACCTTGACTGCCAACCCAGAAATGAGTGGCAGAACAGGTAACGTGTGGCATGTCATGAGCTCTCAAGCTTTAGGTTCCCAACTCTGGTTCTTCTAATTCTTCCAGATCTTTCTCATAGGAGATGTCAGAAATGCAGAACTGTTGGGTTTTAATCCCTGAGTCCCACATCTCCTTAAGAAAAGCTGTGTAGTTTTGTCAGAGGGAAAAATCAATCTTTTCAGCAGATCCAAAATCAGATGCACAGTGAAAAGGGAATGTATTCCATGAGCACACATTAGCAACTCATATAGCTTCATATATGACTTATAGCTGTCTTGGTAATATATGTAAATTCAGACGTTAGTTGCAATTTGCATAATGCTTATAAATGATGCAATTTCTCCCTGTGAGTGGGATCTTTCAATGTCAATATAAAAATGAATACAAGTCGTCAGCATTCACTGAAGTAGAATAAATAACCGTGTAGATTAATGCATATTGAAAAAAAATCACACTTAAAGTTCATTTTCTTACCTACAAAATAGGTAGCTTGAATTAGATCAATGGTTCTCAACTGGGCAAGTGCCGCCAGTCCCTTAAATAGAATTTTGAGATGTGTGGGACAGTTTTCCATTACAGTAGTGACTTAAAAGTCGGGGAACATTAGGACTTAATAGGAAATAAAAAGACTATTGAATGTTCTTTAGTATGACAACAGAGAAATGTCCCAGACAAATAATGTTCCATTGAGAAAAGTTGAATTAAATATAGAGCAAGGATTCACCCAAGCTCTATAAGTTTATGAGGTCTTCCCAAAGAAACCAACAAGTTTGCTAAATAATATGATTTACAAACCAGCCAAGGATGCAAGAGAAAGGGGACAAAGAGAGTCGATGTGATCTGTTAGCCACCTTTTCTTTGGTCTAGGTCACATGGGACCTGACGTCAAGCTGTAGTTCCCTTTCGTGCCCCTGCAGGTGGCTGTTGATGATGGCTTTTCCCACAGGTATGTTTGCCCCACGTCAGGACCTGCCCGTTTGCTCCTTCTTCTTACTGTGCCATGCAGGCTCTGGCCAGCTAGCCAAGGACAAACCACCCTTGGTCTAAGCCAGGAGTGAGCGTGTCCCAAGACCAACTACCACCCTGACCACTTGACACAACCATGTCACAAGCCACCTGGTGAGCGAGAAAAAGACCCCAAAGCAAACAGAGCCACCTCCACACCCTGTATCCTTTACGAAGGATAGGAAATGCTCTACCCAACTCACCTCAAATTGAAGAGAAAATTTATAGTCAGAGTCTTTGGCCATGTCCTTGATGTAGGAATCAAAGTCATCCAGCTGAACTGGGCTTTACCAAACAGAAAGAAATCCATGTTGTAAAAATCCTGCTAATGAGTATTTTTTACTTTATATTTTTATCTTTTAAATTATATTTTGGTAGAAAATTCATATGACAAAATTTAACTTTTCTGTAAATACATGAATTCCAAATTCTATAACATGTTAGAACCTTGCAGTCTGTGGAATTAGTGAGCATCTATGTTCACCCCTTTTTCACAGGTTCACCCCTTTCCTAGCTGACCATTGCCTCTCCTTCTACCCTGCCATTCTTGTTGGCGCCTTTTTGTTTTTATTTTTGTGCCTTTCATAAGAGGGTCACCCATCTATAGTCAGTCTTTTGTGCTTGGTCCATTTCCTTGAGCATTATAGATACTCTAGGTGGCCCCATTTTCATTCAAATGCTTCATATCTGTCTTTCTTTAGGGCTGCATTGTATTCCATTGTGTGTAAGTACCACATCTTCTTTGACAATTCCTGTATGGATGGGCAGGTAGGTTGTTTCCAGGATTTGGCTATTATGAATTGTGCTGCTAAAAACATGCATATGCATGTGTTTTTTTTTTGGTAGTTGACTTTATTTCTTTTGGGAACATCCCCAGTAGCACAGTGTTGGGGTCTTCAGGGCCCGAGAGCCTCAGCATCACTGACCTTGGCGGAGTTCCTTCCTTCCCACGAACAAACGTTACTGCTTGTAAGTTAAGCCAGGTGTTGTTTTGCTTAAACCCTGGGAACCGCTCCTTATCGCATCCTCCTTCCGCTACTCCTTCCCTCCCACTGGGCGACCCCACACTGGTCAAGGCCTTGCTGATTGGCCCAAGGTAACTGCCTCAGTCTATTTAAGCCCCTGTACTACCTAAATAAACTTGAGACGGCGTTCACTGAAATGACTCCCAGAGTGTATTACTCTGTCGTTCGATCCCTCCTGGGCTGTTCTGGGCGTCCCCGCGGAACGGAGACCCCTACGGCACAGTAGCTGGATCAAATGGAATTTCTGTTCTCAGCTTTCTAAGGAACCTCCAGACTGCTTTTTATAATGGTTATACCCAATTGCACTCTCACCAGCAGTGGAGTATGTTAGTGGGTATTGTTGCCATATTTTTCAAATTCTTACTTCTCAAAGATTACCATTGAAAACATTTTTGTTGGTTAAAATCACTTCTGGAGATGATGGAGGAGTGGGAGGAGGGGAAGAAAGCAGGAGGGTGACTGGATGGAAGTTTAGGGCTTATTGGTTCTAATTGCTCTCGAGTGTTACCAAACTGTTGATCAGATCTCACTTCTACGAGTCTTTCTTTGCTCTTGGGAAGAGCAAACTCATTTTACCCTCTTTTTTCTTTTTGTCCTAAGACCCTGTCCTCTGAATACTTTACTGTATTCTATGTCTCTCTCTTGTCAACCCAGCCAATAGCCCTGGGCGACAAAGTATTCCTACTGCTGTCAAATCAGCCCTTCCAGATGACACCCCTCTGTTCTCCAGGCTGGTCTTGTCTCTTCTCTGCCAACTGGTACAAGCCAGTGGAATGCGTATTGATTTATAATAGATGTGGGAGAAATGATCCTATATGTACATGCCACAAAAGTTTAAGCCACTCGAAGGTAAATAAAAAATATTTCACATCAACTTTTCTTTTGAACTATACCACAGATTGTCATCCGTGTTTTTTTTTTTCTGTTAGTATTAATGTCAAAGACTTGTGCGGATGCCCAAATTACCTCCTTGCACAAGTGCACTGTTGTTTTATACTAAGCAAGAACCAAAAGTAAACCTGGCACAAAAATATTCCACATTATAAAAATAAAGTTTTAATGAAGAAAAGGCCTAATGATGATAGTTTAACAGACTTTTGAAATAAACTCATGGCAACATTTTTATCCACCACAATCATAATTCATACATTTTAATGGTCTGTAGATAAGTATGACTATAGGTCGGGGTGATTATCTTTCCTATTTATAGTGGTCTTCTTCTGAGATAGCATTATCAAAGTATTTATTACAGCATCAAATAGAGTGAAAGTCCTTCCCTGAAATAAACAGGATTTGAAAATAAAAACAGCAAGAGGTTTTGTACACCTTTCATATATGCAAGCATTAAAGGTTTATGTTTTTTGAATTTCACACTTTCTCCAGTAAGACTTTTATGATTGTGAGTAATCCATTCTTTCTCAGATTTCATATGGTGAGAATTGCCTTTACTCCTAGATTGTTTGCTTTGTTTCTCTCTGTCTCTATTTTTTCCTCCTTCTCTCTCAGTCTCCCTTTCTTTTATTTATTTTTTATTATTTATTTATTTATTTTTGGGGCATGGGGATCAAGCCCAGGGCCTGCACACTGAGCCTCACCCCAGCCCATATTTTCACTTTTTTTGTTTTCAGACAAGTTCTCTCACTAACTGATTAAGTTGCCCAGGGAGGGTCTGAATGTGTGAATCTCTGGCCAAGCTTCTCAGAGTGCTGGAACCACGGTACAATTTCTGTGACAAATTTCCTTCCTGGTCTCTCCAACCATTTTTGTAAACACACCAACACATACTGCCCTCAGCTGTCACAATACACACCTCTCTCTGACAGCCCTTTTATCTTGAGACAACTAGTCTTTTTCCTTTCCCTTTTCAAAAATAGTTTAAAATAAAGATCACTACACCAAAAAATAATTGAAAATGGGGTATCAAAAGAAACTTACTTAGTCAATTTCCTCTTCTTTAAACCATTTTTACTCCTGAGAATTAAAAAGAAGACACATTTATCTGGGCAAAGGCATAGATTAATCATAATGATTGAACTTGAATAGCTTTACATATTATCCTGAGCACCTTGATATTATTTGATTTTCATTAAGCATAGTTCAGGTTCAAGGAGTTATTTGAACAAGAAGATAATGATGACAATTTCAGATTTATTTTTTGAATCTGATTGCAAGCACAAAACTGTACTCTATATTTTATCTTTGCCAAAAACTTAGTTCTATAAATATAAGCTTTTAGGTCTTAGTTGCAAAGTTGCTAAAGCATTTCTTAAGTACATAGAAATATCTACAGTCTGGTTACTCCCTCCAGATTCTGCAAGAGGAAGAATTGGGGAACGAGAGGGGAAACTAACCCTGAGAAGGTATATAATGCGAGTTGCTTAAGTAAAGGTTAAAATAATCTTTTCTGATGTTTTTGTTGGGAATGTGACATTGGGTTCATGTAACTTACATGACTCTCCTGTAGTGTTGTTCTCACTCCTTTGATCTAGATTTTGAACTATCTAAAGAGTTGGACCTATTACATGCTTCTTAAGTCATTAGTAGTCTATATATCCAAATCCAGGAAAGGACCAAATGTGAACTTTCGTCAATTACATTTGCTTAGGGTACTTAGAGTCACTCTTTCCGTGCAACAGATAGCAAACTTACCTAACGCTAAAGCAACATCTGTTGAAACACCTTGTTGTTGCATTTTATGTCTTATAGAACTGAGCATTAAAGCATAACTGAGTGCATGAATGAGATAAGTGAACATTCATTTTAAGTGATTTTTAAAGCTTTTTGACTATTTTCCATAGAAGCAGGTAACTTTTTAGATGATAAACATCTACAATAATTGACTAATTGTGGTGTCAATATCCCATGCACCAAAATGTTTGTTTATAATGAACATTGTGTTTGCCCACATCCTTTCTCTGAGCACCTTCAGCAGTTGAGGCCCTGCTTTCTCTGCTTCTGCAGCCCTTTGCAAAGGAAGGGTTGCTCCTGATGCATGACCCGTAGATGCAACTCATGCCTCGAAGGCTATTGTCTGGACCGCTAAGACTGTCTACTCTTGTCTATATATTGTCTCTAGGACACTGGCTTTAACTGCATCTCTCCCTCATGTATTCAAAAAGTAAACTGTAATGTTGGACAGAGCTGTAGGCACATGGGGACTTAAAGAAATACAATATGTGATCACAATGTACGATGAATATTTAAATGAAAAAATGTGTCACAAGAAATGACACAATGCCCCATCACTTTGAAGGCACTTATCCCATAATTCTTACCATGTTCTGAAGCAGTTCTGAAAGTTCTCTTTCATGACTGTCTTTACCTGGTGTGAGTGAATTATATGACGAATGCTGTTGTGCAGTGTCATCCAACAGAAAGAGAAAGTCATAAAAATGTGACCATATGTGCTCTCCCACCTTACGCACTGGATCTGACACTGTGTGACTTCTGGCTCTTCCCCAAGGTCAAATTGATCAAAAAAGGTCAAAGTTTTGAGCCAACTCAGGGCACTGAGGCAGCCATGACAGTGTAACTAAAGACACTCATAAAAGGATTTCCAGAACTACTTCAGAAAGTGACAAGAATGACGGGATGAGTGTGCTCGAAGAGAAGGGGTATATTTTCAGGGGGATGAATGGCATTGTGTTTTTTCTATTGTAACAAATTTAAAGAGATATTTAGCTAGGCCTGACTAGTCCTATAATCCCAGCACTCTAAAAAGCTGAGGCAGGAGAATGAGAAGTTCAAGCCCAACCTGGGCAGCTTAAGGACTCAGCAAGGCCCTGTCTCAAATCAAAAATTTAAAAAATGAACTGGGAATATAGCCCAATGTGAAGGCTCTGGGCTCAATCAAAAACAAAGCAAATATTCACTGTATTGTTCTATCCCATCTCGTATCTACTTATCATTTTTTTCCAGCTTTTGTGAAAACAATGTAGTTAACTTTGGGGATCTCACATAAGAGCCAATGACTTTAGTGCTTTATAAAAAGCAGACTGTCAGGACAGAGGGCTGGCATCTCTGCTAAAGTCAGGAGGCTGCCAACGTATCTCCAGATTAGAAGGGAACCAAAAATACTTTCGCATTCAAACAGACTTTAAAGGAAACCGGGAAGAAGCAAATGTATACGAGAGGGTGACACTGAACAGATTCAGTGCTGAAATATTAAGCTGCTACTGTTCCTCAGTTGAGTAGAGAACGATTCATGGAGGAAAGACCATGCTCTTACTGCCTTCCAATCCCATTCATTATTGAGTGACCTTTCAATGTAATATAGCATTCTAGGCCATATTTCGTGTGACATATTGCCACATCAGTGCATGTTTTCATGATTTGTGTACAGTTCTCATTGTTCCATTCAGAGTTTGCTAATTCCAAAGTGTTCCTGTGGCTGAAGGTTATAGAGTGTGTCAGGATCGAATTATGAGACTGCTCAACACTAGTAAAATTATCTCTCTGCCTTTCTCTCACACTCTCACTGTCTCTCTCTCTCTTGCTCGCTCACTCTGGAGATTGAACACAGGGCCTTGGCACTGTGCAGCATCCCTGCCTCTTTTTAGTTCTTATTTTGAGACAGGGTCTTCTTGAGTTACTGAGTAGCCTAAGCAAGGCTCAGGCTTAGGATGCCCCTGCCTACCTTTCCAGGATGCTTGGAGAACGGGTGTTTGGTACCGTGCCTGGCTGAATTCCCCTACATATTTAATTGCTGTGCTAACTGCAAGACCAAAATGAGGGGAGATATTCACTTGTAAGTGTGTAACTGAGGCTGAAATTCTCTCCAAACAAGGCCACGAGCAATGGGACTGACACCAAATTTATAATGGTTTAAGCAAAACAAAACTCTAGAAGTCCCCAGTGTCATAAATGCTGTTTTTTAATGAGCTAAACAGAAAGCATTGTGAAAATCTGAAAAATGCCTATAAGGTAGTAACGTTCTGCAAAAACAGAGATGATCTCCAGGGAAACTAAACCGTTAAACTAGTGATCCCCAACCCTTTGACACCAGGGGCCAGTTTAGCTGAAGACCACTTCCAAGCCGGAGGCGTGGGTAATTGTTTTGCAGTAAGTTATTGGAGCGGACAGCTTTGAAAAGGCCAGGGACAGAAGGACATGAGCAGGGAGCAAAGCCCCGCCTCCTGTCAAACAGCAGGGGCATTAGAACCTGATAGGAGCACATGGCAGGACGAGGCGGAGCTTGGGCTCTTCCTCACCTCCAGCGCTGGCTCGACTTTACTGGCAGCCAAATCTTTCTAAGGCCGCTGACCAGTACCAGAACGCGGGCCTGGGGATTTCCACACACACCCTAGAGGCATCAGGAGGTTTTAGAAAATCAACAGGAATGTATCTTTCCCAGCAATTCACATTGTCAAGAGAGTTGGGCAATGCGTTTGGAAGAGTGCTGAGAGTGACTCTGCTTTTGGGGCAGATTATAATTAATTTTGTAACGCAACCGATGAAAGATGAAGGCAGACACTGCTGCAGATGGAGCTCAAGTGGATTATGTAGCGAGTGGAAAACGAGGAAAACAGCCACGAGTTAGGAGATGAAGAAAGCTGCAGGGAAATGGAGGGGCTGCGGGTGCCGAGTGGTCCCCGAAGGGCAGACTCATGATTTGCGTTTTCTTTTCTTTTGTGTCTGACATAGCGCAGGCTTAGGGTTAGGAGCACAACCGAGCATGGCCTTCACTGGTCCATAGGTGTGAAATGCTCAGAAAGTGACAGATAGAACAGGGCTGTGTGTTTTGTCCTCTCTTCTCACCTGGAGATGACCAGTTACAATCTCAGGATAATGCTAGAAAGGGCTGACACATTTTTTGTTTCTTTTCTTTCTTTTCTTTTTTTCCTATTCCTAACTTGAATCTTACTCTGTAAATAGCATCCCTGAAGGGGTTGCTGAAACCTGGAGATGTGTTTGTTGCAGGACTATAGGAAAGAAATGCAAAAATTAAAAAGATAAAATCCTATACCACAGAAGCTTAAAAATGAACTCTGATTTTAGTTCAAATTGGTCTCTTTTTTTTTGTGGTATCGGGGGTCAAGCTCAAGGCCTTCACACTGAGCTACACCTCCTCCCTACCCTCATCCATTTTTTATTTTTACTTTCAGAGTCTAACTAAATGGCTTAGTTTCCAGGCTGGGCTTGGACTTTCCATCCTCCTGCCTCAGCCTCCCAGAGCTCTGGGATTACAGGCCTGTGCCCACTGGGACTGGATCAGTGCAGGCTCTTTAAGGGTATTCAGTACAAGTATACTAACAATAGGTAGGGCCCTTGGAGAGGAATCCTAAGTGTTGAAATAAATGCCCATGAATGCATGCATATGGAGAAGGTCAATTTGAAATGTATGTGCTCTACTCAGCCTGAAAACCATCTGGTGCTCAGAGCTGAGAACGCTGGCTACAATGAAGCCGCATGCTTTAGTTGCGGTAACGACCAGCAACATTTGGGCCTGGTCCTCCACACATTTCTCTCACTTTATTCTGTGTATATCACTGTCTAGCTCCTTTCAAAATCTTTTCTCTTACCTCTTTTTAGACTGAAATTAACATGAAAGAAGTCTTTTTTTTTGTATATTTCTCTCACTGAAACTGAAATCCTAATGTTTTTCTTTCCTTTTCTTTTCTTTTCTTTTCTTTTCTTTTCTTTTCTTTTCTTTTCTTTGAGACAGGGTCTGTAGAGCAGGCTGGTCTCAAACTTAGTATGTAGCCCAGGCTAGCTTTGGACTCATAGCTTCTGCCACAGCCTCCTGATTACAAGCATGCGCCACCACTCCTGGCTTTATGTGTGCTGGGGAATTGAACTCAGGGCTTCGCGCTTGCTAAGCAAGTGCTTTAACCACTGCACCACCCCTCCAGTGCAGCCATATTTTCTGAATGAATAACAGCTCTTCAGTTTGGTCTTTGTTTTCTGCCTTCTCTTGTGGTCCATTTTCCCCTAGTCCAGGAGGTATTTTTACGCTTTCTCCTGAGTCCTTCCTGTGTTGCCCGCATTCCTGGTTCTCACCATACATAATCTAGCACCCTTATGCCATGGGCCAACATTTGTGTGTAAGAATAATGAATTTTTGTCAGTAGCCTGAAAAACTTCTACTATTTGTCTCCTGGCATAGGGGAAAAAAAATCTTCCCTCTGGATTTTTTAGTCTCATAACTCAAGGTTATTATTAGATATAAATTATTATTATTTTATAATAGAAATACTAGTAAAGCACCAAATACTTGTCAAGATCTGATTACCAAATGATTTAGAAGTCAAGAAAATAAAGATTTTTTTTTTACAGGGAAAACAATGGGCTTTTTGGGAGGGGCTGGAATCTGGACATTCTATGTGGCAGTATATGATACTCATACTAGGACAGTGGGTCTCCTTAAGCCTCTGTGTCCACATCTCTAAAGTGGGCTCGTAATACTCTGCAGGGTTTAGGGGGAGAATTAAATCAGATACTTACACAAAGAGCCCTGCACAGAGTTAGCTAGTCAGTATTCAGTTCTTATAAAAAATAAAGGCCTCAAAAGGCCGCGTGCAGGCTCCACTGTCTCGACCTGACTGCAATTCTGTGACTTTGGAACTCTGAAGATCTCATGGATGGGGATGAGAAAGCATTGTTTGGAAAGACAGAAGCCAACCGATTGGCTCACTGCAAAATGCGCACACACACACAGCCAGCCATAAATGAAAGGAAATCTTGCCAACAGCATCTCTGAAGAAAACGTAAGTGGAAAACCGTGACAGGCATTACGGAAACTGCCTCCCTGCACTTCAGTACAGGATTGATAATATTCAATGCTGCCAAACACACACAATCATTAAAAAGAATTGGTTTCTTTCTTGATTACCTTTTTAAAGCTAACTCTTTAAAGATTATGGGTTAGGGAAACAGTAAAAAAATCACTTACCAAGGATTAATATAAAATGCCAAAAGATAATCAGTCCAAAGACATGAAGGTAGCAGGGTTAAGAAAGCAAATATACTCCTACGCCTGTGAGCATGGATAGACAGCAGACGGAGAGATGAGAAAGTGGCGAGAGTTAGTACCGTACACTGTGCACACACGCCCGAAAATTACCTGCGGGGGCCAATCAATGAGACCAGCGCCTTAATTACAATGAAACACAGTTCTGTTCAAATCTGCGAGATTTAAACGCAAGGGCTTCCGTGCTATGGTGTGGACGGAATCAGTCTTTCTTTCCTCCACACAAGACCTCGCTGTAATTAGCTCTATTTCTTCCAGCTCATTTTGTGTCAATTGGCGTGTGATCAGCGATAGCATTTTTGCATACCGTTCGGCGAGGCCCTCCGACGCCTCTGTAGTTACCCGTGTCTTACTCTTAGCTGTTTCCCTTCCAGAGCTGATACCTATTTTAAGAAGCCTCTGCAACATCATTTGGTAGCTTCACAGCAGCTCGCGTGAAGAGAGAGGAAGGCTCTGGTTGCTTCTCCTGATCCTAGTGACAGTTAAACGTTAGGGACATGTTCTCGTTGTTGTTGTTGTAAGCGTTTCTGCTTGGTTATTGTTTTTGGTACTGATGATTGAGCCCAGGGCCGTCACACTGAGCTACATCCCCAGCCTATATTTTGCTTTTGACTTTGAGATAGAATCTTGCTAAGTTGCCTAGGCCGGGCTTGAACTTGTGATCTTCCTGCCTCGGTCTCCCAGATGATTACAAGCCTGTGCCACCTGGTCTGACAGGAGACATTCTTATAAAGTTATACTTCTAGTTGTGACTGTCTATAATATTTTTGGTTTAAGTCATTTCCCCAAATATTCCTTAAAATAGATGTATGATCAGATACTTGGTTATTATTTCTTTAAAATGATTCATAACTCACGGATTGTAGAGTCTGTCACCACATTGACACTCAGCTCAGTGGGACCAAAATGACTTAGTTTTCCTTTCATCCTAATTCAGAGTCTTCTTGATCGAAAATGTCTGGTTTGCACCCAATTTCACATTCTCAGACTGCATGTAAAACAGCATGTCCATTCATGTAGGTTTAAAAATACCCTGTGGCTATATCTATGGTTATTCTTAGGACAGGAAAAGTGCTGTCATCTTGTCATTTTAGCTCTGACAAATCCCCACTGAGATAGCTATCCTCAGTCAGGCAGAAAGCACAACCGCTAACAAAACTGCCTTTGCCATGGCCGCGGGACAAATTGCTTGACTTTGTAGAGAGGTTCCGAAGCGAATTCTCGTTTGCTCCAGTTTTCCCCAAACTGGTTTCCCCTAGTTTTTACAAATCGTGCCACTAGCTTCCTGTAAATTCTACAAATTCTGACTGATTAAGAAGTTAGCTAAGAGATAGCTCTCTTGAGTCACTAGTATAATTGGGGTAGCTCTTCCTTCCTTCCTTTCTTCCTTCCTTTTCTTCTTTTTTCCTTCCATCCTTCTCTTTCTTCTTCCCTCCCTCCCTTCTTTCTTTGTCTCCCTTTCCCTTTTTTTCTTTTTTTTTCTGTTGGGTACTGATGATACAGTATAAGATTTTAAATTTTTGAGCACCATCATTAGTTATATTGTCATTCCATTAAATCTCTTGACATTGCTTTTTTAAAAATTTCCCAAACATTGACTTCCTCTAGCTCTTAACACTCAAGTGTAAATAAAAATGAAGCCCTGTCACCTTAAGGGACATTCTTGCCTTTGATATTTATTCATTTGTAAGTATGAGGGCTGAGAGCCCAGTCTGTACATGTCTCCTCAATTTTTAAGCAGACATGCTAACTCATATCCCCAGGCACTGACATGTGAGTTGAAATTTATTTTACTTTTTATTTTTGTGGTACTAGGAATTAAATCTAGACTTTTCACATTCTTGGCCCTTTTTTTAAAAAAAAATAAATTTTATTTTGAGACGGGGTCTCACTACATTGGCAAATTGCCCACGCTGGACTCAGCCTTTGCGATCCTGGTGCCCCAGCCTCCCAAAGTGCTGGGGCTATAGATTTCCATCACCATGACTGGCAGATACGTGGATTTTAAATAGTGACATGGCTCTGACTCAAGCTGTCTCAGCGCAGTCTAGGCTCAGGACTTCAGTTCCCACTTGTCCAGTGCTGTGCACTTCCTGCCTTAGACTCCTCCTCAGCATAGTTATGGGATTGCTGCCTGGCAGTTCTAATCCTGTTCAACACAGTACTATGGAGTAGACATGCCGTTTTCCTACTCAGGATGATGTTAAGATTATAGAAATCACTATTTTCTGTGAAGATATAGCCATGACTGTCTATTGTCACTGGAGTTAGGACAGGACAACCTGTTAATTATCCCTTAGAGTAAAACTGAGTTACAGTACACACCCATAGCTAAGCTTTCTACATTGAGGCTCTGTTCCACAGCAATACTCACCAATTGTAAGGGAGTTTCCCATCCCTTTCTAAGGATGCGAAATTAACAAATGTTCCTGCTCCACACTCCCTGTTTGAAAGAAGCCACCAAAATCAAGGTCATTGACAAAGCACTCTGTACATCACATGAAAATTTTAAAAAAAATCACTAGCTTATCAGGATGGCATGAAATGAAAAAAAAAAAAAAAAAGCTAAAAGCAGACCTTCAAGTGCCCCTCCTTTGCATACAATGTAAAAAAAAAAAAAAAGATGAAACAAAGAGCAACAGCCCATGGCCATGGTGCAAATCAAGTTATTTAAGTCCAAAAAGATTAAGCGTGCAATCTTTGCCAAAGGTTATTCGCAGTCCTAAAATAAAATTTTGTACTACGTGGAGGTATACTATTTTCAAGACAATTTTTAAAATATTAAATATTGATAAAAACTTACCTAGCCATCTGCAGATGTTTTTTCCTAAGGATGACAAGGGTGACGAGCAGCAGTCCAATCAGAATCGTGCTGAGGATGGCCAGCACCGAGATTACCACCACATTGGGATTCATCTCTGTAACTGCAGAGAGGAGCCAGGCATTGGTGTGGTGGGTTCCACCGGATGCAGACTAACACGTGTTTATTGCTTTTCATCAAATCTGAAGAATGGTGAATTTGGGCTGGGGGCAGAGTTTAGGGCTTAGAGCCCTTGCCTAGCCTACCCAGAGCCCTGCGTCCAACCCTCCAGCTCCATAAACATTAGCTGGGTGTGGTGGTGCAAGATTGTAATCTCAGCAGTTAGGAGGCTAAGGCAGAAGGATTGCTGTGAGTTTGATGCCAGCCTGGGCTACATAGGGATTTTAGAACTGACCTGGACTACAGGATGAGGCCCTGTCTTTTAAAAAAAGCCATGATGAATTTATGTTAATATTAAAAGTAATGACCATGTTTCCCCAAGCAGCCATGACTTTGTCCTCATCATAACTTAGCAGAATTAAGCATCGTGTTCAGTTTCCTAGAAGAACTGAGCCTGTCTCAAAGGCCTACAATATTCAGGATGGACTTATAAAAAGATATTGTAATATGTGAAAGAGATCTGTGCCATAGTTGATTTAAATTCATTTGAAAATTCAAACTCCAAAAAGTCATTATCATGGATTACCATTGTTTAACATTTGGAAAGCTTTGAAGGTGGCAAGTTCTTACTTGATGCTGTGACTTGAAGCCAGAAAACACAACTGTACACTTTGCCCACCACTAACAATGTATATGAAACAGGCATTAGCAAGCCACCATCTGCTATTCGACTTAGCGCACGACTAGAGGCAGCGTTCTGATGTGTGTAGCCGCATGTTCAGTGGTTTCCATCTGTATAACTCAAGAGATTAAGTCAAAACCTGGGGATCCTTCAGAACAAAGGCTGCGCTCTTTTCATATACTTACTTCCTTTTTTCCCCAGTGGTACTGGAATCCAATCTTTACTCAGCTGTAGCCCCATACCATCCTGCTTTAATTCTGGGGCAAGGTCTCAGTAACTCACTCAGATGCCCAGGCTGGGCTTGAGCTTGCAAACTTCCTGTCTCAGCCTCCCAGAGCACTGGGATTCCAGGCCTGGGCCTGGGTGCTGGCCTCACATACCTACTATCATGACTGGTCTACTAAGGCACTGATTCACAGCCAGTGCTTCACCCTATGGGGACGATGGAGCGCAAAGGTGCAGAAATATACACAGTATCTTATAAGACTCTTCAGGAGGGCCAGAAGAGCATCGTGCCCTCCTCTGCATGGATCACAGAGTCACAGCCTTCATTCCTGACGTGATGTGTTTGTAACTGCCCATTGGAACCAGCCTGGAGCCGGTTAAGGAGCTGAGGGGTTGCATGGAAAGAACAACACAGGCTCACGGTCAGCAGACTTTGCTCAAGGTCAATTGACTACTAGCCGTCACTGGGGGAATCCATGTACCTGCCTCTGTGGAACTTATTTGTCTCACTTATGAGTCAGCTTAATGAGAATGTACATCTGTTACATGAGCTTCCTGTGGCGATGACAAGGAATATGAGAAAAACTACTCTTAGAAAAAATCGAGAGGAAATACCATTAAACCTTTTTAGGCCCATTAATGTCCTCTCTTCAGAAAAAATAAAAATAAGAGACAATCAAAAACATTAGCCCACTCCAGTCAATCTGAGCTTCAAACAGCTTAAAAAGAAATATTACTCTAATTTTATAGCTAAAAAACATAAGTATTAAATATCTTTCCCTAACTCACTGTTTGTGTGTGGGCTTGTAGCAGTAGGGATTGAACTCAGGGCCCTCACACTGGGCTACAGGCCTATTTTGTTTTATTTTATTTTATTTTATTTTGATACAGGGTCTCACGAGGTTGCCAAATCACCCAGGTTGGGCTAGAACTTGCAATCCTCCTGCCTCAGCCTCCCAGAATGCTGGACTGACAGGCACGTGCCGTATTCTAGTTAGAATTAAAGGCTCCTTGATCCCACAGCTTGGAATATTTTCAATGAAACACTAGTTCTATTAGACAGCAAATTATACATTTAACAAAAGAGTAAAAGAAAGTAACTTGCACGGACCAGATTCCACTAATGTATATAACTACCCATTGTCGAGACGGCTATGAATGTAGGAACGCTGGGGCTGTCATGGCTGAAACTGGTGACACTGCAGTTGTAGACGGTGGCAGGGAGGAGGCGGGAGATGGTGACAACGTGAGAAGAGACAGCAATTGGTTCCTGGAGAGGCGGGAAGCAAAAGGCAATTGATGTTCATCTTCACCCGTTTTGTTTTTAGAATTACTCTTCACAGTTGAAGAGGTAACACCCAGACAGCGTAAGAACAACAACACGGAAAGCACAGTAGTGCAGCAATAGTTTTCTCTTCCTTTATCCTCCACCTACCCGACTCTCCACCATGGAAGCAGCCATTGTGATGAGGTAATGTTTTTTTTTCTTCCTGCGTATACTTTGGGGATGTTCAATCATATCAGATACAGGTAAGATCTTAAGTGATGGCTTAGCTCATACTTTGTTCTGTTTATTTTTTTAACCTTATTATCAGTATGGTTTGGCACTGTTTCCATTTCAATATGCATTAAATTGCTTCGTGCTTTGTAAGGGATGAATAGTATTCTGGTTTAAAGCTAAAATGTTCCCCCAAAGTCTCACGTGTTTGGAAGGTGATGGAATCATGGCAGTGGATTCACTCACAGATGATTTTACGTGCTGCTAGAAGGGAGGCAGGAACTAGGAGGAGGGACGGGTCACTAGGGGTGGGACCCGGAAGAGGGAGTTCTCTTCCCAGGGTTCTCCTTTCTCTCTCTGCTTTCTGCCTTCCATGGGATGAGCAGTTTTCTTGGCCATGACCTTTTGCCTTTTTTTCTTTGAAGCTGGCTGACCATGCATGGGCTAAAACCTTCTGGAACTGCAAGCCAAAATAAATGTCTCTTCCTTTGGGTTATGGCTGTCAGGTACTGTTTCCCAGCAACAGAAAAGTGACTAAGGCACATAGAAACGCACTGGGAGTCCTTACCATTCTCTTAGAGACAAAGCTTTAAGTGGTCTCTGACTTTTTTGTACAATTGCAAACAACATTACAGAGAACATCATTTCACAGATGTAGGCAGTTTTGTGTGCACGTCCAACTACATAAAAATACTTAATATATATTTACATGTGTGTATGCTCCATGTGTGTATATATAAACACATATATTTACAAACCTAACATATGTTTGTATATGTATATGGACACACAAAAACCTATGTGTATTCACACCTACATACACATAACAGTTTAATTGCTGGGTCAAAAATTGTACATATTTAATATTCAAAATTATCCCCTTAGACATTTCCCAATTTACCTGCCGATCACCCATGTGTGATGAAGCCTGTTTCCATTTTTCCCAGTATGGTAAATTCGCAAGCTGAGCTTTTCTAATACTGCCAATGACAGTAGTGTTTTTTAGTTGTATTTTGAATTTCTTTTTTTTTAAAGCAGTGAGTGAGGCTGATTGATTTTTTCGTATGCTTTTTTCGATTTTTTTCAAGAAGCTTTTCTAATGAGTTTTCCATGAAGTAGTAGTTTGGGGTACTTAGCTCTTTGACTCGTCATAGTTCTTTATATATTGCTGGCCCCAGCCCTTTCTCCAGCACACTCAACTTTTCTAACGGTACCTGGAGAGCCATAGCAATGCTGTGTGCTCAGAAACATTCAACGTGTGCCTAGTTTTTAAGAAGATCAAATCGCGAGTCTGTTAGACCCAGGCCAGACCAGTGACAAGTGCTATTGTACAAAGACGACACAGTATAATAATCTTCGAATCAGGATTCTGGAACGCCCTGCCTAAAGACATGTCAGCCATCAGCACCGATTCTCCACTCCTGCCCCTTTCACCATTCTGAAAGAGAGGGATTCTAAGTAGAGAATGACTTTTGCTAATGGGACTTGGTTTTAGGAAGCAGCTAACCTTTGTGTTCTTAAAGAAAGGTATCACTGCGGTTATAGAGAAGAAAAAAGCATTACTGGCAGAGCAGTTATCTGGCAAAAAGCATTATCGGGACTGAGGAAAGACTCTGCCGGTCAGCACAGATCAAAAAGAGACAAGAGCTGCGGAACAGAATGTCACAAGGAACCAAAGCAAACAACCTTAACATTCAGTATGAAAAGATTTGCATCCCAGCAATCCTTCCCACTAATTCAATCTCATGAACATTACTTAAAAAGCTCCAATTATTTGTGCTTGTAGCTTTAGCTCCACCCTGCAGGAGCCGTAGAAACCTTCAACCTGCCCCCCCCTTTTTGACCTAGTGTACAATACAGTATTTATGCTTCATTTTCCAACAAAACTGTCCTCCTTACTAACTAAATAGCCATATTTTCTTTAAATTCTTTTCATAATATGACTCGTAGGGTGCTTAGCGTTGACTTACTATTTTCTATATTTAGGTAACATTCGCAATTGTACAGAAATCTTCTTTGAAGTCAAGTATTGAATCTGGCATGGGAGCTCTATGTGGTGCCATTCAAAAAAAGGCAACTTATATTTGTCAGGTTATGTTGTACAGTGCAGCTTCTCCATCACTTAGAGCAACCTAATGACCCACAGGAAGAATGGACCAGGGTCTTTATTCCTTTGTGTCCAAGAGTCATGAAGGCTCAGGGACAAAAGACAGACACGAAGGCCAAGTTCTCACAACGCGGTCTGGTTCTAAGCATTTTACTCATTTCTGTTACTGAAACACACACACAAAAGCAAACGAACAACGTTTACTTCCTGTAGCTCAAAGAAATAGAAGATCTTCCTCATGTTTAGACAATTAGCCTTAGTCAAAATTATTGAGAAGGAAAGCCAAAATGTACAGTACCTGGGCTTTGGTTTCCCGACTAGAGCCAACTTGGTAACAGAACACTTCAAAGAAATCTGCCACTCCTTCCTCTACCCACAGCAGAGTCACCGAGGTCTGGGTCTTGTTCACTGCAAAGAGTGACTTGGGCGGAGCTGGTTCTGAGGGAAAGAAGCATTTCTATAAACAATTAATTTACCCCCATGGATTTTTTCTCCATTTATTAGGAAGCAGGTAAAACATCCCAAAGATTCACAGAGAGTTAGCAAAAGCCCACAAAGCTTTTATATTGTGTTTGTGTTATGTCCTTTTACAAAGATGAACATCTAATTCAGAAGGCAGAATGTTTTGCCATTTCCCCCCTTCCATTTTATACTTCTCTTTTTGGGGCACTTCTGTTTTCTACTTCAGCTTTATCATAACTCTAACCTATTAATAGTTTTTGTGTCATCTACCCAGAAGTCAGCATTGTCTCTACAATACAAAACTTTCTGGTGGAGACACAAAAATCTGTTCTTAAAAAAAGATGAGGAAAATTAAAATGGTTTGTTCCCTTCAAATGAAGAGAAAGTCTGCGGCTCAGCCAACAAATTACCTTCTTTCTCTGGAGATTATTTGGAATAACTCAGTTGGAAAAACAGCTTGTTGGAACTTTAGTCAAAATGAAGAGAAACAAAGCTGAACCAATATTTGACTTAGATAAAAAAAGATTGATGGCTGGGGGCATACCTCAGTGGTTAGAATGCTTTCTAGAATGTGCAAGGCCCTGGGTTCGATCCCCAGCACCACACAAAAGTTAGCCAAATGTGATGGCACATGCCTCTAATCCCGGAGGCTGAGGCAGGAAGACTGCTATGATTTCAAGACTAGCCTGTCGTTCATAAATAGCTCAGGACCAGTCTAGTGTACAGAATAACACCTTGTCTTAAACAAACAAACAAAGGATTGATGGAAAGAGACTAAGTGGTTAATAAAATGAGAAAGATTTTTTTTTAATCCTAGGCATTTTGTCTTAAGTAATACATTCATCCATTCATCAAGGAAGCCAGGCTGCTGTCCCCCTTCGTGCTCATTTGTAAGATCGAGGCCCCGGCTGGGTTGCCTAGGAACCTGTGCCTGCCTGGTCCTCAGTCTCAGCACTTGCTCTGTTGTCCTGTCCCCATTCCTCTCTCCTGATCATCTCCCTGTGGCCTTGTCCTTTGACAAGCAAAATTCACAGTGGACATTCGGAGCCTTTCTTCCCATGTGCCTGCACACACCAGTGGCTCCCTTTTCCCATGAGGAAATAGTGATGCAACGAGAGTTTCTGAGGAAATAAGAAAGCCAGCTTCCTCTCCCCACACCTGTCATAAATGTCACTGCCAGCGGGGTGAGAGGACAGTCCCGTGGTGTTGTGATTCATGTTGAACTGGGTCTCTGGTAGCAGGGTGAGGTGGCTGGGGCCAAGCTGGATGATGTGTTGGGGTGAGGCTGAGCTTTTACTCTCTGTAACGTGCACATGGCACAGTCGTGTCTCACCGTGAGTCTCATGGACTGTGGTCAGACTCCCTAGGGTGCCGACATTTTTCTTCCTAGTAAGTAGATAGTATCATCTCAGCTAGCCAACACAAGCGGTGCCAAATCTCAGTCTCAGGATCCAATGTTTTACTCCTGTATTCCCCATCACCTATGACCTATGTTTACTCTAATATTTCACTGTTACCTCAAAGACCATACCACCAAAAATGAATCTGGAGACCTCCTCTTCTTGTAAAAACAAAACAAAAAAAATCTCTTCTTGCTTCCAACCTCTCCTGCTTCTTTTATAAGCAACTCTTCTTCTGTTTCTCTAAGTGGAGAATGTTGAGACTGTTCGCTTACTTCTCACTGCTAGGCCGTGTGTCTTTTATACTTGTCCTTATGTCTTTCTTCTGTCTTTTTAAAAAATGACTTTCCAACACCCACCCCCCCCACCCCCCCGCCCCCATCCATGACCTTTCAGGAACCAGACCACACAGCAGGAAGTGAGCAGCTTTCTCGGCACTTACAACAGTTCCCCATCACTCACATTACTGCCTGAGCTCTACCTCCTGTCAGATCAGCAGAACTGGTCCCTGTCGCTATTAAGAGACTGGAAACTCTTAACTTTGTCAAGGACAGGATAGCCTAGGTCAGATTTGGACTGAAAGGGGGCAGGAGTATGATCAAAAAGGATCAAGCTCCTTGGATCCACCCACAATGCAAGACGGAGGGGGAGGGCAGGACCAGGGAGGTGACGGGGAGATGTGGTTAAAGTATGTTATATGTATGTACAGATCTGCCAAGATGGAATGCGCTCATCCGTACAACTAATCTATACTAGTGAAATATGAGGGGAAAAGCAAAAATATTTCAGAGTCTGTGATAGATGTTTTGAGTGGGTACTTATATTGTAAAAAGGGTGGAAATCTGATTTTTTCAAGAAGAGATGCAACTGTTGGTTTGATCATTTTTATAGACTCTAAAAGATTTCTAACGCTGTTGGTGTTACATCAGCCATTTGTCCCTGCCCTTTCTTTTCCCCTCTTCCCTTCAGTCCTTGTCCAGGGTCCATTTGGGAATCTGATCTAATTTTCTAAGAAAATCAAGTACCATGCACAGAACACGGGCAAAATGGAGGCAGCCACGCCATCTCTTCCATTTAATTTAGAATGGATTAGAGAGGCTCAAGCTGTCGCCTGGGATGGGGGCGGGAAGCGACCTGCTGTGAGGGAGGTGCTGATCTGAGTTTTATTTTGGGCTCCTGTACCAAATCTCTCTATCTCTCTCTCTCTCTCTCTCTCTCTCTCTCTCTCTCTCTCTCTCTATTTCCCCCTCCTCACAAATTCCAGAGAGAACAGTCAGGTGTGGCATTTAGCCTTGGAGCAGAGAATAATCTATTTATTGTCTAAAATCTACCTTTCTCTGCTAGCTATTCTAGCTAGTGTGTGTGTGTGTGTGTGTGTGTGTGTGTGTGTGTGTGTGTTTTATTGAACTGTGACCCATCATGTAAAGGCCCATCAAATAATGCTTATGAGGCCGCAGGGTTATGTGTAAGGGCCATCTGGTTAACCTGGCATACATTTTACACCTGTAAGCTTGATGAATCATTTCACAAATCTATGCTATTGTTAATAAGGGAAGATACATAGAAAAAAATTGTAAAATTATCTTAATTTGTGGTCAACATAAAAAAAATCCATTTCCAATGTCGAGCTTCAAATGCAGTAATTGTCTAGACTCCTCCTCATACATAAAGATTGGGATTGCAAGTCTTTAACATCTATATTATAGTATAACTTTATGATTTATTTTTATTCTCCTCAATTCAAACAGTTCTACCTTAAATGCTATAAGTCATATAACATATTCATCCCCTCCCGTCCCCCGAAAAATCCCACTATACCCATCTGCAACTTAAGCTGTGAAGGCTGGCATAAATTGTGTTCAAGTTAGTGGGGAAGAAATCTACATAAGGAAGCACTGTTTGAAAGAGAGGAGGAAAAAAAAACAAGAGATAGAGAAATTACTCAGGGTGGGTAAGATCGACATACAGCAAAGAAGAGGAATATTTACATTGAACAATAGAAGCCTTTGTCAGATCTGAAATTCTCTAGGGCTATAATGAGAATACTGAGAAACATAAAATACATGCGGACAAATATTAGCATCTGAGCATATATTAAGTTAGAATAAGGCCTTTTTCATATATGAAACATATCTTTTCTCAGAAGTTAGAAATACATTATTTCCAAACTTTCAAAATATATTCCTTATGGCTCACAGATAGGCAAGTGTAATATCCTGTTCTGTGAGCCACCAAGCAGATTTACAGTTTCCAGGACAAGTAACTTCTAAGTTACTTGTAACTAGTAACTAAGTAACTTCTAAGTAATAGGATTGCTCAAAGAAAGCATGTGCTCACATTACTTAATTTCAAAAGCAACATATTTGAGTCTTTTTTAATGGTCTCAGGAATATATTTTTATTTAGCATTTTTGCACTGTAAGAAAATTATATATATATATATATATATATATATATATATATATATATATCACCAACTTCTCAGAAAAAAAATCACTCTTTTCATTGTATAGCTAATTGATTGCCTGCACTCTAAACTCAGGTTGTGTAAAATTCTAAAACTTGGTGGAATATAAATATTGTAGTTCAGATTTTCATCTAAAAGGACCTCAGTCACTGATTTGTGACAGCTAAATCAGGGGTCCAAACTTCCAAATCAAAGGTCTCCCTTTTAATACACCTGGTTTATTTCTAAAAGTGGGGGTATATTTCACTCATTTCTCTATAACTGGAAATGATGAGGTGTCCTTAAGTTTTCTTACACCCATAAGTCCAAGCTTTCAGAGGGGACACTTCTTCACATATTTAAATTGCCACCAGATTTTATAGTCAAGGCTCTGTGAGTCCAGCTTCCAGATTCTCCCACAGTAACAAAGAGTGCAGACTACATAGTCACTGGGGGGTGGGCAGGAGTGACGCAAGTCAACCACCACAGGGTAGACACAGCTTGGCTTCCCTTCCATGGGAACCCCAAAATGTAAACACAGCAAAATGAAAGCAAGATGACAGGAGACAGGGAGGTAGACTCGTGGAGATGAATAGGGGACTGGGGACAAGGGAAGCAAGACGGGAGGGCGAGTAAAGCTAGTTAAGTTGTAATCCATACATGTACCAATTTCCTGTGAGGAATGGATCATTATGTCTTGCAAACATATACATAAAAATAATTAGAGGGAAAAAAAGAAGTGCTAAAGTTGGGTAGTGATTAGTGGCCATGGCCACACGGTAATGACTTGCAAGACTACAGTAGGGAATGAAGAGACGCGGGCTGAGGAGAGAGGTATCGGCTAAGCTCAGGCACCAGGGAAGAGTAACCCAAAACCAGGAAGCAATGCTTGCCCGGCTGCTGGCCCTGAACGGCTATGGGTAGCCACTATGAACTTCGGCAAATCTCGAGAGACTGTGTGCTCTGACGTTCTAAAAAGTCTGTCAGAAGAAACTTTCCAGTACTGCCATTGTCACATGTGCCCGCACACTACCCCACCAGTGGCCATATCTCTGTCTTGCTGAAGGGTGCTCCAGACCCCAATTCCTCGCCTGGATGCCATCTCCTCTGTCCCACTGTGAACATCATTTCCACCTTCTCATATCTAGTTGTCTGGCATTGTGGATCCCTCCACCCCCACCTCTGAGTCATAGATTAACCTACAGTCGAGCCATTTCTACTCATTTAAAGAAAAAAAAAAAACCATTGAATTTTATGTCATGTATTTTTTTTACCAAAATAAAAAAGAAACAAACAAACAAATGGGCTGGGGGGCTTAGCTCAGTGGTTAGAGAGCTTTCCTGGGGAGCTCAAGGCCCCCAACTTGAACCTCCAGCAGCACATCATAGCTGGGTGTGGTGGGTGGTGGCACACGCCCACAATCTCAGCACTTGGGGGGCTGGGGCATGAGGGCTGCCATAAGTTCTAGGCCAACGTGGGTTACATAGTGATTTCAGGGCCAGCCTGCACTACAGGGCAAGATTCCATCTCAAAAATTCAAAAAACAAACAAAAAAAAAAAAGAGAGAGAAAGAAAGAGAAAAAAGAAGCAAAAAGTTTTGGATTCTTTCTCTTTCAGCTTCTGCTTGTTTTTTTTTTTTGTTGTTGTTGTTTTTCCTCCTTTCCTTTATGATGAACCTCTTCCAAGCTTTTGCCATTCTGACTAAGATTCCCTCCTTGGATGCTCCTTGAGCGCCTTGCAATCAGATCGTCTTCCCCTTCACCACTCCGCCAAATTTCATCTCCAAATCTCCAGTGATTTGTAGGTTGTTCAGATCAACGGTTTGTTCTCTTTCCTCATTTCAGTTGACTGGCAGGTGCTCGTGCTACTTGCTAAGTCTCCTGCCCGTGGCTCCTGGGACGTCAGACTTTCCTGTGTCCTCTTCTTTTGCTAGTGTCTCCTTGTCACCTTTTCTTCTTCCTCCTCGTTTCCCTCCTCTGCCTCTTCTTCTTTTATTTTTTATTTTTCTCATTCTTTGGTTCTGGGGATTGAACCCTTACCGAACTACATCCCAGACCTTTTTCTCCTTTTTTAAAAATATTGAGACAGAGCCTCGTTCCGTCACCAAGTTACCCACTCATCATCTGTCTTCTCTCTCTCTATACTATTAGATGCCACTTACTCACATTCTCATCTTGTCAGACATTTTCAGGGGGCGGGGAAGGAAGGGGTCTCTAGCAATTAGTCACACGCCAGAAGAGGATTCAGGAGAAAGGTGGGCAGGGAGAAGTATTTTATATATCACTGAGCTATGATTCATACCATTTAACTCACTTTTTACCAGAAAAACAGGGATGGCATGTACCTAAGCAACTATTTCCATAACTGCCAACTCCATGGATTCAACAAAATCATAAGTGAGGTTTCTCAGGTGGGGTGCCACAGGGCACCCCAGTCCAAGAGGCCAGGCTCTGAAAACTCAGACATCACATTCTACCTAAGCGTTCATAACTATTTATAATCTATTGGAGAAAGAGACAGATTGGCAGAGAGAGAGAGAGAGAGAGAGAGAGAGAGAGAGAGAGAGAGAGAGAGAGAGACTAATAATCCCTAAACTCCTAACATCTCAAAACATCAAACTGCTTCTATTCTTTCTTCTTTATGGCTAAAATATGTAAAAAAAGTTCTGATTTATAAGGGTTGATACAGTGCATTTTTTAATTTAAAAAAATACAATAAAAGACACATTGACATTGATCCCTCTTCTCTCTTGTCAGGATATTTCCCCTTACTTTGGAAGCACGGATCGCATCACTCTCGCCCCTTCCTGAAGCAGTTCTGGAGGGCCTATCCTGTGCCATTACAAGGTGTGAACACAAACACAGTGAGGGCAGGTGCCAACTGCTACCGAATGGGAAGGCAGGCTTGTAAAAACACAATGGTGGATCCTAGTCTGCCTTCTTCCCCAGATATGCCATCCTGTGGCTTTTAGATTTTCCCCCAAATCAGAATGATCTTGAAAGATAAATATTTTGAGTGGATTCAGGACATCAAGGCAGCCATGACAGTGCAATCCACAGACACAAAAGACTACTTCAGGACCTGCGTCCCAAGTGGCAGGAACAACTGGCATGTGTGTGACTGAAGTGTGGGGGAGCATCTTGGTAAGACTTCATGGAAATGTGTCTGTTACTGTGATAATTTAAAAAAAAATTGAGCATTCCCATATTTTCTGCTCACATCTTGTATATGAAAGTTTTCATGCCTTACATTAATCAAATGTAGCCAATGTCCTAAAATCCAAATACCAAAAAAAGGAACTGAAAACCACAGAGTTGAGTGGAAGTCTCCACCCCATCTGTTGCATGTATTACTAAGAAAATGAAAACTTAAAAAAAAAACCCACTTACTCCATAAAACATAAACAGAAGATGGGGGAAAATGTCCTGTCCACTGTCTCTAGACCCATGTCCAGCTCTAGGAAAAGCAGGTTAAATTCCCACAAGCTCTGTCTTCCTCAAAGGAGACCACGGCTCTAAACTCCTCACACAGAGTTTTTCAGGTTTCTCATCTGGAACCTGCCTGGCCACGTCTGTGTTGAGCACCTGGAGCTTCGTGATGGCGTGTGCGAAGGGCACATTCCGGGTTGGGATCTTTCCTCCCTCCGCTGGCTGCTCTTCAGACTCTTTTTGGCTGCTTCTCTTCAGCCTAATCTCAAAGTACTATCTGGGAATGTAATCCAGAGAACTCTAAATTAATTAATTAATTTGAGACAGGGCCTTGATCTGTAGTCCAGGCTCGTCCTGAATTCACTATGTAGCCCAGGCTGGCCTTGAACTCACGGCAATCCTCCTGCTTCAGCCTCCCAAGTGCTGGGATTACAGCCAGGTTCCACCACACCCAGTTTACCTGGTGCTGAGAAATCAAACTCAGGTACTTAGTGCTTGCTAGGCAAGTGCTTTAACTGCTGAGCTATTCCTCCAGCCCCTAAATTTATTTTTTATAATTATTTTTAATTTCTTTTCATTGATCGTAACATTAAGAAGGAATCAAGAAAAAGAACTTGTCATAGTTAAATTTTGGAGCAAGGGCCTAGAAATTCTCCTTGTGCCTCCAGATGCACCTATCCATAAGCTTTGTACCTGGCACCTGCTCTTTGATAGCCATCAGCCAAACTTTTATGCCCAAGAGAGAATCTTTGATTTTGACTTTACCCCCAATTTATGCCTTCTGTAGTTTTATGCATGTTTGTGGATGGGTGTGTGTGTCTGGATGTGTGTGTGTGTGTGTGTGTGTGTGGTACTATCAGGGGCACCCTTCCACTGTCCTACATCCCTGGTCCTTTTTTATTTTGAGCAGAGTCCCCCCAGATTTCCTAGGATGTTTTTAAACTTGTAATCCTCCGGCCTCAGCCTCTTGAGTAGCTGGGATTATGGTGGTGAGCCACCAGATTGGGCTATCTCTTGTTGTATTTCTTCTAGTCTTGGCAATCTCAGTGAATTCTACCACAGTGGACACACATTGCCCAAGATTCAAGTCAAAGAGTCTTTTTTTTTTTTTTTTTTTTTTTGAGTACTGGGCTACATCTCCAGGCCTTTTTAAATTTTAAAACAGTTTTTGCTAGGTTGCTAAATTGTCCACACTGGGTTCAAACTTGTGATACTCCTGCCTCCGCCTCCCAGAATGCTAGGATTAGAGACAAATGCAAGGAATAATCATTCTTAATTTCCTTTACTCTCACTCCAATTATTTTTTGTCCTAATAAGAGTCTTGTTGACACAAACAATGTCCAAAATGCCTCCTGAGCCCTGCCCAGTCCTCTGCTTCTCTGGCAGGACCACCTTAGTCTACATCAGCATCACTTCTCCTGGGTCTTTTTCCGATTAGAACTCTGGTTTTAAAACTAGAACAAGTAACTCCTGCCAGATATGGTGGCAGGCCTGTAACCCCAGCATTGTGGGAGGGGAAGCAGGAGAATCACAAGTCCCAGCTCAGCCTGGGCAAGTCTGAAATTCCTGGGTTCAATTCCCAGCATCGATAAATTAAAATCAACACCACCAACTAAAACAACCAAAAAACTCCAACAACAAAAATCCACAAAAACCAAAAAGCCTCTTCCTTAATTTTTTCTTCATCATTTATGACCCGACCATTTTTTTTTCTCCCTGAAACCACCATATTGATTGTTTTAAATGAAAAAATCATTTACTTACTTATTTAATTTTTTTTACATAGCTTCTTGTAGCTGTAAAAATAAAATCCCACCCTTGGGCCCTAGAAGATCCACACAATCTGGCCTCCATCCAGCGTGACTCCCTAGCCTTTTCCTGACTTTTCCGTGACCCAGCCTTTGGCTTGGAGGGCTGCCTGACACAGTTTTCCCCCAAGAATCACTGTCTCACAATGCGCCACGTTCATTCTTCCTAAAGCACTTACTCCTGCTTCCTTAGATCACAAGCTGCGGGTAGACAGGAAATGAGGGCAGCCTCTGGGCCTTCACTTCCTTGTCTATCATGAGCATATGGCATCTTGCATCAGAAGGTTCTAGGTATATGTTTGTTAAATGAATTAATCTATTTGACCACTGCAGAACTATTTTATAGTGTATCCAAAACTTCTAGTCCTGTTTATTTTCCTTCTTTTCTTTCTTTTTTTCTTAAAGTTGAAATACTAATTCTCTGATACGCACTCGTCCAGGCTTCCTAGAGTTGGATGAGAATTCCATGTAGCTTTGCCAAGACTTGAAGATGTGACTGGGTGAAACCACAGTAGCGTGTGAGCCAAAGAGTTCTTGAAAAATGACAAGCTTTAGGGACAGATTTGATTGTCTTGACTACCAAAGAAACCTGTCATCCCATGCCACCACAGTGCCATAAAACAGAAGGCCACATAGAATTCCTAATGGAATAGTTGACTCATCACCATGGAAACAGCGCCACAGTGGATGTATGTCTTCTTGTGGATGTTTGTGGAGGATGCAATAACTAAAAGTTATTGGCAATTCTTTTTGAAAAATGGCTGTCCTCCCTTCACCCACCATCTTGGATCTACTTCTGTGACACTGGACTCATGGGTCATTTGGTTTCTTTCCATAGAGGTAGAATCTACCTTCCACAGCACCAGGCAGACCTTGCCTAAGATGGTGAACTGAAGCTAGCCCAATTCATTTAGGTTTGAGCTTTAGTATTAACATTCTGAACTGGACAAACCCTGAAAAATCAGTGGCCTAGCATGCTGTGTCCTATAAAGTAAAACAGAGATGACTTGTGTGCATATCTAAATGAACGCTGTGAAGAAAGGTAAAAATGAAATGAATGGAAGTTTTATGAAATGAACAAGAAAACAACAACAACAACAACAACAAAAACCCTTCAATTCAGCCATGACAAAGCAAAATGCTGTTTCACTTCTCTGAAAGGTGAAATTCATTTTGAATAAGTATTAACTAGAATGCTATTTCTGGTGTCAAGACCTGCAATTTCAAGTCAGTTCAACAGCACATACTGAGCGGGTACAGTGACAAGGCATGGAGTTAATGAAAACTGAAGGAGCTTGTAAAGCACATGATGAGTAGACAGAGAGCAGACTTCTGACGAAAGGCTAAAGGTTGGATCATTCCACTGTCAGGAACAAGATTTGAGACACTGGCATGTTGTGTCTAAATTGTCTTGCCGTCAGAGAGAATCAAGATGGAGGCATCCTTCCATTTGAAGTGAAGACACCAGTATGAGAAAGCTTATTGATTCTGAGGGGAATGACTCCATGGAAATAATTTTTCTTGAAGCTTGTCTTTCCTTCTTGAAGAGTTGAAAGAAATTTTCTTATCCAGTTTCAATAGTTTTGTTTATGAGGGAAATATGGTGGCCCAAGACCTCATGATGTCTGAGAAACCATCCTTGTTTTTAAGCTCATAATCATGTATAGACATAACAGTTCCTATTTAAACTTGAACACACATTCCAGAGGCTCCACTGAGCTCTTCCAGGGAAGCAAATCATCAGCCTACTGGACATGCTATTTTGATAAGACCACTTCTGAACTTGATTTTGAAGCAAGAGCGGAAAACCAAACTGAGCTGGGGAGAAAGCAGCCAGGGCTGGTGACACATTCACAGGTACGTATGACAATAGGGGACTGGGAACAGAAAGACTTGCGCAGCGTGAGCTTTGTCTTAAAGTAGTCCCACAGAGGTTTTGGGCTTCTCTTCCTGGACAAGTAGAGTGTATCTTCTCTTGAAAATTAATTTTGAGCTGACCTTTCTCTCCATGAAAGTCAAAATTGGAGGCAATTGTTGGAATTGGTAGAAAGGTAATTTTTTCTTTCTTTTTCTCTTTTTTTTTCTTTTGGATTGAACCCAGAACGTTCATCCTGAGCTACTCCTCCAGAGCTATTTTTCTTCTTTACTGTCTCACTAAATCACCAAGTTCCCCTCGATGGGCTTGAACATGCGATGCTCCTACTTCAGCTTCCCGGAGGGCTGGGACACAGGAGTTTGCCACCACACTTGAGTTTGTTTCTTTTATTTTTCTTTTGTTAAAAAAATCATGTAACTTTGGAAGGTAGCTCTCTACATTCCTAGAGTTCAAAAGTAGACAGTTGGGAAGAAAAGCTATCTGTGCCACTTGAACCACCAGCCCAACTCTTGGTTGCCAACAGGAGCAGTACTCGCCCCTTTAGGCTGTTTGGAAATCTGCTGGAATGTCCCACCAGCCACAACAGAGGGAGCTGATAAATGCTCCCTGTTCTATAATGATCAAAGGCATTTCAATCAAAAGTTACTCCATGTTCTCCATCCTATAGGACTTAGAAATATCACACAGTAACAAAACCAACAGAAATATAAAGTTCACTACATGATACTCAGGGAAGTTTTCCAAGGAATTAAATAAATTCTTTTGGAAAAAAGTTGTCCCGAAGAAGGATATTTAAATGGCTCAAGCTCAAGGCCCTGGGTTCGATTCCCCAGCACCACATACACTGGGTGTGGTGGCTGTCATCCCACCCCTATGGGTGCTGAAACAGGAGTTTTGTTGTGAGTTCAAGGCAAGTCTGGGCTCCATAGTGAGTTCAGGACCAGCCTGGACCACGGAATGAGACCCTGTCTCAAAATAAATAAATAAATAAATAAAGGCTCATGAAGATAAAATTTGAATGTTGCTCAATAATTTGCTTTTCCTGTGTATAGTCTTTGTTCAGTGCAGCATGTATTTTCAATTATTTGCATAGTTTTATCTTATTTTTTGTGTGGTACTGCAGATTGAAGCCAGGGTCTTTCATCACCCCTTGTGTCATGATTAAATCAGGCTAATTAGCATTTCTAGATCCTCATCATTTCAGATCACCTCTCCTCCAGTTCTTCATCGAATATAATAAGTCATTGTGACTTAGAGTCACCCCACTGAGATAGAGAGCACTAGAACTTACATACACACCCACTCCCCAACTTCCCTCCATTCCCCTCCCTTGGGCCCTTCCCACCCTCCAATATATACATTCTCCTCTAGAGGGTACGTTCTGAATTGCACATGTCACTTTCAAGTTTTATGTAAAAAAAACATTTCTCTGACACTAAACTACACCCCATTTTCCAGCTTATTTGCAAGAATATCAAACTTCTTTCATTTTCCCCTTTTCACAGGCTATTATTCCCCCCAGCATCTCATCTCTGTATGGATCAAGGTCATTTCCCTCTGTGCCTGGTCACATGCACAAATGTCTGGTTATTTATTTACCCTAACTCTGGCTGTTTTCCTGGATACATTTCTATCTATGCTTGCACAGTTACTTATTATTATTAATTAGTTTATCTTAACTTGCTCATTCCATCATTGATTTTATACACCGTCTATGAAGAGCTATAGATCTTTTTACTTCTCACAAATCCAAACATTTATTCTAACTATGGGTAAGTTTTGTGGAATTTCACTGTTATTATTACTGTTGTTATTATTTTCAGGACTGAACTTAGGGTCGAGCTCATGACCTTGTTGATGGCCTACATTCCCAATCCTTTTTCTACTTTTCCTTTTGACACAGTGTCTTACTAAGTTACTAAGCTGCACAGGCTGGGCTTGAACTTGTAATTCTCCTGCCTTAGCCTCTCAGAGCTCACCAATAGACCTGGCTTCATTATGTCTTTCAGAGTAGTTGTTCCTAAACACATACATAAGAACCTGGGTTATATTGTTATACATTATTTTTTCTTTCATCTTGATTTTATATTAGAGTTATAAAATTATTTCAAATTCTTTTTAAAAAATCAGTATGTGGGTGATTTTTATCTCTAAACATCTACTTAAGATTAAATAAAGAATATGTTTCATAATACTTATTTAAAGAAGGGAATATTGTCTAACGGAGTAAAAACACTGTACTGGATATTCTCTGAGCTCCTTCCACTACTAAAACTCTTTAAATACTCGGTTCTTCTAAGTACTCCAAGAAAAGAGAGCACTGCTACTCGCGAAAATGTATACTAAGTCCATTGTATTCTTCTGGTAGTATGAATGTCCATTCCTACTTAAAACAGAGAATTAACTGCTTTTCTGCTATTATTTTATCAAGTAGAGGAACCCAGCTCCAATCAAAGGATGTGGTCCTCCCATCTCGGGTACTTGCACATTCACACTCGTGCACGTTTCTTACCCAGCTTGACAAGGTGGAGCATGGAGGTGTTACTTCCCCTCTCTGTGCAAGCTGTGACCGAGAGGTTGTAGATGTCCCCTGGAGGCAGGCTGAGGATGGCCGTCATGACATTGCGTGTGACCTGCAAGACCATCAAAACAGGGGACCTAAATTTCTAGTGAAGGAGCCAATGGAGCAGGCTCCACAACTGCAGGGTTACAGCACACACTTACTCTCTGTTCCATGCTGAAAACCATAATAGGTTACATCATGAATAAGTTACGTCCTCTGAAAATTAGGGCTGATCAAAATATATAGGGGATATTTAAATTAAAATTTTATTACAATGAAAGGCATGTTGTCATGAGTTCTTCTCAAAGTATTCCCTTTGGGCTCAATCACACTTATCCCATCATTCTTGCTAATTTTTTAAGTAACTATGGACTCCTGTTTCCTAAGTATCTTTATAAAGTATGGCGCTATATATATATATATATATATATATATATATATATATATATATATATTGAACTCTGCCACTGAGTGCCATCCATGGAAGAGGCAGGCTCATAAAAACAGGATAGCACATCCTCATCCACTTTATTCACCGGAATCAGGCACTGCGTGACTTCTGGCTCTTCTCCAAAGTCAAAATGACCCTGAGAGATCAATGTTTTGAATCAATTCAGGGCTTTGGGGCAGCCATGATGTACAACTATGGACAGTCCCAAGAGAGGACTTGTGGAACTGCTTCAGAAAGTGGCAACAGTAGTAGGTAAGCGGGCATCCTGAAGAAAAAGAGCAATTACAACTTTAAATATTAGAAACGAAAATTTAAACTAGTATAGTTTGCTCCTAAGGATTCAAAGGTGAGCTTTATGGAATGAAAAGTTTATCTTTTGAGGTGTCCCAAACTAGTACCGACTAGTATGCAAACATTTGTCTAAATGTTTCCATTAACGTGTGCTTAGTGGTCTTTCTACAGGTCCTGCCACTACATGTCCAGGTGCCTGGGGCGTGTGGTTGGTCCAGGAAACATACACTCTTTTTGATTTTCTTCTTTCCCTCAGCCACCACCATCCAGTGTAGCATCCTGGAGTGTGACAGGTCAGTCGTGTCATCTCCGTATGTCCAGCTGATATACAGGAGACTGTTGAAATATTCCACAGAAGTGATGGCTGGAGCCACAGGGGCTACGAGGGAGGGAAGAGAGGTCACGTAGACACAATGAAAGTTCTCACAGACAGTATGGCCTTCCATGCTGACTTACCTTAAGGAACAGAGCTCATATGCCGCTAGAGGTGCCTGGTTACTCAAAGACACAGTGGAGGTGGGGGCACTTATTTCATGGGACCCCACCTAGTAGATCTCAGACACAAGACAGACAGACCATGTATGTCAGGATGTCAAGGTCCTTAACACAAAGTACAGTTACAAGATTCCTAGACTGTTCCCTTGTTTGGACGGGTTACTCCTGTTACACCAGCCACTTCATACTAACAGACACTGGTGGAGTCATTATCCACACAGGTTAGAAAGCCTGGAGTTCTGCGATCTTAAATCTCTTATTGGGGAGTGACTATGGGAATGAAGAGTAGGAAAAGAAAGGTGGGGATGAAAAATAATGATGGTGACGATACTGAAAAATAACAGCACTCTGAGGAGAAGGGGACACATGGTATTTCTGCTGAGATAACAAGCAATGTCATTGAGTGTTTAGCCTCAGGCGTTGCAGGCAGTAGCCTCTCAATAAATGTTGCTGAACCAGGTGGTAAGGGAGCAGAAATGAATTTTTCTTAATCATGCCACAAAGCTAAATTCTAACATCAGTTTGTATTCTAACACATTCAAACTTTTTTTTAAATTGCTAGAAAAAGAGGAGAGTTGATCATCAACCTTATATTGTATGAACTCTGAAAACATATTATCATTATTACCACTATAGTATTACTATTATTATAATATAACTGGGCATTGAACCAGGTCCTCATCTCTGAACTATATCTTTATTACTTTATTTTTCTGTTTTTAAAGACAAGTTTATGCTAAGTTGCATAGGTGGGCTCAACCTTGAGATCCTCCTGCCTCAGCCTCTCAGTGTGTTGAGATTACAGGAATGAGCCCCATGGCTGACTTAATTGATTTTTAAATAAACTGATTATTCTGAATATTTGAGGAGCCAGGTTGAATTTAAATCCCAAGCTGATTTGAAAACAAGCCAGGATCCTGTTTTCAGAGGCAGTGTACAACAGACTCAAACGCTTGGAAGAAATGTTCCGTAAATCACCAAGAATCTTATAATACTGCTAACATGTATGATAAACATAACTGATTATGCTTTTAGAAACAATTATTCTCAGAGACCATAATTCCTTTATAGAACACAGACACATTTCTGTCTTTGTCATATAAGAGTAACACTTCTACCATGTTTCACAATAAAGTCTTAAAATATCAACATTTATATCATATTTAAGAATATTCGAATACAGAAAAATAGCGGTGGCTTGTTTGTAGTCATGTGCTAAATTCCAAAGGTGCTTCATTACGTGCAAACACCTCTACATGGATTGCTCCACAGGATACCTTCTCATGCTTCATGTTAGTGAGGAACAAGAAACGTGTTTAAAATTGCAAACCCAGGAGTATTTGTCTCATTGTCACAAATCTGTTTTCAGATTTCAGACTCCACGTTGCTGCTGTAAAAGTCTCGTGTGTTGCTAACAGGCCACAAGATGTCACTATTTGCTGGTTAACCACTATTTGGAATCAGCATAATTGCCACGAACTTGGCTTGCAGAACAAGTTGCCTAGGGAAGGCAGCAGCAGACTTCAGGTTACAATAAATCACTCTTAAACTTTTTGATCCTCTTTCCTTTCCCTTTTTTTCCTTCCTTGAGACAGGGTCTCTGTAAGTGCTGGGAGTGCAGGCATGTGCCACCACACACAGCTTTATATGGTGCTGAGGAATTAAACTCAGGGCCTTGAGCTTGCAAGGCAAATGGTTTAAATGCTGTGCCATTCCTGCAGGCCCTCTCTTTCCTTTTATAGCATATCATTGGGTTCTTTGAATTATAACCAAAAATACAGGGTGGGGGGAGCATGAGCTTCATTTGTTTTGAATAAGATCCTTACTTGGAATGATGGAAGAAAGATCAAAACTGGGGGGGTTGGGAAAGACAGAATTTTAACCGGTTTTAAAAATAAGCAAAAATATATATATTTGTATGGTGATTTATATTATATAACTTGATTCTGACACTGCGCTGTGAGATATTATTATGCCCATTTTATAAATGTGAAGACTGACACTGTGTCATCGTGCTTAGGTAACACAGACCATAGGATCAGGATAGCCAAGTTCTTTGTTCCAAAAAAAAGAAAAAAGAAAAATTCCAGAGATCAACTTATTGGGGCGTAGACTGCTCACCGGGGAAGATAGCTTCTGTATCAGCTCCAGTTTGTGTAAACAGACTTGCTGGGCACCCCTAAGCTGTTATAAACTTGGCCCAACCTCAGGAAGCTGCTGCCTTAGAAGGCACATCTTGAGCCACTCTGTCACAACACCAACTCCTATTAGTAGTTTCCCTTCAGTGACCCACTTCTGAGACACAGCAAAGACTGTTGGGAGGAGCCCAAATATACAGAGCTCTCCTCCACTAGCCAATTGCCAGGGAGTATTTTGTAGAATTCATCTGACGGGAAAACGGAACCTCAGGATTATTAAAATGATCTACTCAAAATTCTTTAGTAGGAATAAACAGACCCACACTTATATGCTAGGGTATGCCTGAAAAGAAAAATCTAAACCCAAAGTACATCTCAGAGATTTAGGGGTAAAGTTTAGGCTTTCCTTAGCTTAATAAAGTAAGTATGTAGATCTATGATGGAGTACTACTCAGGCATGAAGGAAAAGTTCAACTCATTTGCAGGAAAATGAATGCCAGGTGAAATAAATCAGACACAGAAAGCGAAATATCACATGATTCCTTTTACATGAGAAACCCAAAGTATAAATAATTTAAAGATCAAAATAAAATACAGATGATAAAAAAACAGAAGGGAAGGGGATCAGGAGAATGGGGAAGATGGGAGAGAAAACAGGGCAAGGGGAAGTGAAAGCGACTGAGATGCAGCGTGTGTCCTCCAAGTCCCCAAGATGAGTGCAGCTGTTGTGCACTGGAAACGTAAAGTAACAATAAACACCCAAGTAGTGATAAAGTTGAATTCTAATTAAACAGGTGATTTTCAATACAGTCAAGAACATAATACAGTGCTCGCCAAATGATTGGTGTTGATTCTACTTATATTCTTCTACTGTCTGCTCTAGAGTTAGGATAACACCTAGAGTGGAGAGGGCACTCTGCACAGTGGTGAAAAAAGGAAAGACGCCTTGTAAGTGGACTGCATGGGAAGCCACATCTGCCTGATCTCTTTGTGTTTGACTCATTGATAAATCTCAACAGAGTAAGGCTAGATGTCTAGTGAGAGAAAGAATTTACCAAAATAATGTGTCATCCAAGCAGTAGCTTTCTCTGTCCAATGAAAAGTTCTTGAAAAATCTTAGTTCAAACAAGGAGAAGCGTTTCTTTGAAAAAATGTCCCCTTTTTTTTTGTTTTTGATGATGTAGCTACAGCATCCAAGGATCTTTGGAATAGAAGACGAATAGTTGGGGTTTTTTTTCCAAGGACTTCATTACTGTGCCACATCTTTTACTATGAAGGTTATACAAGGGAGAACTAAGAATAAATAAAACTTGAAGATAACTGATTTGGACCCAAATCATTCTGTCTTTAAAGCCTATTTTTAAAAAATCTTCTACTATTGTCATCCCAGGACTTGAAAAATGGTGTAATCAACAAGGCTTGGTGGCTTAGGCCTGTAATCATAAGTTAGAGGCCAGCCTTGGAAAATGCTAGCTACTTGTGGAGACTCTATCTTAAAATAAAAATAAAACAATAGTAGAAAATAAAAGGGCTGGGAACATAGCCCAGTGTGAAGGCCCTCGGTTCTAAAAGAAGGCTTAATTAATACGGAGTTGAAGGATCTCTAACACAGGTAGTCACTAAACAAGCAGAATCAGTCGTGTGCAGTGTGGAGCCAAAGGCTGCCACCCAGGAAGCATGTGCCAAGCAAGGGCTGATGCTCAGAAGAGAGCAGGGTCATGGGCAGTAACTCAAACTACAAATGTCACTTCAATTTTAAAGGTTATCAACTAAACATATGGTCAGGTTCATGTATATTTTCTTCCAGGAAATCAAAGCCCAGGCAGTGCTCGGTGACTGGCTGGCCCTTTCTTACCCCTCCCTCTCTCTCTGGTAGGGTAAGTCCCCTTCTCCCTCCCTGTCCTAAATGCCCACCCAAAGGGATGAGCTCCTCGTAGAACTGTTTACCACACACTTCTCACCTGTGATAAAGCTTATGGTGGAGCTGTCACAACAGCTCAACTCTGGATCGCCCCACGTTACCATGGTGACCCGAAAGTTGTAGTACCAGGCTGGCAACAGATTCGCTATTCTCTGAACAAGGAAGAAAAAGAAGGCAAGAAGACAAAGAACTAAGATGAAATAATATTTTTCAAGTAGATTTGCTTTCATTAGGTTCTTAAAAATTACTAATTTTTCTTTTCCTTTTGTTTCTCTCTCTCTCTCTCTCTCTCTCTCTGTCTCTCTCTCTCTCTGTCTCTCTCTCTCTCTCTCTCTCTCTCTCTCTCTCTCTCTCTCTCTCTCTCTCTCTCTCTCTCTGTCTCTTCTTTTCTTGGTACTGGGAATTAAACCCAGAGTTTTTGAACTGAGCTTCATCCTCAACTCTTTTTATTTCTTGGGACAAGGTCTCATTACGTCACTAAATTGTCCACTAAATTGGACTCAAACTTGATACCCTCCTGCCTGAGCCTCCCGAACTCCTAGGATCACAGGTCTGTGTAACCACACCCAGTTCCCCTTTTGTCTCTTGTACTTCAAATTTGTGTTGAAATGTAGTTGGGCATAAAATGAAATACAAAAAATATATAATTTTCAAGGACAAAGAAGCAAACATTTTAAATTTTGACTTCATTTGGCTATTTCTTAGACTACATGATGAAATAACATTTATCTGTAGGTGATTTCTTACTTTTTTATTATTTATTTATTTATTTTGAGGCAGAGTCTTGCTCTGCAGCCCAGACTGGTCCTGAACTCACTATGGAGCCCAATCTGGCCTTGGACTCATGGCAACCCTCCTGCCTCAACCTCCCAAGTCCTGTGTTGGGATTACATGCATGCACCACCACGCCTGGTTTATGTGGTGCTGGGGAGTTAAACTCGGGTACTTGGTGTTTGACTTAGTGCTTGCTAGGCCAGTGCTTTAACCTCCGAGCCATTCCTCCAGCCACTATCTGTAGATGATTATACAGCTATGTTGCCTTATTTCTACCTAAGACAAGCAACATCTCCCCATTGAGGATTTTTCCAACATAGAGGATTACCACAGAAGCCGTTAAAGAGACGGTGGCAGCTATCTCATAGTAGGTGGTCCACTCGGAGGTCATCGTCCCGGGGTTGAAGTAAAACATTTCCACCACGTATTTTCTAAATACTCCTAAGTAAGGCCTGGTCCAGCTCAGGACGACCGCTGTCGGACCCAGTGGATAGAGCATCAAATCCTTTATCCCAGTGGGAACTAAACAAGAAGAGAGGTGGGGAACGAGGATGGAGGAGTCAAACGGAATGGGCTTAATATCAATAGGGTAGTGACTGAGCAGAGAGCAGTGACTTCACACTCCTGCTGAAGCTGTTTTCATTCTTCTACTTGGTTATCGGTTCTCACAGTCACTGAAAGCCATGGTAAATACACAGGGCATGATGGGAAAATAGGGTGTGTGTTTAAACAACAAAGTTTACTGTCACTGTTTTCCCTCAAAATCCTTCCTTTCCCTTTGAATAACTTATCCCATTGCTCCTGTCACCTTCCAAAGCAGATCTGGAAGCCCTCTCCTGGGAGTGTCTCCGGATGCGCTGCCATGGCCGCCTCAGCGTTCTTAACCCCCTCAAAACGTCAACCTTTCATGATCGTTTTGACTTCGGGGAACAGCCAAGGTTGTATGCAGCCAGAGCTGGTGAAGAAGTCCATTAGGACATGTCACATTGATTTTTATGAGCCTGCTGCCCTTCTGGGTGGCATTCGTATTTTTGACTACACTTTGTGGAGATACTCAGGAAAGAGGACTTCCAGGACTATTTCAGAGAGCAGGAAGGACGATGGGATAAATGTGTTCAAAACAAGCGGCGGTATGTGGAGGGGAACTAATGATAATGTCTCTTCTGTGATTTTTAATTTAAATAGTCAGTGTATTTTCTGATCACCTCTTGCATTTCCCTCTGATCTTTTTCTGAGCAGCAAGTAATAAGTATGATCTCCAAGTATACAATTGTAGTTTTTTTTTTTTTTAATTGAAGTAAGCCCTTTGCACGAATGGGATCCACATTTGCCAATTCAACAAAATGTGAGTAGAAAATATTCTCTGCCCCTCCCTGTCATATCTGTAAAGACATTTTTCTTAGCATCATTTCTTAGACAATATAGTACAACTTATATAGGATTTAAATTGATTGTGTTTTATAAATAGTGAGTCTAATGATGGAATAAGGCAGATGGGAGAGGATATTTGTATATTACATGCCCATACTATGCCATTTTATATTAAGGGACTTGAGAATCCACAAATTTTGTTTATGTGTTCATGTGTGTGGAAGGGTAGATTTCCCAGAAGACAGCTTCCCCTGGGACAGTGCCCTGAAGACAAACTAACAAGTGACCTGGTATAGTCCTCTCATTTGTGATGATAAGAATTTGGAATTTGTACCTTATATTTTCCCAACCAGGACTCTGATAAAAATAAGTCATCATTTGTTTGCCTAGCAACTCACCAATGGCAAACGTCACAGGATCTGAAGGCGGTCCAATCAAAGGGCCTTTCCGTAGGTACATCACCACTTGATACTGGGCACCAGGAACCAGATTTTCAATAATAGGTTTGCTCGAGTTCACCTTCAAACGAACACCCAAGAACAACCATTTAGAGGTGGCTTTCATGTGTGACAGAGGTCTGAAGGAGGATTCAGGGGTGCTGCGGAAGCACAGCGGACTTTGAAACTTAGCGTCTTTTCTCACACTAAGGAGGGTCAGATTTCCAATTTTTAAAATAAGAAAAAAATACAGTTTACAGTTTATGAAATTATAGAGACAACCCGGAACATTCCAATTTTACAGCTGGATTTAATAAGCTCCATGAACAGCTTTAGGCACATCAGTGTCAACTGTAACAACACAGGCTTGAGGCACATCAGCTTCTAATGATAATCAAATCAGCAATCCCATGAGAGTCTGACATCCAAAATTGTGGGGTCAGCTGCTCACATATAAAGTCCAGTGCAGAGAGGTCTTTAGTTCCTTGTCACATGGAAGCATGGAATATCTAATTATGGGGATGGAAATGACCTTAGAGATTACATAGTTCAAATCTCTCTCTTAATAGATTAAGGAATTAAAGCCAGAGGATGGTCAAGGTCACATGTTTAAATTTGCCTTTGGCATGAGAATCCCTGATGCTGTGACCTTGAATCTACAGGACGGGCGAGTCACTAGGCAAACCACAAAGGCACACAGGTAAGCACCTTGTGATCTTATAAAATAATATTATTAGGAACACTTCTTACTTAGATGACCTCTTCTTTACAGTCTTTAAAAAAACTATTTGGTTATACACAAGTGCCATATAGAGAGAAATAGTGAAAATATATAAGTGAACAGAAAGAACTTATGGAAATCCAACACAGGTGTGCACAGGTATGAATGACTCAGCTAGATCTTAAGAAGTGGTCCGCTTTGCCCTATGGTGCAGGTAATACTTAACACAGTTTTGCTTAGTAGAAACAGCATAGCGCTTCTATTCAGACTGCCTGAAATCAAATACTGACTCTGCTCCAGAAATACTGGAAATATAATCACAGTTTATTTACAATTTTTTAATCTTGGTTTACTCATTGGCAAAATGTAGGTAATAATATTTCATACCTCACACAGTTGCAAGAATGAGTAAGCCAGGGTATCAATAAATGTTTTATGATCAAAATTTGGCCTCTAAGGTACATAAAAATGCAGAATTGATATGTAGAAAAAATAAAAATCAATAAAAAAACAACATGTTGACACTCAATCCGTGCCAAAAGATTTGTAAAATGTCATTAAGGTTTTAAAGGTAATAATAGCACTGATAATATGGTATGAAGTTTACATCAGTTTCTAATACTAGAAACTGATGATGCACAATAAAAATTATATAATCCAGTGGGTACAATTTACATAAAAGAAGAAATGGCATCCTAAAACTTCTTTTCCATTGCAAAGATTAAAATAAATTTAAATTTACTTAATATATTAGCCCTTACACCCTCCCTTTTCTCTTTACACTCTTTCCCACCAGATTTTTTTTGTTCATGTTTTGGGTTATTAATTCTACTAGAAGCTTTATGCTCAGTCTATGAGATACCCTTCTCCGTGTCAGAATTTCTTAAGGAGACAAACTCAGAGGACATTCTTATCACGCAGAACTAATCAGGACTTTTATTTCATCTTTTTATCTCTTTAGAAAGCATTCTGAATGAGGGGGACTGGTGCACTTGAGAGGCAGAGGTGAGGTAAGGATTGCATGGTGAGGGTCGGCCTCAGCATGTAGCAAGACTCCATCTCAACATTAATAAAATAAACTAAAAAGTGTGGGACGCATTAATACCTCAACGTACTCTGAGTAAAATCTCGAGTACCACCGAAAAAAGTGAAGAAAACAAAACAAAATATATACCCAGTGACAAACCTACCACACGCTCATAGTAAACACTGTTCACATGAGAGAGGGCCAATGAGGTAAAAATGGAAGCCTCCATCCTCCTTCCGTGAGCCACAGTCTTGACATTCTGGTGGAATTCTTTTAGACTTTCCTTTAACACGTGTCTATAATAACATTTCATGGAACCAGGTACATCTCAGATCATCAGCACTGCCCCAAACTTCTAAACCTCATGCATCGCAGACACTGCACCTACCAGGAAATGCTAACCCAGCTCATTTACCATTTATTTTGCCTACTGAAAATACTCAGGATATTTATGACAGCACAAGGCATAGAGTATGGATTGTTTGAGGTTCATGTTGAAGTTTCTGTAGCTGGATATGGAATTGGGCAGTAGCTATCAGCACATGGTATTATTTAAGGAAAATGACAGGAGGGTAATGCTACTGCAAATTGCACGTCCTGGTAGCAAGTTATAAGAGCAAATTTTGCTCTGGTTTCTGAATAGTTGCTGAGAAATTAACCTATATTTATAGTACTACCATTCCTCTCCATTCTTTTTTCCTATTTGCATATTTATAACTAGCTAACAATTGTATATATGTACAGGGTGCAAGAAGATACTTTGGTCAATGCGTACATTAAAGAAAGACTAAAGTATCACGTGACTTTTGGGGTGGAAATTTTTTAAAAAGTTCTATCTGAACAATTTTAAAATATATAACATTTGACTACCACTTGTGGTCACAATTCAGCATAAGAGCTCACTATAAGTCACTTTTTCAGCCCAACTGAAAGTCTTCACCCTCGGATCATTCTCTCCCATTTCCCCATCTCCCTTCCTCCTGTGCTTCCAACCTCTAATTAACCTTTACACTTTAGATTTCTGTGAGACTGTCCTTTCTATTTTTGTTTTATTATTTTTATTTATCTATGTGAATGACCTCACCGGTGTGCACCTGCCTCCCACTCTCCTTTGTGAGGCGTCAACTCCTCTTATCGTTCCGAACTCTTCCCAACTGTAACTGTTATGGAAGGAATGTTTACTTTATGTATTTTTAGCTTCCCGATTATTTTTTTCAGTGAGCATGCATGACTTTTATGGCAAAAATGAAACAGAATTAAAAGAAATAAAGGAAAGACGGAAGAGAAAGAGTCCAGCCTCTTCCCAATCCCTGATACTCATGTCAAGCCTTTCCTCTGTGAATTCATATGACCTTGTCACCTTACGCTTTGGCTCAGGCCTGATTCCACAAGGAGTGCTGATTCTTTATCTCTAAAGTAGAAGCTCTTCTAGATCAAGATATTTATAGTTCAACTTGGTCTCCAATATCTACCCTAGGCAGATGGTTAGACACAAATGACCCCGGGGACAAAAGGGGGTTCAGAGTAGCAAGCTTTGATGGTTACAGCTAAGAAAGCTTTACCTAACATTTATAGCGAATTGAAGAAACTTCAATGTGTAATACATTTAGAATTATTTGTGAGGCTTCTAACCCACAGCCATCCTGCAGAGCACAATGACACTTTAAAATTACACATTGTGCCCTTTCTTTCCTATACCTGTTCCCCAGCTGTCTATTTTCAAAATACAGCCCACTGCATTTCTGGGTGCCGCAGCCTACACCCAGTAATATCAGAAAGGGGAACAGTCTTTCAAGACCTTCTCTCCTTGGACTGAGGCCTGCTTTTGACTACATTTGTGTCTTGATTTCTTTGGTACATTTCTAATATGATTAGGGCCCCCAAGGGAACACCTGCAAAGAATGAGGAAGACATTTTTGACATTCTGACACTCCAAAGCAGCCGCTAAGAAAATGTTGAAAAACATAATATAGTGAACAAATAAAACAATGAAGATCATCCTTGTTCCTGAACCTCATCAATGACTCTCTTGTACATTAAAAAAAAAAATTTGCACTTGGTACAAATGCCTTGGAGACACCGTCCACCTTTCGGCTTGAAGGCTAAGTCTCTTTACAATAAGCTCTACTTGTGTCTCTTCATGGTTGCCTATGCATCTTGACTAAAATCTTTCATCAAAGGCATCAAGGACCAAGGTGTGAGGTGCCGGCTCCTCACTATGTCAGGACCCAGCTTCTGAATGACACTAGTGTCTGGCGCATCTTCAAGGTTCAGCCAATTCTCTTGAACAAAAGATGTGGGTGAAAATAATATGGTCCTCCCATGAAGGGTGGTTGTTATGAAAGGGCCATTTCTCACTCATTTCTGGTCTCCTCTTTGAGATCTGGTAATACTGCTTCCAGTATGTCTGTACTGGAGCCCCAGCTTATGCGCAGCAGTTACTTCCTTGTACTTCCCATGAGTCCTTACTTCCTTTACCTGTGTGCAGTACTGCTTTTCAAGCCTCTGGCTTTCTTTTTGTTTCTGGCAAGTCAGGGACACCACAGACACAATGGTGCTGTTGTAGTTCTCTTGGGAAGACGTCCAGGACATCAAGGCAGTAGTTGAACTCAATATGTGGACAGTCACATGTTGGGGTTTCTCAGTCAATTCTTCAATCCACTCTCCAGTAGGACCTGGACATTTCCAATCAGAGCACAAATGAGACTGAAATAAAAGATTCTAGTTTGGGGTAGGAAATAGGGAGGTAGGCTTTCTTCTGATTTTTGCGGTAGGGTCTCCCTAAATTGTCCAGGCTAGCCTTAAACTTGCCTTCCTCCAGCCTCAGGCTCCCAGGCAGTTGACATTACAGGTGTGCACCACCATCTTTGATCCATTTGTAAGCTATTAAATAGATGGATCTTCTGTCTGTGCCCTTGTTCTTGCCCTCCTGACCACCTCTTGTGGATTAGTTAACTCCTGGTGGTATTTTGTCTTTAAGAAAAAGATAAGGTACATAATGATAATTCCATTCTGAGAGCGATTTTTATGCATATTTCCTGATATTTTCCTTCTTTTCAAGAGGCTAGATTACTGATATTTAGCATCTATGCTTTCAGTAAACAGAATTAAGCAAAAATCATATAGAGAGATGCAAGGCTCTAGTAAACTAAGGTTTGAAGGGCTCACTTTTGGCCTGCAATTATTCATTGTAGAATCAGTACAGGCCAACCTCAGATTTGACAATGACACTTATAGGATGCTCTAAATTTAGTTTATCTTGCCTGCTGCCCAGAGACCACCCAGGAGTAACAACACCTGAATCTTTGTCTTCTGAGCTCCACAAGCTCAATGCTCTAATGAGATTTTTAATACAGTTTTAGAATACTAAAATTCACGATGGCCTCCTTGTCCATGGAGAGCTGGTTATAGCCAGCGTGGACGATCAGTCTAACGAATGTTCAATGATCACAATAGAAAAACAAAAGCTTTGAGTTAAACTGCTGGGTAGGCTTGCTACCATTAAGTATACTACACATATTTTCTTCCGCTGTCAGAAGTTTGTGGAGCTCAATCTCTCCTGACCTTGGGGGACTGCCCAGGTCCTGAAGGACCATGAATCATGGACAACTGAGCATCACTCATCTCAGTGGTCTCACTGTTCTTGTTCCCCTTTCAAGGTGAAATAATCTCTTTGCTACTTACTGATATAAAAGCTGAGTGATTTTGCAGACTGGCTTTTCCGAGTTTCACAAGAACCTGAGGAACTGAAGGTTGTCACAGATAACTTGTATTTCCCAGGCTCCTTCAGTTCAGTGACAAATTCATGTGCTTCTTCGTCCACTGTCAAATTTTCAGTGAAGTTTTCTAAATCATATACAAAAAAGGAAAATATAACTGCAGATTTTGACAGCTTGACAACCTTTGCCACATAAACTACTAGGCTGGAAAATAGGAACAGAAATAGGTTACTGTGAAAACAAACAACAAATAACCACGACAATTTACCAAAGAACAATTGATCTATGCCACGGCTGCTTTCATGAACGAGAATGAATCTCCAAGGTCTGATCCGTAAAGTATACAACGCATGATCCAAACATGTGTACGAGTATAAATATGTAACAGAGCAAAAGAAAGGCGTGGTGGAAGGAATAGGGAGACCGATAGCTATAGTGAGGGTAAGGAGAGGAGATTTGGGGAAAGGAGGTGGAAGGACAAGTGGGAAGAAAGGGGAAGGAGACCAGAAGTGATGGCGATGGGACACAGCAGGGCACCTGTTTCCCAAACCTTATGTCATTTTTATGCATTGCAAATATATGCTAGTAAAAAGAATAGCTCTGGAAGAAAATTAAACATAATACAGTAGCTATCATGGTATCATTACTTGTTACATATTTCCCATTTTACTTAAAACTCGTTTTTGGAAAAATTTGAGGGGACAAGTTAGCAAGATTCTGTCAACGACTACAGCAACAACGTTAAAAAGGTGGGGGGTATGGTGTGGTGGAAACGCCGTGCCTCAGCGAGAAGGCCCTGGATTTAATCCACAGCTCTACACACACACACCTAAAGGCTTTTCCCCCACGGTCTGAAATGAGCAGCATGTTGAGCCGTGAATGGTGAACGCGGACACCTAGCCAGTAATAGCAACTTGGGAATCATTCAAACTTTCTGATCCCATTTTTTTGTTTGTTTTGTTTTGGGTGCCCAGTCTGCGTTGGATACTCAGTTAAATTCTTCCCTTTCCTTGATATCTTTCTATAGATCTTAACTGGCTCCTACCAGTCCTTTCCTAAACTCCCACTTCCAAGCCTCCGGATTGCTTTACCTTCTCTTTCTACCTGTATGTGGAACCCGTCAAAGGCGGTTGGTGGTTTGGGCGGCAACCAGCTCAGTATCATTTGCACCGGAAAGAAAGAAAAGGCCCCCGATGGGGTCTTTTCAGGGTCCGCAAGTGTGTCATTGCTTCTGTCTCCCGTGGGCAGGACACTGGCAAATTCATCTTCGTCTTCAGGAGTCGAGGATGCACTGTCCCACCACAATGGCTGAGATGTAGCTCTGTAGTCACTGTTGTTAAAATCCGGCCAACCTGACGAAGTGTTAGTGGTGAGACTTTCAGGGGCAGCCTCTAGAAGGTGGAAGGGTTTGTCTTGTCCTGTTAAATCTTGGGATTTGAAGAAAGATTCTTCTGGGAAACTGCCACTCACTTCTTCGACATTGTTTTTGTTCACGTTGACAAAACGAACAGAGATATTCCGAGGTGGGTATGGGGCTGCAAAACAGAGAATTCTCCATTTTAAAATAACGTTTTAACTCTACGGTCTGGAGTGCTTTCTCTACTCATGAGTAAATACATAGCAGGTTTGCAAAGGAGAGTTTGATTTTACTTCCAGCACATGGTAAATTTACATGAAGAACACCTGTGGGGTTAAGAGCTCAAACTTCCATCCTGTCGCGGATGATGACTGTATTAGCAAATTACCAGCCACTCTTTGGCTCTATTAAGTCGTGATGCTACGCTGTTGAAGTGGTAAGTTAACCAAGTCGAAAGCAGAGTCATAAGTTTACCATAATCTCAGTGTCTCTGGATCTTTATGTGCTAAAAACTATCCACCTAATATAGTTTAATTCTAGCTATCGGGAGGAGAATATTCTATGCGACGTAGCCCATCTTTCACCTAGAAGCATTACAGACATGAAGTGTTGTTAGAGGTGTTGACACCTATGCTGGAAATATGCTTTCACACCTCATTTCTCTAAAGTGAAGCATATGACCACAAAATGAATTTATGAATTATGCAAGCTTGAGCACACAATGCATGGTCTTGCTTACACTGTCCTTCTCAAAGTTCCTCAAATAGTATCTCCTCTAAGAACGTCCAATAAAAGTTAATCTTTTACGCAGTGCAATCTAAAAATACGGTGAATTTGATTGGCCATTTTAACACATGGGCTCACCCTGTGCTGCTTATGTTGTTGATGGGTGTTTAGGATGCAGACACTTATTTCATCCATCCACCTATCCATTCATCCTATGATCACTCTTCACGTGAATGATGCTGCTAAAATCAAGCTCTGCAAGTTTTCAATACATCAGGATCCCAATATTTTCTGTTGATAACCGGATAACATGTCTTGGAAATCTCCTGTTTTTCTGCTACAGGGGCATTTATCAGGATATGAATTAACTGATGTCTACTCAATCCAGTTGAGTTACTTTATTATACTTTTGTTAGTATTATATACCCTTTTATTCAAATATTATGTAGTCAAGCATGCACTAATATACCTTAGAAGATTCTCGTTGAATAATTGGCTCCATTCCTTTTATGGTCATGGGAAATTTGTTTTACACCACTACTAATACATATTTTTTTTCTTAACTCTGCAACAGAATACTTTTTGGGGGTTACTGGGGATTGAACCCAAGGATTTCAACTGAGCTACATTCCCCCATCCATTTTTGTTTTTAATTTTTGAAACAGGGTTATCAATCAGTTGACCAGGCTGGGCTCGAATGTATGATCCTCCTGCCTCCGTGGCCCCCTTGTACCCAGAATGATGGCATTGCAATATATTCTTGAAAGAATAGAACATAAACAAGGCCACATATAATTAAATTGTCTTTTTCACTAATTTCTTTTTCAGATAACTTACCAGTTCTATGATGCTTAGGTTCATGGCGGACACCACTATTCTCTACCAGGGTGCTTTTGTTAAAAGTTGCCTCAGACACCAGTTGAAAAGTAATGTTACTATAACATATTCCTGGTAGCCAGTGATTAAATACTGTTTTTCCTTTAAAGAAATCTGTAAAGTGAAAAATCAACCACATTAAAAAGAGGATCTTCAAATGTTACAAAATTATAGAAAATCCGAACAATTATAATGAAATAGCCACAATATATTTTTCCCTTATTTTCTGAAATAGTGAAAAAAAGAAGACTACAGGTGAGATTTGAATCTTTGCAGTTAATTTTGAAAGCCTTTTTCTGCTAGAACTTTGGTTTTTGAAGGAATATGTGATACACAATGGTTACAATGAGGTTAAGTGTTTTGTACACATACATATCACATCACATTCCAATCCCTTCCCCTTGTTGGCCTGCCCTCACCATCCTCCAGATTCCCACTGTCACTTCCGTGTAATTCTATGCGATGTCTATGATCTGGGTTTCTCATATTAGAGAAACCATGTGCTATTTAAGCTTCTGTGTCTGATCGGCTAGGACTTGGAAGGAGATTGGACAACATTAGAGTTACGTTTTCATTGTTAAAACTTCTGGTGTTAATAGAAATGAGAGATTAGGTTTATGCTAGCTATTTATTTAAAGATAAAAAAGTATTTTTGCAACCATATGATGTACAAAATAGTAATTTTACAAGATACGTTTTCATTTAAAGAAATTAGTCTACTTTGAAAGTACACTGTTTCATCTGCCAATGGCAGACTGGATCTGCTCAAAAAAAAAAAGAAAAGTAAAATTTTGGAATCCATTTGAAGAATACTTTTTAAAAAATGATATATTTTAAACACAATCTAAATTTAGGGAAGAAATTGAAGGCACCTGGAAAGCTTGGCGTGTTTCTTTTCTTTTTTCTTTTTTTGGACTTCGTATGAGTGTAAGTGTGAGTGTGGGGTCGGGGCAGTGTATGTGTGTGTGGTTAGGGGGATGGAGCCCAGGGTCTTCACACTGAGTTACGTCCACTTTCATTTTTGATTCTGAGACAGCGTCTTTCTAAGTCACTCAGGCTGAGCTCAAGTTGACAGTCCTCCTGCCTCAGCTTCCCAGAGTGCTAGGATTATAGAACACCTGTTCATGAACACTTGGAATGATGGATTCTCCTGGGCTACCTCCTCTCTCTTCCCTCTCCTCAGTCTCCCCATCAAGTCAATGAAAATAACATTAGTTCATCTAGATGTGTGTGTACAATAAGAAACCAAAGTTAGTTGTCTTTTGCATGTGAGAGTGATCTGGGACCATCTCCAAGCGAAGCTTTGTGAAATCCACTCTTCTCACTACCCAGTTATACCAACTCCCTTCTATTACCCCAGGTGTAGGTGCTTCTAAACTTCAGTGAATTTATTGCCTGCACCAGACACACTGTCTTTGGCAAGAATTACATATAGGTGAAAATAATTGGAGTATTTCTCGTATTTTACACATGACATGTGATCTTGGATTTCCTAATCCAGAACAAGATTCCACGAATCAGTAACTATTTTTAATGGTTCATTTGGAGGTTAAGTAATGAACTATTAAATAAAAACTCTTCAGAGTGAAAGAAGAGACCATACGGTGCAGAAGTTGTGTCACAAGTAATCACATCGCCTTCACATTCGTCCTCGTGTGTCTCTTACCTTTATAGAGCATAGTCCGGAAGTCTTTAGCCTCCCAGTAGCTAATGTTCACTCTTGTGAAAACGTTGTACTTTTCCGGATAATGGATTTCGAACAGGACTCCTGTTTCAGGAGAAGGCTTATAGTCATATATGGCAACACTGGTTACGGGTAGAGGTTCTACAGAGAGAAGTAAACACGGAAAGAGAGAAGGGAGAAGACGTTGAGAAAGTCCATTTCAATACTTCAAAGTACCAAGGGCTACAGTGTGGGAACTTCATTTATAGCTTTACACTCTCTGAGCACTTAATTCCTCTGTTCTTACACGGTGAGTGTTCTCTCTAGAAATAGTTAATAAAGTCTATTTTACATGGCACTTTCTGCCTTGCTGAGACATTTTATACTCATTATTTCCATTCGCCATTTGCAACAACCCTAAGTTCTGGGAAGAGCAAACATCAATAGCTTCATTCAACAGACAAGCATAGTAAAAGCACATAGACTTGAATTTACTTGTCATGGGTAATTTAACAAGTTTTTGGCAGTCTGTTTCTCCGGATAGCTAGTTTGTTTTTCTTTTCTCCATGCCGAGAAAACTTGATGTCAATAATGAGCCAGTAACAAAAATTTGTGCTTTGGTCCTAGCCAGTGACAAATATTGATTTCATTTATTTCTTCCACTAAATTTTTGTATTTACTTTTTGTTACGTTTAAGATTGCAAATCATTTAATGTTATGAAAATTATAGTCTATGTGGTAACCAAACCACCCTTTCTTTGGAAGCTTAAAAATTATTTCTAGTTGGCTTGAGTCACTAATTCATCATAACTGTTGACATAAAAACCAGATCTGTTGGAACAGCCCTGTAAACCCAGTGCTCTGAGAGGCTGAGGCAGAAGGATTGCAAGTTTGAGCTCAGCCTGGGTAACTGAGTGACTTAGCAAGACCCTGTCTCAAAATCAAAAATAATAATTCAAAAAGGGGGGGGGGGGGTGGAGTTGCAGCTCAGTATGGAAGCCCTGAGCTCAATCCTCAGTACAAAACAAAACAAAAACACCAAGAAACACCTCATTTAAAAAGACTGATACACAGCTGCATCTCTTCCACATTCCTTCTTTCTGCAAAGTAAATAAATAAAATACCAGTGCTTCTCCCACCCTCTGAAGGAGTTACTGGATAAATTTTATTTACATTAATGGTATTAAGCAAATATTTTAAATAATTTAGTTTGCAGTCACTTGTTGCATGATTAAAAAAATAGTTTCGATTCTAAATCTTTACATTGAGAAGATTCTTGGACAACACTGATAGTTCACACTAAAACAACATCCTCAGTTTAAATTTTCATTTCTATTTCAATAGTATAAGGCATCAAAATTTGACTTAGCTCATATAATAAATAATTATGGACAGTGTCATTTGTCCCCATCCAGAGCCAAATATATTTCCCTCTGTTCCTCGAGATCCAAACTTGTTTTTGTTTTCAATTAAAGGAATTGAAAGAAGATTGAAGCCACAAGTTAAGGCCAGTAACAATGAAAATATTGGTAAGGCGTTCAGACTGCAGCACGTTTTGTGATCCTGTTTCTGCAGGCTGTGCAGTACAGTCTCGGATTAGAAACACCTATATTATCATGGTCCCATTCCTGGTCTTCCTACAGGAAGGTCACACTTCAGAGACTCTCCTTCAGTGCCAGGTGAACCAACTCTGAAGACTATGAGGTTTGAGCTCAAAGAAGTTTGGAAAGATGGAAAGGTTTTTCTTTTGACCCACCCTAATGCACTAATCTAGGACATTACCAAATCCAGCTATTGAACCTGGATGTGGAAGAGCCAGAGTAGAAGGGATCAGCAGCAGGACAGTGACTCCGCCAAGGCTGCCGTCCCACTTGACACCTTCCCCAGATGTCCCTCTGCTGCAAGAGAAATTAGAGATCCAGTCATCTCTCGGGCCTTGAGGTCTGAAGTCTGTAGGGCAAGGCCAAAGCCGTGGTAGAGTTCTGACATCCAGGACATGTGCAAGGATTTACTTTTTTCTTTTCGTTTCCCTGTCCTTGTCTTTTTTCTCTTCGTCTTTGCTCTTCTTTCTTTCTTACATTTTCAGCTGTTGAAAACTACTTTAACTTTAAACTAAGAAAATTTCCAGATTGCCTTCTTAGGTTTGGTCTTACAGATGTGGTGTAACTTAGAAATGCAGTGAATACTTAAATTCACAATAATTATATTCAACTTAGGGACGTGGCACGAGTACATATGGCATCTTAATCATTTTTATTTGTGATTCCCCACCTGTTTCCCATCCTAGCTCCCCTTCCCTTCTCCGCAAGGTCTACTTCCCTGCTTCCTATCACCTCGTTTCTATTTTGCTTTTCACTTACATTTTGGATTTCTGGTGTAAAAGAAATCATATGATATTCAACTTTCTGTGTCAGGTTTATTTCACTTAGCATAATGGTGTCAACAAAGTGCATACATTTTCCTACAAAAGATTCATAATTATCCTTTTTCTCAGCAGTGTAGTACTCCGTCACACATATATACCCCATTTTCTTTCAATGAGAGAGTCCCTTGAGAGCACACTCAAAGAAGAACCCCAAGCCACTACCATGCGCAATGCTTACTTGTTAGTACAGTGATGGGTCTGGATGGCTTGGCCACCACATTTCCATTTACCACAACCAGAGTGACTATATAATAAAGGCCATGGTAACTGGCTTTGAAGACAATCGGTGGAGGCAAGGTGCTGTTGAATTCCTCAAACTCAAAGAAATAATTTTTGGATTCGCCCGTTATCTTCACCACATACACTGAGGCAGGATGCACGATATCGGATGCTTCTAAAGAGACAGCGATGCTGTTGTCATCTCGGACGGTCACCTGGAGAGCTGTGGTACTCTGTTCAGGAAAAGAGAGAGAGTAGAGATGAGATTCAGGTTATGGATCTCAAATTCTATCAAGATCGTCTTGTCTAAAAAGAATGCTTGCCGGCTGTGGCAGTGCACACCTGGAACTCCAGCACGGTGGAGGATAGAGGCAGAAGAATTTTAAGTTGGAGCTCAACCTGGGAAACAGCATTTCAATGAAACCCTGTCCCAAAATAAAAAAAATTAAAAGAAGCTGGGGATGTAGCTCCTGTGTGTCCGATAGCTGTAAAATAATAATAATGATAATACTAACAAAAAGCACAATGCTCATGGTAAGCATTGCTTCTTAAAATAGCCACCAAAGCAGATTACTACCACAAGGGAGCTCAGAACGAAGATATTACCCCTTGTTTAATAAATAATCTTTTGGGGGCTTTAGCTTGAATACTTCATGTGAAAAGCTGCTTCCAGTTCAGAGACTGCGACATGTGATAAACGTAGAAAAGAAACACCCAGAAGCAAAGTCACTGCGGCAGGCGAGGTTCAGGGAGGTCCTCGGGTTCAGCCTGGCTTCACGAATGACATGCTGTGAAGGAGGAAGGCTGAGATGCCGCTAGGAAGATTCTAGAATACTGCGAGATAATTGTCTCCTCTCTCATTTCTCACCTGTCAGTTGTGAAAGTGACAAAGGAAAAGGAGTCAGGCTGAGAGATCTGTGATAACTCTGTTCTTTAAAGATCAGCCAGCTAGTAAAGAGAGGAGCTAAGAGGGTGGAGACCAAGCTGAAGGTTTGCAGAGGCCTCTGGGAAGAAAGCCATCCGAATGTGGATGGATGCCCTGGTTCAAGTCTCCAGATAAAAGTCACAAGCAACACAAAGGCTTGATCTAAAATGGCAGTGAATAATTGCATCAAAGAAGAAAATTATTAAGGTAAAAAACACATTGCCAAAAATGATGGGATATGTGTGCTCAAAGCGAGTGTTTTGGCTCTTTGGAGCAGGGTGTATGACAATGTGTCTTTTACCACAATAATGTTTTAAAATTTTAAGCACGTAGCGTATGGCTTGATCACATCTCATATGCATGTAGCTGGCTTACACATTCCTTCCATTCTTTCTGGAATTGTCTGTAAACAAACTTCATAAGAAATCGTGTGGAAACAGCAGGAGTATCCACACTGGAAAGGGAAGACTTGGGAATGAGGAAGAGAGAGAGTAACTACACTCAGGCTGATAGAAGTTATTTGTTGACATATTCATGAAGTACCAGACAGTGCGCTGGAAGCTGGGGACCCAAACACAGCCCAGCCTGAGAAAGGGTCTTTCATTTGGTGACGGTCAGTGGTCATTTATTCATGAAATGGTTAGTGAATTGGAAATAGTAGTTAGAAGTAAATTTGAAAATTAACCGAAGCATTGATGAGAAAGCACATGTTTTTAACCAACTGAAAAGTATGACAAAATATGCTTTTTTGTGATTTTTAAAAAACATTAAGCATACTTAATGATTTATTTGCAATCTCAGAGATGCTGTATCCCAATGGCCTAAAAATAATTATTCATACTAATAAATCTCATTGTCCACAAATATATATCCAATATATACACAAAAATCATACATGTGTGTATGCATATATGTTTTTATGTATGATATTGGGCTCAGTGTCTGAGAGCTTCATTTCAAGGGAGAAAATATAAGTCATCTGTTCCTTTTTCTTCATCATTCATTTCTTTCACATAATTGATAGTGTTGAACGCTCACCAGAAAAGTCTATTACCCAAAATGAAGCTACATCAAGGTTTTGAATATTCAACAGCACTAATATCTGACATTCAGTTTTTCAACGCATTACGGAAGTTGATTCAGCAACTTACAAATTTACAATTCAGTTTATAATCATTAATATCTTCCCCTCTCTGCTGTCACAGCCAATACCTGAATGTACTTGTGGCCATCACAGGAATACAGAGACTCCATTTTGTGAAGTTTTTAGCAAGTGTGTATCAAGTGTTACAATGTTTTGTAGATACGAAGAGCTTCCAAGAAGGGGACTGATTCTCCACATGCACCAATTGCAGCTTTGGGGATGTTTGTGTCAGCTGTGAAAACAAGCATCAGTCAGCCCCGGCACCCCTGGGTTGCCGAAGATAAATCAGAGTGGCTAATCAGATTCCAGCAGTGGCACAGTGAGAAGGCCGCGGGCTGAGTGAGATGTGGCAGACAGCCTACAGAAAATGTCGTCTGTGCTTCTGCCGCCTTTCCTCCCCTTCCTCCCTCCGCTTGCCCTGGAATCTATATCTCGGAGACAATGCTGCAAGTGTGGAGCAGTCCTACATGAGATCTCTGCTCAGAAGCAGCCCAAGAAGGACTAGCTGAAAGTCATCAAGATGACCTGACAAATGTAGGCAAGACCAATGCTGATTTATTTGGTGACTGTAAAAATACTGAAGATTTTTTTTTTTTTGAGATTAGAAAATAGTGTCATTTGACTCTTCAGAGAGAGTATTTTGCATTGGAAATTTTTATTACAAAATCAAAGGCAGTGATTTCTTGGTGACCAACATCCTCATTGTACATGTTCAAGAATCAAGGGTGCCTCGGGTAACTGATGTCTGAACAAAGGAGAACATCTGCGTCTCTATAGCTTTTTGGGTATTTCTCCTCACTGAACTAGATTTCAGTGAGCCACAGCAGCAAGAGGAGCTGCGATACTTGGCTTTAGCAAGGAAGGCAGAGGTCAGGAGACTTAACCAATCTATAGTTCATCCTAGGGAAGAGAAGCTCCTTCACGGGAAGTAGAGGACGTGCTGAAAAGAAGAACAGAGATGAGGCCCTGAGTGTGGGACAAGGAAGAGGACTGGCCTACAATCAACACCAGTCATAAATCTTGAGGAACCTACAATTCCAGGCAAATGGAGCAATTGTTACCTACCAACTATTTCATTTGGACCAGACTTTGTGTTGAGTGCTTTGTATATGCTTTTGCTCTTGGCCCTATAGCAATCTCCAAATGTAAGTATTGCTATTCCCATTATTTCCTAGAAAGGTTAAATAATTTACTTATGAGGATAGAGCTAGCCTTAGGATCAGAGAGCCAGAGTTAGTGTTCTTGCTCTATGGTCTACTGCTTAAGTGAGTTTAGAAAAAAACCAGTATCTCTTCAACTTTGTCTTCCTAATTTGTAAAATGGGGGTAAGCCAGGGCCAGTGATGTAGTTCTGCAATCCCAGCACTCTGGGATGCTGAAGGATCACAAATTTGAGCCAAGTCTGGACAACTTAACAATTCAGTGAGACTTTGTCTCAAAATAAAAACTTTTTAAAAATGAGCTAGAAATGAATGTAGCTCACTGCAAAGGCCATAGATTCAAACCCCAGTTCCCCTCCCCCCATTCGAATAAATAAATAAAAATTAAATGGGGTTAATGTTATGTTTTAGAAAAATGTAAGCACTATAAACCCTTCCCAATTTATTCGTCACTTCTCTGTCACTGGGACAAAATACTCAACTTGACTGAGGAGAGAATTATTTTGGCTCATGGTTTCAGTTCACGGTTGGCTGGCTCCAAGGCAGAATTGGCATGGTGGAAGGGCATGGCAGAGGACAGCTACTCATCTCGTGGCAACTAGGAATCAGAGGGGAAAGGGAGGAGCCAGGGACAAGAATACATCATTCCAGGTAATGTCCCCAGTGACTAATTTTGAGCCAGACCTCACAAACTAACAGCACATTCAGCTACTGAACTCATCAATGGAATGACTACAGCACCCACATGATTCAATCACCTTCCAAACACATGAGATTGTTGGGGTAACATTTTAGAACTAAGCTATAATGCCACCACAAAGTCAGCGAATTCCCTGATGAGCATTACTAATAATGGAATAAATTTCCTAGGTTCAAACAGGCATCTTGACTCAGCATGGGTAAATCATGACATTCAATCTCCCAAGATGCCCAGGGGACCTAAGCCAGGCCATTTGGGATTCCTTTGAGATTTTATCACTGGAGTTAGTGGGAAAAAAGCCCCCTTTCCTCCATGGTTTTAAATATGTATAAATACAAAGAAACAGACATTTTTAGTTTCTGTCCCGCTAGCTAAGCTAGTTGCTGGAGACCCCTGATTTAGTTTGATGCTTTTGGTCATAGACATCCTAAGGCCTGGACACTGTGCAGTTTGATTAAATGAATGAATAAATCTAGTGTGTTGATGAGATTTTGGTCTTAGGTACTTATTCATTGTGGGAACAGAATACCAGGCATCCACAAATTACAGGAGGAAGGATTTGTTTTAGCTCAGAGTTTCAGAAGGTCTCAGTCAACTCATGGGTGACTGGCAATGGCAGGAAGGGTCTGGTGGAGGAAAACTGCTCACAGCATTGCTAGAGGGAAAATGAAGGGCCTTGAAAGAAGCTCAGCAAGGAGTGCATCTCTTTCCAAGCTACATGCCTGTAATCTCATCGACTACTTAACTATCCTCCCCCACACATTGGTAATCCACCCTTGCTGACCAGGCCCAGCTCCTAACTGAACATGAAATCCTTAATCCAAATACGTAAGGCTTCTGGGGAACATTCCAGATCTAAACCATGATATTCCACCCAGTCCCCCAAAAGACTCATGTCTTCCTCTTCATGCAAAATGTATTTAGACCATCTCCAAGAATTGCCAAAGTCTATCACTGCTAAAAATTTCATGTCTGAAGTTTCCTCTGAAACTCCTCTGATCTCTGAAACTCCTCCATGAGGTCCGATGAAAATCAAAGAAGAGTTAAACACTTCCAATATAAAATAGCATAGAGTAAACATTTCCATTCCAAAGGGACTAATAGAAGGACAGAAATCAATTAGACCAGGACTCCTGGCAAAGATGGCAGCTGAGTAACAGAGCTGCACGATGTCTCCTCATGGAACCACTTAAACAGTTGAGAATATAGTCAAAAACTGCCTGTTGAATGTAGTATCTCAACAATTGAAAGGAGGCCATGGGGAGGACAAAAACCCTGAAAACACATCACAATCAGAGGCAAACAGCACCCCAAGAAGCAGACCCAGGCTGACTGTGAATCTCTGTGGGCAGCTGGCATCTGCAGGTGGAGGAAAGTCCACCTGGAACCCTAAATCAAGGTAAGTGTGGATCTGAGAGAAGCAGGGCTGACAGCAGCCAGTAGCCCTGGACTCTAAAAATCGATCTTGTGGGTAGTGCATACTACAAACGCAATGCAAGATCCCCCCTAGAAAAAGCCTCCCTGAGCCCAGAGCAGAAGCAGTGCACAGCAGCCATATGAGACAATGATGTAGCAGGATCCATTTTTTAAAAATAAAAGAGCCCCAGACTGAACTGATTAGAGTAAAAGAAAGCTCAGAAGAGTGCACCAGGGCTTTGGGGGTCACTCTTAAACAATGCCTAGGAGAAACTGACACAAGAGATAGTTGCAGAGAAGAGCAAAATGGCCACCAACCACCTGAAGGGCTCAAGTGTAGTGGAAGCACCTCTGAGGGTGGAGAGCTCTGCCCCCAGGGGAGGGAAGCCAGGATAGCTGGGAGAGATTTGCTGAGGGGGCTTGGGATGAACTAGTCACCTCAGAGGCCAATGGACTCTTAGGTCCTCCCTCAATGCCTATTCCCAGCACAAAATTCAGAGAAATTTTCTCTCCCCACCTCCACAAACATTCTCATAGTCATTGAAAGAAACCTCTCAGCTAGGTCTTCAAAGTGAAGTGAAATCCCTCAACACAGAAACAGGGGAAGAAGATAGGGCAACAGGACAACCACAGAAATGCCTGAGATCCCAGAAATTAATGTCATGATCCCTGAAATAATGGAAGATATTCAAAAAGGAAATAAATGAGTCAAACAGCCAGTTCAAACAAGATATCTTCAAAGAAATGCAAGCAGTGATCAGTGGGCTTAAAGAGGAACTTACCAAGCAAACAGTGGTCACCATGGATACAAAGCTCAGTGAGCAAATAAAAAGTCGCCTGATGTAAATAAGGAAATGCAAGATATGAAGGAACATTTTGATAGAAAAGTGGAAATTTTGAAAAGGAATCTAGCTCAAATTCAGGATATGAAAGGGATATTTGAAAGCAGAGGAATTTGATTCAAACATTGTGAGGACAGAATTTTAGACCATGAAGGCAAGGCTGGGAAAACAAATTCCATAATCAGGCACAACTCCAAAATTAGAAAGGAGCAAAGTAGCTGGATGATTCAAAGCGAACCAATCTCAGAGTTATGAGTGTGGGAGAAAGAGCAGAAGACAGCACCAAAAGTATAAAGAATTTATTCACTGAAATCATACAATAAAATTTCCCAAAATCTAGGAAAAGAAATTAATTTACAGATACAAGAAGCTTATAGGACTCCAAATAACCTCAACCAGGAATGAGACTTGCCATGACACATCACAATCAAAACCTCAGAAATACAACATAAAAAGAGAATTTAAAAGCAGCAAGAGAAAAACAGACATTATTCTACCAAGGCAAAGACATTTGAATTACCACACATTTCTCAATGCAAACTTTAAAGGTCAAGTGAGCCTGGAGCAAAATCTTTCAAGCTTTAAAGGACAGCAAATATCAATCCAGGTTGCTGTATCCAGCAAAATTATCCCTGAAAATTGAGGAGAAGTAAAAAAATTTTCATGACCAAGAATCCCTACAGAAATTTGGGACCACTAGCCCAGCATTGCAGAAAATACTTAAAGGCATCTTTGAGAGAAGCAGAGAGATAAGCAGCACCAAAGAAAACAGAAGAAAGGAAACATCTAAAGAGAAAGTGTAATAAAAAATAGATTGATATTTGAATCATTTGACTGATATCCTACTAAAACAGTACCAGCTTTCTCATAAAATTTGTGAAGCTTTCCCACATAATTATTATTTTTAATAGTATATTAGTTTACAAATCATAATTATATTCAACATGGTATTCATTGGCATAAAATCTTTTAAAAATATGTATACATGAATTTATAGATGGATAGGTAGATAAAATGATAAACTAGATCTGGCAAAATATTAGTAATTAGTGAAATGTGAGTAAATAATTTATGAAAGTTTAAAAATTCTGGAAGAGCTAAGTATGCCATTATATATATTTCTTATATGTAATTTACTCTTGTGATACAGATGTAAGATCATTTAACTTAGCAATTCATTCATTCTGTCCTTGACGTAAGTTTATCCTAAGAAAACCGATTGACGTAATGATAAACTGAATGTCATTTGAATGTACAAATATTTACCTTTAAGTACTCAGCAAAGGAATTTGAAATTTAGCTTCTCTGTTTTTCTTTCTTACATTTTCTGGTCTTATGAATTTCATTGTTATAGTTCTTTTCTTATGTGGACTGGTGGGTGAGGCCATTTTAAAGAATCTCAAAAAAATATATACTAGGATACAAAAAAAGAAAGAAAGAAAGAAAGAAAGAAAGAAAGAAAGAAAGAAAGAAAGACTTTTGACAAGTTGTTCCAATAAAGGGCTCTGCTGGTCCCAGAGAAGAGGCAAGATATGGCCACTGCAGCCCATTCTAGGAGTAGGAAGCTGGGCTAAGGAGTGTTGATTTCAGTGGTGAAGTGAGTCAGATACCGAAGATTAAATATGTTAAATATCACATGGTTTCTCTGATTTGGGAAACCAGAATTTAGGCATTCTATCATATGATAGTGGGAATCAGTGGTGATGGGGATGATGTAGGAGGGCCAAAACTGAAAAGGGATTATAAATGTGATGTGATATATATGTGCACAAAATACTCAAGCTCATTATAAACATCATATATATATATATATATATATATATATATATATATGACAATCCTCTAGTTCAGAAAAAAGCAATTACAACAAACTAAAATTGAAATCTAGAAAGAAAAGCAATAAGTCTTATAGCTCCATTAAATCCTATATCTCGGGGTCGAGTAGCTGGTGTAAACTTCTATGGCTTGACTTTTGAGCTGGCTCTGTGCACAGCCTGTGGCTTTCCTCTGGAGATGATCCATGTTCCTGTCTTCTCCAAAATTCTAGAGTCTTCCGTGCATTTTTTGCTCTACCATCACAACTCCATGCATTGCCCTTTCAGGGGCATACTGCCAAGCCTCCAAGGCCTTCTTCTGAAATCCGGGTATAAGACGTCATGACTTCACAACTCTTGCCTTCTGCATGCCTGTGAAACTAGCACCATGTGGATGACAACAAGGTCTCCTGTTGGCTTACCCATTAGTCTGAAGCATGCACTGGGGCTCTCTTCAAAACAGAGTTCTTTGCCCTGTACCCTTGAATAGGTAAAGGGAGGGGTCTTGCTGATTTCTGAGATACCCTCTCCTGTAGTTCTGATGTAGAGTGCTTACTTTCTTTTTAATGCTAATCTCTTTAACACCCATGTGCTCATTTGCCCCAACTTTGCAGTCTTTTTCACTGTGGCAATATTGAAAAGTTTGTACATCTTTTTGCCCTGTGGTTTTGTTCCTGCTGTACACTGCATAATCGGCTAAAAGCCCCAAGCAGTACCCATCTGACAGCCTGAGCACTGAGCTGCTTTGAAATTTCCTCTACCAGATTAACTAATCCACAGCTCTCAATCTCAGTTTCAGACAAAGTCTCAGGACAGAAGCAAAACATGGACACACTTTTTCAAGAACATCACACTTAATGGTTTCTAAACCAGTTGCCAATACAGTTCTCTCTCCCATCTGAAATTGCTTGTGGTTGGTCTTTACAATCCACATATAGTTTTACATTCTGGTCTCTTGAGCTTGAACCTGAGTGTCCCATCAAGTTTGGCTAACAACTGAGTAAGACTTCTCTAGCTAGCATCTTCAAACTTTTCCAAAATCCTTCCATAAACAAAAAGGTTTCTAAACCACATTGTTGGGTGAAATTACACAAGGATACTCCTTCTCTGGTACTAGTTTCTGTCTTAGTTATTTATTCATGAGGTAGGGCCCTGGTTTGGCCTGATCCTAAGGCCATGACACTATGCAGTTTGGTAACATAAATGAAAAATATAATTGTTGATTAAGTTATGAATCTGGACTTCTGAAATTTACAGTCAAAGATCTTTTCTGTTCAGTAAAAAAATTTGGGATTGTGGACATACAGACAAGGAAGCTATAAGGTGGAATTCTGCAGATGAGTGTGGGGGCACGAGTCCTGAAGATGCTCCGGAATTTACGAGGGAAATATGGTTCAGAAAAGTCCAACAACAAAGCAAAAAGAGGGCTTATAGACCTCTGGAATAGTTAGACAAAGGTGGGATCTTTAGAGGAGAGGGTTAATAGCATAAGTCCAAGATGCATCATGATAAGTTGTTTGGATAAAAATGTTTTAACTGAAAGGAAATTGAACAGTTTTAATGCATAAAATTGGCATGACAGCATTACAATTTAGAAAGACCAATGTAGTTTGGAGTATGAAGTATTGTTGGTTGCCTGGGCCAGTCTAAGACAGTGGGTAGGAAGGACGTTATTGCTACAGATCTGATGAGATAAGGCAAGGGTCCAAGTTCATGCTGGCTGTACCAAATCTGCCTAAATGACATGCATGTAGGACATTATGAGGGGTTCCAATCAATGACCAGATTTATTCGAAGACAGTTTAGACAAAACACTTAGGAAAATTCTCCTCTGCTATGGTTACCACACAGAAAGCACAAGTATATTCAGCTCTTTTACAGAGTAATATTAATAATGTCCAGTGCATAGGTAGCACGTAAGGTTGTAATTCTCTGTAGACATGTGATTCATCTATTTAAGATCCGATCCAGCTCGCAGGAAACCTTTACTAGCTAGATATTTTTTCCTTACAGTTCTTACAGGAAAATCGAAGTCTAAGAACTGCCCTACCAGGGCTTTTTCTTGACAGTTTTCTAGAATTATTCACAACTCTTTCTCAGAAACTCTCAGAGCATCATTTAGATGTTATTCTCAAAGGCAAAGGAAGATCTTTCCCCAAAACTTCCATTATTTATTCCATGATTTCACAGATGCATTTGGAGCAGCCACCCTGTGCGTGGAACTGGACAGAGCACTGGGAGCATGCTCTCTTTGGAAGTCAGAAAGACTAGCCAAGTGCCTTTGTTCTTCCTTGAACTGTATCCAGTCTACAATGGGTAAGGATTTGGATTATAACATAATAAAGGACCTTAACTTACACAGAGTACTTTTTTGTATCACGACTCATTCTGAAACCCCTACATCAGTGTTTTGGCGAATGTTTTTTTGAAAGAATAGATTTATTATACAATCTGCTGCATAATAGCAGAATCCATGGCAAATGTCCTAAGTCGGCCAGCATTTTCTACCCACATGAAATTTGGTGCTTGAGCCCAGAAGCACACCAGATCTGCTTCTCATGTTTTACATGCTCAGATGCATTGCTTCAGTTCTTTTGATTTCAAAATACAGAAGCTTCATCTCTTACGCAAAGGGAATCCCAGCATAGAAGTCGGGCAGGTAATTTAAAGAGGAGAAGAAGCCCCATAGGAGAAGACACGGATGATGGAATAGTTAATAAGTTGAGGGACACATGCATTGCCTGAGAGCTGCGCTAGAAAGTAGAATTACAACAAAATAAAGTTATCCCTGCCAAAGGCAATGAATGTATTTACAGATCAGCCTCAGCCCGCAGGCCACGGGATTATAACCCCTGAATAGTTCTTGCACTGCTGTTTCGTTGACAATTACCCACCTTGGGCCTCCACTTTCCAACCCTACTCTACTTACTTTGCCCATCCTTGACTCACACAGAAAGATAACTAGACTGTTTTACTCATTAAGTAGTAATTTAAAAATAGGACGGACATTTCCTTACCAAGTTGCCATACAGATGGGATAGGTAGGTAAAAGAGCAATAAGAATGCAGTTAATTATTTTCTGACTTCCTTCCTACATGGGCTCAGAGTAGAACCTCTGCAGAACTCTTAACTTTGGAGATTAAACTGATCAACAAACAAAAATTGTTGGGGAAAGGATTTCATCTGGTGTTTTTAAGTGAGAAGAGCCTTTCCCGCTGATGGGCTGCTCAAAGATTTTATGTGATATGTGGGCTGGTGATGATGATGATAATAATAATAATAATACCCAGCAAGTGCCTCATTTTCTATTTTCTAAGGCACTTTCAAATGCATTTTCTCAGTTGATCCTCAGCACATCCCATTAGGCTATTATCTCTGATGCACACATTAAATGGACTCATCCAGATTTTTCTCTCTCATTATGTGGGGAATTGGCACTCAAGGCAATTCTTCTAACTGCACATTTCATGACTCTATTATTGTATGTCCCCGGGCTGTAAGATCCTGGAGTCAAAATGATTTCCCAAATGCTACCTTTCCTGTCTGTCCTTATTTGGTGGTAAAAGATCCAGCACAAACCATGACTCATTCCTCTTAAGCTTTACAGATAAAAGTGTCATATGAAAAAAGAAGCAAAAGTTTTGAAGACAGACAGGCCTGGGTTCAAATTTTCTTAATTGATAGCTATTCATTTTAACTCTTGGGACTTCAGTTATCTCAGGAAAGTGATGGACATACTAAAATTTATTGCAATCAAGCTTTTTGGGGGATTATGGATGAGATTATACGTTCGAATTACCTATTTTCGCAGTAGATATTTAGGTTTCTTAGGTTTCCAAAAGATAACAGCTATTTGTTACTGTGACATTTACTAATCAGTTTTTTCTCTTCTCTCTCTCTCTCTCTCTCTCTCTCTCTCTCTCTCTCTCTCTCTCCCTCTCTCTCTCTCTCTGTGTGTCTGTGAGGGGGTACCTGGAATCAAGCAAGCTCAGGATCTTCACACTGAGCTACATATTGTTGTTACTCAACTCATTGTTGTTTTGTACTTAGAGACAAAGTAGCACAAAGTCACTAAGTTGCTCAGGCTGAGCTCAAACTTGCAAACCTCCTGCCTCAACCTCCCAGAGTTTTGGGATTATAAACCTGTGCCACCTGGGCCCTGCTCTGTTTTCTTCTTCATTTTCCTTGGAATACAGATACATTAGACGTATCTATTTTTGCAGGACACAAAGGATTCGCATAGAGTTCAATTATCGTTCTGACTCTGAGTTCATTTAATTCAATCCTCACGGCTGTTCCTTCGTGATGCTGTGAGCATGAGCAGGGAGTATGTCTTCATTGTTTTGTGCCTGTGTGACGGCATGAGCTCACCTGTTTGATGAAGGGTAACCATGGGAACAGTCTTGGGTCCTACTGTGCTGAGAAGTTCTGAGAACCTGAAGCTGGGCTGGGTTGGCGATTGACAGGGGAGAAGGTGGGCCCACAACCCCAGTAGCCCAAAACACCATCGTTCTCAACAATTCAATGACCAGGAAAGTTCTAAATACACACAATATTCTCTGGCTCAATGTGTGATGTAAAGTTAAAGCTCCTCGCAGGTTAGTTCTACCAGGGACACAAGAGTTACTTTCCTAAAATGGAGCATCTGCAAACAGAATTTTGCCTCAAATTTCTTATTCCCCATCCTTTTTTCTATCCCTACCAGTCCTCATAGCTTGAAACTCATTTTACCTCAGAAAGATGCTTGTAAAAAAAAAAAAGTCACTGTCCCAGTTACCGAAAGATAATGTGAAAGTTGCTGGTGCTAATCAATTTATCTCAGAATGGATGACTTCAGTCAGATTTCCCTACAGGCGGGAAGTGCCTTTCCGACTGTGCAGCTAGTTAATTAAATCATGAGGGTAGCTGACAGTGTAGCCTACTTACCAAGTTCACAGTGTATTTAGGGAGGGACCCTTGTGACTTTCTGTAAGCACTGCTCTGCAATATTGCTCCTTCTGACTTGTTCCGGTCTGCAGCAACATGATTGTCACAGCTATAAAACAAACCGTTTCGTGTGCCCTACACCATCAATACGGTTTATGGTTCCCCTAAAAGACTATTCACTACTTCCAAAATCAATTAAATCCCAGAGCATAAAAGAAATGCTTTGCTCAATACTGACCTTCAGGTAGTTGTTAAAAACTGAATCCCTAGCAGGTGCGTCCGACCGGCAGCCTGCTTTTTTTCTGCGTATTTTTTTTCTTCAGTGAAAAGGAACTGTCTTGGAGTTCATATAAAATATACACATAATATAGTTAATGTATATAAATATGAAAGCTTTCCTTCTAAGATTTTTTTCATTGCAACACTGAAAAATAATTGTCACATTACCCCAGGCTCTAGAATTCCTACTGGGGGAATCTTTCTTGGAAAAATACTTGGTAACTCGCCACTTGCAGTAGCAGGGAACACTAACAGTGTGAGCAGAGGATCCCAGGCAAACAACAAAAACAACAAGCAAGTTACTGGGGAAAAAAGCAAATTAAAAAGTGGCTTAAGTTCAGAATATGTGGCTAAGATAAGAAGGAAAGGGCCAGGGAAACATGGAGAGAAGAGGTAGCTGCTGTCTAACAGAAAGACAGCCTCTCAAAAACATGAGTGTGTCTGTCCTCCGCAAGGTGGTAAGAGGGTGCTGGGGCTCTGGGGGAGGGAGGGGGCAGAAGGGAAGTCCACCCAGGAAACACGCAGAAGGCAGGAAGCCAGAGGACATCTGAAAAGGGAAGTGCCTCAGGTTCCACTTGGAATTAGTATTTCACATAAGAAACGCTTTCACCATCTCCTAGAATCTCTGTCCTTGCTAAAGCGTGCTAAGCTCAGAAACCCCAAAGCACTGTGGGACTGGAGCACTCATGGGACTTGCTGAAGAGGCTGAGGCCTTGGGGATCCCCCTGGAAGCACCCCTGAAGGAGAGTGGCACCCGAGGAAAGACGAATTTGTGAGAATGAAAGTTTCTATCAAATTAGCAAAACTGCTAAAGGGCATTTGCCCTCTCATCAAGTAGAATGGGGTTTAAAGCTCTTTTTTGTTTATGTCTTGAGGGACAGAAAGATCTTTCTGGCTGCAGTATGAGCTGGTTGGGGAGCACAGCAGTGGCTAAGTCTAATGTAGTTTTGGAGAGAATTGGGTGGTGCAATTTAGAAGGTGTATTCCACCGAACTTAGTGACTTGGGAATGGACTGCATGTGAGCTGGAGGTGATGTCCATTTTATACAAACCACACATTTCATCATCATAGACCAACGTGCTGGTGAACTTCAGATTTTTTTTTTAAGTTGTTGATATTAGAAGGCAGATGAGGATACACTGTCACGGCCTCAAGGGCCTGCCTTTCTGTTGGATGGCGTGCAGCACCAGGCCATATCTCGTGAAGAATTCCAGAACAGCTCTAGGAAGTGGCAAGAAAACTAGGATAAGTGTGTCCAGAGAGAGGCCGTGCTTTCAGGTGACCAACGGCAATGTGTCTTTGACTGTAATAATGTTTTCTGCTCAGCAGTCATGTGTCCATCACACCTCCTAAACTACCTAGCATAGCTGAGTATATCCTAACTGTCCACTGTCTGGCCACACACATCTGATGGTGTGAACATCCTATATTTAAAAACATGGGGAGAAAATCACTGAGATTCTTTTTTGTTACTAAACACAAACTAAAGGCCTTAGACTGTCACTTAAAACTCTTTACGAATTTGTCCCCAGCACCACCCCGTCTCATCTCTCAGGATCTCTCAGTCATGAACTCCAGTAAAGGGTCCAAACTTGCCCATTCCTAGGTGCCCCTGGAGCTTCTCTCTCTGTGGTTCTGTTCATGCATTCCTGCAGGTTGAAATACTTCTTTTTTTTTCTTTTCTTTTCTTTTCAAGTATTTGACGCTATATTGTTATTCGAGACATTTTTGTAAGGTCTTTGTGAAATCCTAGGAAGGATCAGTCTCTTTCTTGCTATAATCTTACAGTTTTCTATGTACATATTTCTCTGGACACAATGCCGTGTATGTGGATCTTACATCAGAAATGGGTAGATTGCTATTACAGTAAGAGGTAGAAATTATTTAATTTTTTTGTTGTTATCAAAAATTTTCGAGTTACTTTTTTGTTTGGTTGGTTTTGAGACAGGGTGTCACCCTGCAGTCCAGGCTGGTTTTGAATTCACCATGTAGCCCTGGCTGGCCCTGAACTCACAGCAATCCTCCTACCCCAGCCTCCTGAGAGTTGTTAATCGTGCTCTACCACACCCGGCTAGTATGTGGCACTGGGGAATCAAACCCAGGACCTTGTGCTTGCTAAACAAGTGCTCTAACCTCTGTGCTACTCTTCTAACCCCAAGGTAGATATTTCTAGCATCTTCATAAACCAATATATACAGGGAAAATTTGTTCACATTTTTTCACATAAAACAGACCCAAACTAGGCCATTTTGCACATTCATCTTCATTTTGCAATGCTAACTGTAAATTGTCACCAAGGCATGGGTAATATGTTCGGCTAACTCTGGTGCTATTTTGAATTACAAGAAGGCTAGGGCAACAATCTGATATTTATGTTTTATAAACGAAGCTCAGAAATATCTTTGTCTTTGGGAACAGCTGTAAAAAAGACAGTAAGCGATTTACTGCCCTAAGTGAAAGGCTTCCATTCTTTGGAAGGATGGGCATTTATATAAATCATGCTCTGGTTGGCGGTCTTCGGAGAATACCATTTCTATTACTTGACATACTGAACTTGTTATTAATTGGCCTTTCATGATTAAATATTTGCATACCGCGTGTATCTTAAAAGGTGAAAAACAGAATTTTTGCCTCATGGAACTTACTTAAATGAATCATTTTACCATTAGGAATTTTGATGGTACTAAATGTGATGGCAATGATGATTTTCTCCCCTCAGGATTCTTTGTAGAAATATTTAGACCTCTTTTCAAACAGTTCTTTATTATTTCAAAGCTATATTTTTAAAAGACAGCTCTTCTGGGTAGCTTGGTGCAAATATACTGCGCCAATTTGCAATAATCTACACTCTCTGGGTAAAAGAACATATTTCTATGTAACAAAGCTTTTGTCCTATCCATAACAAAGGAAAGCAAATGTTACAGCTTACCACACTTCCACCGGTAGCTGAGAGTGAGGTCCAGGTTTCTAAAGCCAATGTGCTGAAGCTTCCAATGCACATTCCCCTTACCTTGAAGTACAGCCCTTGTAATCCACACTTACTTTCTACTCGATCACCTCTTTGCCTTTATTTCCTGCTCCTTCCACAGAATTTTCCTGCTTCTTTCTTCTGCCCTACCTTCTCCCATCCCTTCCTCTTTTTCTATCATTTCTCATGGCCAACTTCACGTTGCGTCTCATTGGTTCTGTATATAAATCTCACTCTGGGTTTGAGGGTCCTCAGGACAGAAAACCAAATCTTACTGATTTTTCATTTTTATTTAGCATTTAGTAAACGCTGGTAAAATTAAATCCATTTACTTTTTTTAAAAAATTGAGCCCTTAACCAAGTAATTTTAATATTGCTCTCTAGCCAACTCCTCACATGTCTGAGTATTTATTGTTATTATACCTGAATTTCTGGATGACTAAGGCAAAACCACGTCATTGTGTCATCGAAACAAAACAAGACTTGGCCAAAGAAAGAAAAATAAGAGAGATGAACACGGAAGTGTGTGAAAAGAAAGAGGGAACTAGATGGAAAAGAAAGAAATGTAAATAATAGGCAGATAAGTAAAAAGCAATGGGACAAAGTCTGGAAGTGAAGAATAAAAGTAATAGCAAACAATAAATCGTGACCAACAACTCACACATGGCATTTTACTGTTTGTGGCTCCTATTTGTGTTATCAATCATGACTTGGCAGAGAAAAGAAATCAGCCAAGCACTGATTCATATCTCACTTGCTTCCTTACCCTCTGTCCACTCTCCTTTCTCTAATTTGAAGCTGCTATAATTTGTTTCTAATTTTCAGAGACTGTATTCTTCAAAACTCAAAGATGAGCTGTTAATAAATCATCTGTTGCCATGGGAACTAATAGAGATTGAATCATCTAACTGCCTAGGTACTGGCTTCCCATTCATTGGGGGAGGTGGTACCACAGAGATTCAAATCTAATGACAGGAAGACACTGGACTTTAGGACGCCTTTCATTTCCTACCTTGGAAGAGGCCTGAATCAATCAAAGCTGAGCCTCTGAGTAATTTCTAAGACTTAAGAGACACATGCCAGATTTCCTTTTTTTAGGCCATAAAGACTCAGAATTTGTTTTCCTCAAAATGACAATTCCTCCCAAGGCTCTTCCATTAACTAGAGCTCTGAGGAAGCAAATCGTGGACTATTTGCTGGAATAACTTAATAAAACTTTACTTCAACATAATATTTTACAAATATATGAGTGCATAGCTTAAGTACAACGAATTACAGGTATTTAGTGCATAACACTATGATTCTCTATTTCATTGGAATATTAAATGCCATTAACCTGATGCACATGTTTAGTTGATTAATGTGTCTACTTTTTGTGTATTCTACTTAGCATTCAAAGTGAGGAAGAGATTTTTAGCTATCAGGTAATTATAATTAAGTCCATGCTGACTGCTATAATGGAAAAGAGAAAACAATAGTAATAGCAAGCATATATTAAGTGTCTAATACATGCCAGGAATTGTTCTAGGTATTTTTGGATGAGTATGCATTTTCCTTAAAGCAACGTTTAGAACTGCTTATTATTATTTTACCAGAAACTGGAAAGTAGAAAACCAGTGTTGTGGTTAGGATCTGGAGTGTCCCCCAAACGTCTCATGTATTTTAATGTTATGGATTGTCTATGGAATCATATGATGTTGGTGGTTTGGGGTCTAGTCTGGAGGGATGGATTACAGTTAAGACTAAAGGCGTGTGAGTTAGGATTAACTTGTGTAGTGGCCACACCTGGATGCAGGAGGGACTAATTACTGGGCGGAGACCTGAAAGGATACATAAGCTGCACCTGCCTTCCTGGAGGACTGGGACTAGTCTCAACTGGTCTCAGCTTGCCTTCCTGTTTGTGATGTCCCGAGAAGCTGCCTCCACCTCTGCCTCTGTCCTGTAATCTGATTGCTGTCGGCTGCCCCTGGATGGATTGTGACCATATGAAACTGTGAGCTAAAATAAACCTTTCCTAAATTTGTGGGTGTCGGGTATTGAGTCACAGCAACGAAAAAGTAACTAAGACAACCAGGGACTCAAAAAGAAGCAATTCAAGCAATAATTTAAAAAGGCTTATTTGGTGTTAGCTACAAGAGCATGACTTGGGCAGAAGATACTGGTATCATCACTAACAAAGATTAATTCTGAATAAATGATATTAATTTTTTTAAACAAACAGCCAGTATTGCAACTAGATGCACAGACTGCCATGGTAGCAAGAACATTTTCCTAGTGATGCTAATATCAGACATCACATTAACAGAATGAAAGATAAAAACCACGTGATGATCTCAATAAACACAGAACAAGGCTATAACACAATTCAACACCTTTTACAGAATGAAAGATGAACAGGCCAGGAATAGAAGGAAATTACTTCAACATTCTAGATGTTATACATGAAAAACCCAAAGCTAACAGGAAGCTTTTTATCTAAGATTGGAAACATGGCAAGGATGGCAACACTTGTCACTTTCATTCAACACGGTACTAGACGTATCAGGAAGGAAAAAGAAGCAAAACAGTCAAGAGAGGAAGAAGTAAGCTACACCTATGTGTTCACGGCCTGCTCTGATATGCACATGCAGAAACCCCGGCAGAGTCTGCCCACAGAACTCCTAGTGGTAACAAATGAGCCGAGCAATGCTTAGGACACAAAGCCAGCATACAGAAAATCATTTGCATTTTATACACAAATAATAAAACATTGTTAACATCTAGATATAAAATGAAGAAAGCTATCTTTTTTAATATTATCAGAAGGAATAAGATAATGAACTTGTACTGAATTATGCAAAAGGGATGACAGAAATTTAAAAACACCCAAATAAATGGGAAGACATCCATGTATAGCAATTGGAACGATATTACTAAAATGTTCTACTACCAGATCTTTTACACATTTAGCATAGTCCCTGTCAAAATTCCAAATAGCATGCTTGTTGAAATAGAAAAATAATTTCAAAACTTATGTGGAACTGCAAAGGATCAGAATAACCAAGGCAATTTTGAGAAAGGAGGATAAAGTGGAAAACATCACATTTCCTGATTTCAATAATCCAAAGCTATGGCACTTAAAACAGAGATACAGAGCAATAAAACAGAACAGTAGCCCATGAATTAACCCAAGCTCACATGCTTAGCTGACCACAGACAAGGGTGCCAAGACTACACAAAGGGAAATAGTCTTTGTGGTCAACTGGACTCCCATGTGCAATTTGAGGAAACTAGATAGCCACATGAAGTTCTTCACATACACAAGTTCCAGTCTTCTTGTGCCTAGCTTAATTTGCTTAGCACAATGTCCTCTAGTTTCATCCCCATTGTCTCAAGTGATAGGATCTTTTTTTAAAGATTTATAATATTTCATTGCATGTGTGATTCTGTGTGTGTATATATACTACTATTTAATTCTCCATTTATCTATGAGCAAACAGATTGTTTCATACTTTGGCTATTGTGAATAATTTTTGCAAGGACTTGGGAATCCAGGTACCTCTGAGTTACTGATATTATTTCATATATATATATATATATATATATATATATATATGAATATATATTTCATATATGTAGTCATATATAATATAAGTGGAGATATATGTCTGCAGAGAATAGGCTGCTGAATTTTTTGCTAGTCCTATTTTAACATATAGTTCTATATTTTTTCATAATCCTACACCTCTTTACCTTCCTACCATCAGCATACATACTCTCTCTCTCTCTCTCTCTCTCTCTCTCTGTTTGAAGATGAAAGCCCAGGGTCTTCACCACATTCATTTTTATTTTGGTACAGGATCTAACTAAGTCACTAATTGCCCAGGCCAGATTTGAACTTGGCATTCTCTTGCCTCTACCTCCTAGAGTGCTGGTATTACAGGTCTACAGCACTGGATCCAGCTAACACTTCCTATCATTTGCCATTTGGAGAACAGCTACCTAACAGATACCTGGATGGGTATGGAAACTAACAAATGTTTGATGACTACTTTTTAAACCGGGACTTCTTGTAAGTATGAGCAGGTAATGTAACACTCTATTTATAACAACTTTCCTTCACAAACAACATTTTTTACTAGATAGGGGAAGACTGGATAGGAAAGGCAGCTAAACTATAATGTTGAGTGGATGCTTTCGCATAAGGTTTCCTAGGGAAATTCCCTCGTCTTTACTAGAAAAAAATACTTTAAAAATGCACTAAAATCAAGCTACACTGGGAAATGCAAGAAGGGGAAATGCACAAATATAATGCTTAGCACTCCAATCTCTACTCAGCTGGAGAAAGGAAGCAGGCAGGCACTTGATGTTTCAGAGTAGCTCCCTCTTGCCATAGCATTGCTGTAAATCTGTTAGCTGATTGCTACAGTCATGACAAGTAAACATGGTCTGGAATTTTTGAAAACAGAAATCACTCCATCTCAATGACAACAGAAGCAACTTTCACATATTCCTGCGAGGCCCTCACCTGGAATCATATTTCAAAGTAAAATGAATACCTGTGGAGAAGCCTGGCAAGCAATCCACAATTACTCTTGTAAAGGTAAATCCTCCTGAAATGAGCCCCATATTAGATATTGAACCATTGTTCTATAGAGAATAAAACCATCAGCTTCCAAAGGAGCCCTCGAGTCCATAGAACTGTAACCGGCTTTTTTGTTCAAAGGGCATAAGGTGCAACTTGCTCGCATAACTGGCACATCTAGTCCTTAAAATTTTTGCTTTTTGGTGGAAAGTTGAGTTATAAGGCATAGTTAGGAGCAAATCATCTACTTTGGGGTTTTCCCATCAGACTTGCCCAGAAATTCATTAATTATCTGTAAATTTAGTAATTTATTACAGCATAGGGTGTGCTTTTTGTTCTCAAGTTGAAGTTTGTTTTGTTGTTTTCTTGCTCCTTGAAAAAGTCTCCTTTTGTTGGTTGGTTTGTTTGTTTATTGGTGATTGAATCCAGGGCCTTCATGAATGTTAAACATCCAGGTGTTTATCTTTTTTTTTTTTTGAGACAGTGATTACGTTGATAATTTGACCAGATTTTGCTTAAACTCAGAATTCTCCAGCCTCATTCTCCTAGAGCACTGATTTTACAGGTCTGCAGAACTATGCTGGCTGATTAAGTGAGCTCCCTGAAGGTTGGTGACAAAGTTTTATTCACAACTGCAGCAGCTTTGAAAGCCCAGGTGTCACATCCTTGCTGGGCTTGATACTTTGTGTTTCAGCCACTTTGTGTTTCACTCATTTTATTCTCTGCAAATCGGGCTATTTCGTTTCCAAATCCACTTCAGCACAGTTTTGGAGCCGAATTTTCAGCTTTTAGGTGACATTTATACTTTCTATCTTCTTTGTCCTCTGAAATCCATCAGCAATGTCAAAATTGTGGCCATTTTCTGTTACTTCACCTCATGGCCTGCATGGTCAGAACCAGTGGTCAGCCCAGTCCCTCTGATTTGAACCCTGCTCTTTCCAGGAGCACTTCTGCTGAGAGCAGAGGATTCAAAAGCTGACTGTCCTCATGCACAAGCGAAATACCAAAGCAGGCACTGGAGGGTGGGTGAGCTCACTGTGTGCCACCATGCAGGAAAGATGGAGTCTGAAGCTGTGCGTTAATTATCTCAGCAGAAGAAATGTGCACTCTGAGCAGGTGTTACTGCATTTGTTTCCCCCTTTCTTGTGATAAAAAAAAAAATAAGAAAAAGAGCAACAGAGCCTGCTCTTTCTTTCGAAGCTTTGTCCCTGGGACTAACCCTCTCCTCAGACACTCTCCGATGGTAGAAGGACATGGATCTAGGTGGCGTCCAAAGCACCAAATCCTACCTTCCTTTTTACGGCCCTGGTAAATAGAGGAGGACTGCAGAATCCTCCTCCACTGTAGCTGCTGCCCCAGCTGCCAATCTGTGGCCCCTATGGGCCTCTTTGCTCCTGTCTTTGAAAGGTATAATTTTCTGATTTTGCTTCTTCTAATAATTTTCTCTGACAATAATAAGATTTTAGCGACACATTTGTGAGTGTATTAGTAACATTTAAACCTTAAATACCATGAAACTTGTAACCAGGCCCAGTGGTGCACGCCTATAATCTAAGCATTCTGGAAAGCTGAGACGGGAAGACCATAGTTCGAGCCCAGCCTGAGTAACTTAGTGAATGAGTAAGACTTTGTCTCAAAATCAAAAATAAACATGGACTGGGAGTGTAGCTCAGTGTTAAGGCCCTGGGCTCAATTCCCACTACCACTCATACACACCTACACACCTACACCATAAAAGCCTTCATTATTTGAAATATAAAACCAAAAATTCAAGGAAAAATGTTGACATGAGTTACTTTGTTTCATATTGAATAACACCAGAATGACCTCATGGGGACACAGAATGATCTTGTCTGAAGGAAGCATTAGAATACTTAGTGATAAACTATTTAAAAACCTACACATTTAACTTTTTATATCATCAAGTATTACTTTGCAAATAACAATTTCATAAGTATTTTCCATCCCAGAGGGCAGAAATTCATCTAATTTAGATTTGGCTAATGTGTTTCGTTTGAGCTATTTTCATTCTTCTGCTCTTTTGATATTTGGCAGAGTTCTGCTCCAGGCATGTTCAAGGCCTGGCTTAGGAAGATAAGGAATAATTTATTGAGGATAACTTACAGTATGAAACCAACCAGAAATCTGAGTAACAAGTTCCTGTCAATTCATGTTGTTCTATTTCAGCAGAGGAGGTTTTTCTTTTCTTAACCAGAGATATCAAAATATATTTTTGTAGAATAAAGAAAATAATGATTTCCCCATTTGTATGAGCACAGGATTGATTGTTAGCTCAAAGCAGCTAGCAACTCTTACTCAGAGATAATTCCACTTGGCATTAGTTTAATTCACATGACCTTGGTGCTAGGCAACCAAGTGCATCTTTGAAACTAAATGCTTTGAATTTACTTTCGAAAAAATGGAGCTTTTTTATTCTCATAGAATAAATGCATCTTGGTTAGCTATGTTGTGCCAGGTTCTGAGACTATGTATGTTTTTTCTAGAAGTGTCAATCCAGCAAATTATCAAAGTACAAACAGGTGCCGTCATCGACCCCACATTGACACATAAAAATATTGTATGAATGATCAATTAAAAATCATTTTGATGTTTGTTAGAATTTTAACAAAAATATAATCATTGTGAAAATTAAAATATATTGATAATAAAAGATTAATAACAAAATTTCTCATAAGCCCATTACCCAGATGTATCCACAGTTATACTTTCAAGCTCTTTTAATTATATTGCTCATGAATAAAAATGAAAACATGCATTCTTAGCATATGAGAAAAAATTTCTGTGTATCAGCAAGTATTCTTTGCTTATATTCATTTTACATGACCATTCAGTATTCTACTTCTGGGTTATTGAAACTATATGGTGCCTAATGAGATAAGCCAGGCACCAAAAGTAAATATTGCATAGTTTTTCTAATATGAGTTAAAATGCTAAATAAAAAGTGATGGTAGGAACAAAGGAGACAGTTTTGGGGGATCGGGAAAGGGGGTATGCAGTAAGGTAGAGATGAAAGTGTGGGTAGGGAAAGGGAGAGGATAAATGATTAAGGAGTGATACGCACATGTACCACATGCCCAAGATGAAAGCAATTATTATACATCACAGATACACACTAATAAAAAGAATTTTTTGAGGTAAAATTATATGGTGCGTGCCAGTTACAAAGCCTGTAGAAAAAAAAGCAATCCTGTTTTTGTTGGTTATGACCTGTTTTAGTTCATTTTATGCTGTGTAAATTTACCACAGACACTGCAAATATAGATATTAGAAGGCCTGCATTTCTACAGGCTGGGAAGCCCAAGATTGAGCATCCGCATTTACTAAGAGCCTCCTTTCTATATCATAGCATGACAGAAGGGCAAAGGTGCATGTGTCAGGCAAGTAGAGGAAATTGAGCCAAATTCATCCATTTTTTCTTAGTGGTTCACTCCCAAGTTAACCAAACTATTCCTTCAACGTCAGCATTAATTTATCAGTGAGGCCAGAGCCCTGAGAATCTAGTTGCCTGCTAAAGATCTTTTGATCCTGTGACAGTGGCAGCCAAGCTTCAATACGGACTTGAGCAAGAACATTCAAAGTACAGCAGGATCATTCCATGAGTGTCCTTTGCATTGGCCAGTCTGAAAACTCATCCCTTGCTGCTCAGGCTCCTATCATGAAATACCACAGAGCGAGTGGCTTAGAAAGAATAGCAATTAGCACGTCACAGTTCTAGAAGCCGGTATGTCAAAGATCAAAGCACCAATGGATTCAGTGTCTACTGACGGCCCATGTCTTCCTTTACAGATGACCACAATTTCACTGTGTCCTCAGGGCACAGTGATCTCTCTGGGGCTTCTTCTTCTTCTTCTTTTTTTTTTTTAATAAGAATCCCTAGAGACACTTAAGTCTCATTGATGAAAACTGAAATCTCATAATATACTCATCTTCCCAAAGCTCTACTGCCAAATATTATCACAGTGGAGGTTCAGAGTCAACATATGAGTTTGCCAGGGGCACATTTTCCTAGATGGCATCACAGGTAACAAAAAGTGTACTAATGGAAGGCTAATAGCCAAACTTTTATAGATCTTTAAATATTCTTTCATGACCGTTCTTGTGTAATAATAGTGAATTTTATTTTGCTTTTATTTGATAAGTCTGCCTCAATTTAAATTTTTATAAATTTATTTTGGTGAAAGTTCACATTAGATTTTGAAGAAGATATTGGTCCTTTACTACAGACAGTTAAAAAATATGTAACCAATCTTGCTAGTATGTCTGGAAATTTTTGGCTCACAAATTACAGCCTGAACCAATGTGTGGTTGATAGGAATGTTCTCAACAGTACTGCAATAAAATTTGGAAGGGTATGGATTGTATTTGAAGACAGGAGTGTGCTGTCCATGGTCCTGAATCATCCTCCTCTCTCGAGCCTGATTATTTCTTCTAACCTTAGAACGTGAGTTATTTTAAATCAATCTTTCTCAGAAATTTGGAATCCATAGGGAATAAACCATGATGATATAGTGCAGAAAACTATATGAGGAAAAACTATGAGGAAAGAGAAAAATGTATACAGGCAAAGAGGCCTTAAATGAGGAGACTGCTAAGAAGAAAGAGAGAGGCTGCCAGGTCATTCACTAAGAAGCTATAGCCAACCTTGGTCAAAATGCCAGAACAACAAATTTATATTCCTTGCTGCGTGAAGCAGTAGCAGTGCTGACATGAATGAATAAGTTGTTTTTGAAAAAATGGCAAAATGCCACCCCAGCAGAGATTTCATGACTGATGTGTCATCGGCTCAATTACACCAAAATGTTTATAGTTTTTCTCTTCTTTGGTTTACAAAATATATGAAAAAGTGAATGGTGATAGTTAATCTTGACTGCCAACATGTTCACTTTAAAGAAAACTAGGGGATTAGTGAAGCAAATTTTGGGGATGTCTAGGGAAAACATGGACCTTGGGAATCACACCTAGTTCCTGGCCCGCCTATGCAGCTCTCGTCCCCTCCACTCTGCTTCCTAGACACTATGGAATGGTGATTTTTGCTCCACCATGCTCTTCTGCTATGTTGTTTTGCTTTGGAGCCAGAAAAGGGACCACTGTCCATTAGCAGGTACAATCTGACAGCCTGGGGTCCCCTTCAAATGGTCTTTCATTTGTTTCATCTGTGCTTTCTCATACCAGATCTCAGTTATCAATTTCTAATTTTTTTAAATCTCCAGACTGTCTCGAGCCTCTGCACGTTTCTCTCTCTCCCACCTTGCCCAAACTCCAGAGCAATCTTTCTCATCCATTTCCTTCTATTTGCCACACTGCAAGCAGAACTTCTTTTTTCAATGCATAAAACTGGTCATAAAATTCCTATGCACATACAGTTTTTGGCTTCTTGTTTTTGTCATTTCTCTATAAAATCCTAAACCATTATCAGCATAAGAAAAATAGTTTTCTAAAATAGCTATCTCTCTGTTTGGTCTTACCAAAAAATATGTTTCTTTCTTCCTTCAATATCATTCCTCCCTTTGTTAATTAGATTTCAGAGGGGGCAGGGGACTGGATATGATATCCCAAAAGTCAGGTCTCTGATCTAGGACTCTAGCAACACATGGTTTGTAAGACAATACTGCAACTTCGAGACAGGGTTCTTAAATAGAGAAATATGTTTTGTTCTAATCATTTTCTCCTTCTTGCTGGCTGGAAAGTGGGTAGAAAGCTGTGGCTTCAAAATTTGTCTTAGGTCATTAGATGATGATGAAACCAGAAGTCTGGCAGGGAGAAGTAGTAAGACAGGAAGGAGCCTGACTTCCTGCCACCAGCGAGCACGATGCCGGTACCATTCTTAATACTCCATTAGAATTAACTGATTGAGCAAATAAAAATTTTTACACTTGGGACATAGATATCTGTTGCTAATCTGGAATAGTTTTGACTTGTCTGATATTTTTGGGCAACCTTAATTCCGAGTTTACAGATATTCAGACAAAATCTTCAAATCCCAAGGAGGAAAACAATTTTAGAAACTAACAAGGAAGAAAGTAGAGAACTCTTAACACCACAGAATGACTCCCACACTGACAACAGACTTCTCTGAAATGCAAGATTTTATGTTTGGACAGTTGTTAAAAAGTTCTAAGACAACAGGATTGATACTCTATAAACCTACACTAGCCCAAATGTTATTTAAAAGTGAAGATGATATAATCACACAAGAAACAAAAACCAAACTCCTGTGCAACAGCAATATCAGTGGTAAAATATAGGAAAATTTCAACTGAAAGCAGCTAAAAATTTTAACAGTACTATCACCAGCAGTTTTCATTATAGGTACACATATATATGAAGAATAAGGCAATATAATTAAACCATATAAACAATGCAAAGGAAGAGATAAAGCTAGCAATTTTCATGGATATTATTGTCTATGAAAAATTCCAAGGTAACTAATTAAAAAGCTACTAGAATTAATAAGAGACCTTAATATAGCAGTTGTACACCAGAAAGACATGCAAACATTAATAGTGTTTTTGTACATATCAGCAGGATCCAATTAGAAAATTTAATGGAATTTGAGATCTCATTAAAAGTGGAAAACAGTGCTAATAAGCCTAGCAAATACTATGTAAGATTTTCAGGAAGAAAACTGTGAAAATAAAGTATGAGAAAGACTTTCTTAAATGGAAAGATACGGTGTGCCATAGTACGGAAAAGGTGCTACCATTTTGGTGAGATTTGTTTTTATTCAAGTTAATGTATGAACACTTTGCATTTCAGGTCAAAATTCACATCTTACCCTCCACCCTCAGCAAACCCCTTCACCTTTCAGAATTTAAAACACAGACTCGCTGTATTTCTTTGGAAAAATGTGTGAACGAATGACTAATATTTTGAAAAAAAGAACATTACAACATCAAAATTCATACTTTAAAAGAAGAGTAATTAGATTACTGCAGTAGAAGTGAAAAAATGAGCAAATTGAACAATGAGTTAGAATCACGAAGGTGTAGAGAAACACTATGAAAATCAATTTTAGGATATACCTAGCAGTTTAAATCAAGGCGAAAAATAGTGGTTAGCACAATAAAAGATAATACAACATTTGAGAGAAAAAGAAAAATTTTATAAGAATATCTACAAATTTATTATCTCTGAGTTGAGCAAGCCTCTGTTTAATAAACATTGGGGCACTAATAAAGGTCTTCCTGCATAAGCCTTGGTGGTCCACTTTTCTGTCCAACTTGCAATAATACAAAGTATAAGGTAGTCCAAAAGAATGGAAGATAAATTCAAATTTGGAAGAAAATAACTCAGTACTTCGTGTACTCACACCTATAACCACTATGGCCTAGGGCAAATTATCTTTAAGGTGTGGCTCAGTTTTATTCCTTGTAACTTAGTGATATTAACATTTCCTCACATGGCTGTAATAAGGAAAGTGACTGAGACAGCATGGCTATCAGTGTTTGGAAAAGGTTTCTGCAAATCTGACAGCAAACAACAAATGATGAGAGAAAAGTAGGTAAGAGATATAAACAGGTGACCCAGGAAAAATTGCCCCCCTGTCTTAGCTAAAGAGCTAGTGAAAGAAGAAAGACAGGGTGAGACCACAGAGAGTCCTTTGCCTTGCGTTGTCTCATCGCCAGTGTTCATGATGTTGGCTCCAAGTCATATGAATGAATGGGTTGGAGAAGTCTCTAGAATTCGGACAGGCAGGAGTGATGGATGCAAGTGAAGCCACGACTATGACTCGTCCCGTGCAGGAATAGGCTGAAGCAAAGTGGTTGCTCCAAAAACTAAATCCTGAAGCATCGCTGCACAAATGTAAAAACAAATAATTCTAGGTCTTCAAAACTATGTTCCAGACCCGAATGAATCAAAATGTGTGCATTCAACATAAGGCTTCAGTGATTAGTAAAATTGAGTTTCTCTATAAGATAGTGAATTATATCTAATTACCCCAAAAATATGTAACTGCTTAGCAACTTCTAGTTTGGTTTCTTGTTCCAAAAATTTTGGCTCAGTATTGGCATGGTTGTAGCTCACCTTCATTTGCACTTCCATGAGAGTCAAATGATAAGTGAATATGCAAAAACACTTCCCATTACAAGGTATTTCGAGCTTTTACCAGATTATTTCTTCTCTGTGAAACAAAACACCTCAGGTTCATTTCTTTTCTTTTCTTTTCTTTTCTTTTCTTTTCTTTTCTTTTATTGCTCTCTTTTGTCCAATGTGTGAAATTCCCACTTGTGTGTTAAGCTTTCAACAGCACTAGGTAAATGTGATGTGCCAAGTAATTTCATTACTATAGTCTATTAGAAGAAGCAAGAATTCCATAGTTCAAACTTTGAGGTCATCACTAGTTATTCTGTGACTTAGATTACTTTAAGTTTACCTGAAATATTAGGGGGAAAATGATTTCATTTTAGCTTCAGTGAAGAACTTGGCTACTCTTCTTATATGGAAAGAAAAAAGAGGGAAGCCACCTGAACTGCTTTCCTCTTTGGCATGTTCTGACTGTTTACAGGTGCTCTTTTTTAAAGGTAGCTTCATTGCTACTAATACATTCACATTTCTCCAAAACTCCTGAGTCTGAAAAATTAGTATCACATCTATTAGTTCCCTTTCTTATTGTTCCTGGAGCATCTTTAAAAGGATAAATGACATTGTTGGCATGAACGAAGGAAAAAGAGTCTTTTTTCAAAAAACAGGTGAATATCTGCTAAAAGCTGTAGCCGATTTCTGCCAGATGCATTTTACTTCAAACACCTTTGTTCTAAGTGGCACCTAGTGTGATGTTTTGTGCATTCTATCTTGAAGGAATTATTTAATATTTAACATGTATTAGCAGCGCTGTCAATAAACATTGTAGAAATGTGTTAACTGTCATGCAATAGCTTTTTGAAATTGTCACAATTTTTTCTTTCTTCAGATCATTTAATTGTGTGTGTCTCCACAGGAAATTGACAAATGTGACTTTAGTATGGCTTTCATTGCAACGCTGTTTAACGGGAGAAGCAAATCTGGAAGTACAGTAGGTTTAGAATAGAGACGTTTAAAGGAGGGTCTGATCCATCCAGAATCCTCCTCGCTTTAGTTCTGTGCCTCAATGCCTGAGCCTTTGGGGAGTGACAGAGGCCATACTCACCTCTCGAAATGCCACGCGTATTCCACTCTTATTGTTATGATTTAGATCTCCAGTGCCCCCCCCACCCCACTGCCAGGTCGAGTCTCCTGTGTCTGAAGGTGAATGGCCCACAGAGACACGGTGCTTACCAGCAGGATGAGATAATAGGGAAATGTGTTGGTAGGAAATGGGGCCTGGCTGGAGGTGAGTCATCAGCGGTGTGACGTGGAAGGCTCTATTTTTGTCCCCAGCTCCTCTGCTCCTTCTCTGCTTCCTCGCTACCATCTGCTGAGTAGCTTTCCTCTCCATGCCATCCAGCCATATTCTTTTTCTTTGAAGCAAAAAGACCATAGACTGAAACCACTGAAAACCATGAGTCAAATAAACCTCTTCTCTGTTGACAGTGTTGGACATTTGTGGCAGTGACTGATACAATCCTAGGTGTTGTGCGTACTATGCTTCTTGCCTAGATTCTTTAGTTTTGCTTAAAATTCTGGATTAATTCTATCTTCTGTAGAAAACTTTTCCTGTCTTTCTTAATCCCTGCACGACTGCTTCCTACTCTCACTTCTGCTAACAATTCTAACAACCATACTTCAGGCAACCCAGGCAGCCAAGCTGTGAAGGGAGAACAATACTAGGACACAGACATTTATTCATTTAATGGACTTTGAAGGCCACCTGTGTGCCAGGTACTGGGAACCCAGCAGTGAACAGGAATAGATATCATACAGTAGCGTGGTCTCCAACAATTGCTCCCCAGGGAATGGCTTTGTGGAGGACAATTTTCCCACAGACTAAGGGCTGTGCTAGCATCACTGACTCAGCTTCACCTCAGATGACCAGGAATTAGATTTTCACAAGGAGCACACCACCTGGATCCCTCATGTGCTCAGCTGACAGTAAGGTTAGCACTTCTATGAGAATCTAATGCGCCCCAGGGGACAGGGGGCTGAGCTCAGGCAGTAATGTGAACGATGGGGAAAAGCTGTAAATATGGATGAAACTTCCACACACCGGCCCACTGCTCACTTCTCGTTGTGTTGTCCCCTTTCTCATAGGTCACAGACTGGGACCAGTCCATGGCTACAAGGGTTGGGACCCATGTCATAGGGTTTCTGAAATTACTAATCAATAGTAGCAATTTGCTTATGCCTTAATATGAAGATCTGCCATGCAGATTAATGATTAAACATGTTCCTAATGCAACAAACAGAGAGGCCTTGTGCATTCAATCTCTTTACCGGTGCTACTAAAAGTTTTTATCTGCAAGAAGGTAACAAGCTTATGCTTAAATGATGATCAACATACTGTTTCCTCCATGAACAAAGTTTTACCTAAAGAAAAGTAGGAGCTGGAAATAGAATTGTACTTATGATCATAAGAGATAATATTCTGTGCCCTCCTTGTCTTGTTGTGCAGTTCCTAACTTGCTGTAACAACCAATATGCAAATACAGCCTTCTGACTCGACCTTGGATTGCAAGAAGCTTCATCACCCTCACAACCTTGCTAACAGCAGACTCAGTTCACAAAGGATGCAACTGAAGTGCTTGTACCATAAAAGACCCACTCTTAGTATTAAAGGCCTGGAAGAATTCCAGTTTGGAGTAGATGTTAGGGACAGCATAGCACAATGAGGAATTTTGGACAGACTACAATGAGTTTGTTCCTTAAATGGCAGTAGTTAAGTTCTGTCCTCCGTTCTTCTGTGAGAAGAGATTACCCTGTGGTCAGTACCTCTTGTTTGCCCCTTTGGAGAAGATTCCCAATCATAAAGTGCATTCAGATCTCCTGGGAATCTTACTAAATTGAGGCCTCCAGTTTGGTAGGCCTAAAGCGGTCCTACTTTCCATCCTTCTAGCAAGCACCCAGGTGACTGCAATAACTCCTGTCAGTGGGACGCATTGAGGAGCAAGGCATCATGCTCAGGGGCATTTACGGAGGGCTGAATGTATTACTAGATCTAAATTTCTTCTGTTATTCACAATATATTCATTTGCCATTTTTATAGGGACATGAATTAAAGGTCTTTTATCCAATTGTTGTGTTCAAGGTTGTTGTGTTCAGTGTTATTAAAAGCTACTAAGAATGTGTGAAGAACTCACACTTTCGGTGTCTTGATATTTTATATTTGCGTAGGAAATGTAATTAAATCAATAATTAATGTTCTTCAGCAGTGTGCTGAGTATCTTTACATGTAGCTGCTTTGTGCCGGCATAAAGGAAATGACCACTCTCAAAAATCGTTGAGATGGTCCCAGCAAGCACAAGAGTTTCAAGTCCCATGGCCCTTGGAAGGCACCATTGTAGCTGTTCATGTAAGAATAAAAGACTCTCAATTAATTCCAAACTGCATAAGGTAAAGAAGGAGTATAACTGTAAAGTTTAGATTCCAGTTGCCGTCTCTCTTTCCCTCAACCTGTACATCGATTTCCTACTATTCCTTTTTTCTGTGTTCAACCTCTGACCCAAAGACAAATGTATACAAAGTAGTGACGAGAAGGCCAAGGAATGTGAGCTCTTTCCAATGCAGAGAAAAACCTGGCCAACTCAGAGACAGAGGATCGCGCCAAGAAGAGAAAGTGATGAAACCTCTGCCAGGATACAAAGAAACTGCTTATTTCTCACAGAGGGATGTCAATAAAGATCCTGGGAAGTTGATTAGCAAAGGAAGAACAAAAGCTTTGCTTGACCATTAATCGTGGCACGTGGGAAACATTTAGTAAGCTGGAACTGCACATTCACTCACCGTGACAAGGGCATGGCATTGGGAAAGGCCCCAAACACACAGGCTGTGCCTTTCTGTCCTGCTCAGTAAAATCAGCTCAGTGAATGTGAGCTGGACCTTCAGCTCAGGGAAGGAGGTATAAAGATGAATAAGAAAAAGTCACTGGACTCAAGGAGTCCAGACAGCCAATCACCAGTAGAACACAAGTGCTACCTGCCCATGTCTGAGTTACACAGTCCCTGCACTTACAGGGGAAACGAGTAAAATCCAGATTGTAAGAAAGTTCATTATTGTGCGAGGCAACGGCATTTATTCTTGTGAGTGCTACCTGTTCATATAATGTTCTTATGATTCCCAAAAGTCAAGGGAAAATAAATGACCAAATTCCCCAAATTAAGTAGTGCAAATAAAAAAATAGCTATTAAGTATTTTATATGCTAATACCATCACCACTTTATATGCTATTTCCATTTTTGTTTTTCACCAACACAATCCTACTGAGATTTCAAAAGTGGAGAAAAACATGATTCTCTTGACTTCATTTTAATTGTAGAACTCTTGCCCTCTTATTGCTGTTCATTTTCTCCTGTTTCATCAAATGCAAGTGACCACCAGAAAGTCGACAAAATCTTACAATCGTCCTTTCTGAGCCTCTCTCACCTGACACGTGCCACTCTCATAAGCACATTCACATCAAGATTCTTTGCATCTATGGCATTTTTTTCCATGACCAGGTTTCAAACCCTCAGGAGACAGTCATAAACTGTACTTAGTCTAAGAAGAAGCCATTATTGTCCTTCAGCAAAGTGGTTTGCTCTTAATAATAATAATAAATATAAATACTGTAGTCAGAAAGCAGGTAAATAAAGTTTCTCTAACGCCAAAAGAAGGCTAAAAATTAGCTCCTGAATTAATTTTAAGATGACAGTATATCCGGGTGGGTATTGTATGTAAAAATGCAGAAAAAAAATGGTTCTGGGCAGAGCATGCTGCTGCCGAGGCTCATGGCAGATCTGGGAACATGATTCTCATTAATGACTTGTGGCTCTGTGTTCTCTGGTCTTGCAGAAACCATTTCTCTACAAATGACTCTATGTGTGTGATGCACTTCTTTTTAACAGTACCCCTGCGCAGTCACCACAAACATAGCAGCCTGCAGAGGAAAGGCTGTGTAGGTAATTGTGACAATTACAAATGAAACCACCCTCTGAGTTAGACATAGTGCATTATGGTTACTAGGATACCCCGTGGGTTCAAGTTAGCGCTCTATCCTGGTCCCAACACTGCCACTGATTTTTTTTATGGTAGGTTAGTCAAAAGACAACTTTGCCAAAACACAAATCAAAATAAAACAATTAAATTAGATAACAAAAATTCAATGAAATGAATTAAATAACTTAAAATGTAGCTTTCTGTAATGAAAATGCACCTGACCATGGAAGTGGAAGTGTCACATCTGTATCACTCCCTCACTTTCTTCTTAATTGCTCTTCCTCATGTCTTGCTCCTTTGATTCTGCTTCATGGGTAAGATCTACATAGCCCCATCAATCTCAGTGGGATGGAGGGGCTCATTATTAACTCACTTTAGTGTAAAATAAGGTATGGCTTACAATTAATTATTTGGAGCAGTAATAATTATTTGACTTCAAATACATTAAGAATGAGTCACTTTAAAATCCTTTCTTCTCTGGAATTCTGTCATTTGCAAAAAAAAAAAAAAAAATGGGACTAGAAGACATTTTGTAAAGTAAAATAATCCAGACATGGAAATACAAGTCCCACTTGTCCTCTATCACATGCCTGAGCCAGAAAACAGACTTGGAAGAAGTGATTTCTAGAGTTTGGCAACGTGTGGTAGAGGGTGGAAAGGTGGCTGGTGCAATCAGTACACACTGTATGCATGGATGGAAACCTCACACTGAACTCGATTGATATGTAAAATTAATAGGTATAAATAAAAGAAAAGAGTCAGGCAGGTCTGCAAGCATGGGCTTGTAATCCCAGTATTGTGGGAGTGTGAAGCAAAACGATCACAAGTTCTGGAAGTTCTCTTGCATGGGTATCTTTACAAAGTGGGATTAAAAATATTGCAGTGAATTTTTCAGGGAACAGTTTGGGGGAGATCTGTGGCAATTGTCTTGTAGTGTAATAGATTTAAAAAAAACCTAAACACTCACCATAATTTTTAAACATACCTCATAACTAAACTACTGGCTGGTAAAAATACATATTAACAAAAATATTTGCCATTAGGATCGTTCACAGAGTGTGTTTGCGTGTGTATGTGTGTGTGTCCGTGTACCTATGTGTCTACCTTCAGCTTATAAATAGAAACACAGTATTTAAAGACTTACACAAAGGATTCTCAGCCTTCTGAGGTGTGTGAAGCCGAGATGAGAAACATTAATCTAAAGCACAGTACTGTAGATTTCCTTCAGAGATGTCGATTTTTTATTATTACTAGAATTTGATAGCTGAGAATTCCACCAAGAAAAGGCTAAGAAATTCCACAACAAACATCTATTTGAAAAAAATAAATTCTATTATGTTCTTATTACTCTGGCTAACCTTCCTAAGTTAAATCCCAAAGGTTTCCTTCATGTTCCAAATTAAAGACAAAATTCAGCAAAGTAAATGTCATTTCCCCATCTTGGTACCAAGAAATTTCCAATAATTCTCCTATTTTGTATTGAAATAAAGTGTTAGATGATTTTTCTGCTCAAGAAGCATGACCCCTGCAGTTAGAATTCAGTGAAATGATTAGCTGCAATTTATACTCTAATGGATTTTAATTAATTTTTAATTAAACAATGAAAATTGAATGTTCAGGCAAAACACAGAATTATAGTCAGCAAGAAAAACCAGATTGTGCAAAAAATATTATATTTGCATCAATGCTGCTGAATCTGTCTATGTGTTAGCGGCTATACAGACCAGCTCAGTAAAACCCACCTGTGAAATATCTTCTAGTTTATTTGAAGAACTGCCTTTTAATATAGTGTGTTTTCAGTTATATCTACTTCTTATGCTGCATATAGCAAATTTAATATTCTTGACTGGGTTTAATCAAACTATAAGTAGCATTCTTTTATGTGAGTAGAGGAGATTGAACCCAAGGCCTTCAGAGTGAGCTATCAACCCAACTGTTTATTTTGAGATAGATTCTCACCAAGTCACCACGTTGCCCAGGTTGGACTCTATCTTACAGTTCTTCTTTCTCTGAATCCTAGAGTGCTACTTTCAAGTAAATCTTGTAAGCTCAAACAACAGAAGTTCATTTTTGTCATTAGCCCAATCTCTACATACTGTGCACATCCTGTAAGCACACCCATTTCACAGACAAGAGACCCTGCTTTTCTCTATGCCACAGCTTCTCTTTGAAGAGATTAATCCACCTTCGTCTTACGTATTTGTAAAGTGCTGATTGTCATAATCAGTAACACAGCATCCAAATGATTCTCATTCTTCCCTGTGGTCTCGTGCAGGTGGATTTTGGCAGGTGATTCTTTTGAACCAGTGATCTGTAAGAGGAAATGTCTTATGCAGGTCTCCGTGGGAGTGTTTAGCTCCTGGTGAAAGCCCAGGGGAGCCACTCAACCACCAGTCAACACTGCAGAGTTCTCTCTCTGGGCACTAATGATGAGGAATACATGAGATGATGGCTGTTCCAATGGCCCACAAACCTGTACAGCTGGGATGGGAAGATGAGAAAAGACCCCAGTCGGTCTGGCAGGCATATAGAGTGATCAACAAACCTGCATTGCTTTACTCCACTGCAGTCGGGGTTGTTTATTTCTGTATCATGTTCAGGGTCTTCTGACTGACACATACCATCTGCGACATTTGGTGCTAGTGTGGGGGGCCATCAGTGACACAGATAGAGACACTGAACATTGGTAGCTTCTATTTTAGTGAAGTTAGTGTTACCCACTAGAGTGGAAGCTACATGAGTGTATGTTTTTTTAAATATATATTGTAGCTGTATATTATAAATATATATAAATGTATGTATATATATATATATATATATATATATATATATATATATATATATACATGCATATAAATATATATTGTAGCTGTATGTTATAAGTGGAAAGGTAACAAGTGCTAAGGAAGTACTTGCCAATAGTCAAACTTCTAGTTGACAAAAAGTGAGTAAGGAATGAAATAAGCTCTTACTGGAGCTACCCACATGGAAATGCGCCAGGTATAAAGAGGGGCTATTATAGTGAAGGAGCCTGGAAGGAGACACTTTCACCTGTGGAAGGGAGGTGTGATCTCCTTGTCTGAGAGTGGCTTTCAGGAAGTGCGAATTAATGAGTTAAGGAGGGCAAGGTGGAGAAACGGCGATGATGCAGAGCAGCAGGTAAGTGGCACAAGGTCGGAGTGGGAGGCAGCCGTGAGTCAGAGCACAGGGCCTTGCAGATCTTAGTATAGTTTTGTTGTGTTGACCAATTCATATTCAGAGATTTGGTTGTACATGCACGTGTATCTCCTCCCTTCTTCCCAGCTATATGGGACGTGATCGAATATAAAACCCAAAAAGATAGGAATGTTCGACTTTATTCCCAGCCCCTAGAACTGAAGACAGCACACAGTGCTCAGTGAAGGCTGGCTGATGAACAGATGGACGAGGATCGAAGCCACCAATCCAGTCTCCTGTGGGCCATTTGGTCTTCCAAAGGGTGAGCACTTAGGGTTGAACGCTTTCATATTCATCCTTAGCCAGGGTGGGGAAGTGAGCTTCCACCATCCAAGGTCGGCAAACAGTGGCTGTGCTGAAAGACACTGGATTCATGAGGCAATTCACAACACGCTTACTGAGCAAGCTGTTACTTTCCACTGCCAGCCAACTTAGGGGCGTTCAGTGGAAAAGGTCTTGCTGGGGATTTAAGGTTTTGGCTATAGTATCACCAAAATGAGGGTAATGATATTCATTGTTTAGGATTAGTGAAAAGAGTAAATACACACTTGGAGATACAATTCACAATGACAAGCACATAGTTGTGGACTGATGAAAATTTATTTCTGTTCCCCTTAAAACACAGTTGTTGAGGATATAAATATTTTCAGTTGCTAAGATCTTGGTGGCTTAAGGAAAGAAAAATCTAATTAGAAAAAAAATGTACTCAGTGAGTTACGTTATTTTATGACAGACCAGTGGCTAAAATATATATCAGTGTATCATAGTACATAGCTCCTTTCTATTGAGGACTAACAATGAATGGCCTTAGAATTTAGCAATTCTTTCTAAGCAAAGAAAAAATATTTAATAACATGCTAACACCAAGCTCCAGGACACCCACAACATGGTGAAACTCACAGAGATCAAATTAATTGCATTGGCCATAGGACTTCGCCACATCCTGTGAGAGCAGTTTCTAAAGATACTTTCTCTAGGTTATGTGTGGTCTTTCCAGAATTCCATTTTCTTTTGTTAGACCTCCCATGGGAAAACAATGGGTTAAGCCCATTTTATGGTAAATGCTCAAGAGGGAAGGAGTATATTAAGAGGAATAAATGGCCTAATAAAAATGCTTCCTTGATTTGCATTTTATATTCTTCCTTTATGGAATCTTCTGTGCAGAACTACACGGTGTTAAAGAGTGGCCCTGTGTTAAATGAAAGAATATTTGAGCCCCAGATAGCAGATCTGGCTCAATAAATTTCTGTTACTAAATAATTTTCTTTTGATTGCCTTTCCTTATCATGCATTATTATTAAATCATGTTAAGAATCATATTTTGGATCTAAATGTTCCATAGTTAATTTTTTTACCTAATAAAGAGTGCTGATTCAAAGAAATTTCTTTCCAAAAATCTCACTTAAAAACTTTAAGAAGTAATCAGTAACTTTTAGGCTACATAAAACCTGTGTTTTCCTCAAAGTTAATCAAGCATTCCTGAATTATTTCCCCACGTTGTAAGAAAATATTTACTACATTTTAAAGCACAGGTATCGTTCATTTGAGTTCAGCCCTTCTCGATAAGCCTAATCTTCACTTGCAAGTACAGAAATACATAGACCCAGATAAGCACATTGTGTAATAAATATTTGCATTGACAAATCTGCTCCACAAATTATACACATGCATACATTTGCATATAAAACATCACATATATTTAGATAGATTTTTTCAAAGATGTCCAACAGTTACCCTATGCACAAAAACAAATAAAGAAGGTGAATTCCTGAGAATACATGACCTTCTAAAAACAGTGTGCTAAACATACACACACGCACACACACACACACAGGTGGTCTGTACATTCAGTGTTAAGAGGACTCATGAGGATGAGGAATTTGACACTTGCTTCTGTTTATTACCTTAAGTAATCCCAAAGGCCTGATTATTTTCAAGTACCCACATACTGTGTCTGGAACTCATTGCTTAATCAATCTTTTCAGACAACCCAGAATATCCCACTTTCCAAAACAAGTACTTTCATCATCAGCGTGTATGTGATCTTTAATTCTGCAGGGCTGTCATCCGTTAAGAGACAATAGAACAAAATGGGTTTTTATCTCATCAAAAGCAAAAGTAATTCAAGTTTGGACAGCTTCAATTTGTGTAAAGTAATTGTGGAAATATTGCCTGTCTCAGTGTTGTAGTCTAGAATATAATAGTTTTGCAAATCTGACCGCACCAAGCTACCAGCACTAAGAAAATAAAATTAGGATGTTGGTTATAAAACTAGCTGATAAAAGAGACTGAAGGTTCTACTCCAAAAAGAGGAAATATGGGTAGTTTTTTATTATTGACATTGCGATTGGTAGGATGCAGGATTTGGGGGCATGGTGCGTAGGGAGGATCTCTTTGAACTTTGTTATATCTCTATCATCTAAGTAATACTTAAGCTTTTTGAGTTCTAAGCAACAACAGCAGCAACAATCAGCACAATCTTGAACTATTTCTTCCTCCCCTTAAAGCCGTCTCACCTTCATTCTTTCTCTTTTCAAGAGTCAACTTAGAACTCAGTTGTGATAGCGATCTCAGCACCCAAATGACTTCCTTTTCCTGTTCTATTGCATGCCTCTCATGGAACAATTTCCCATCAGCTTTCCAGCATCAACTAACTAAGAGACCAAAGCTGACATTCAATTCTTTGACTCCATAATTACACTGGTTTCTGTCAAACTTCAGTGCCCACTTTAAATCTGTGTGTAAGATATGAATTTGAACATGATAAGCGCATATCATAGGTACTGTAATTACTCATGCTTCCACATTTCCCTGTATTTCTACCAGAGTCTGGGTAAAACATCTGGAAGCACTAATTGCTACCTGCCCTACAAACTCACACTCCAATTTGCCCTTGTGACAGTCATGTCATCAACTGACTCAGAGCCAACTTCTAATTAATCAACTGACAAATACAGGCAGTCCACCTGCCAGCACTAGTTTTAGCCTGCATCCAGCACAAAATAATATCTTCTACAGTATTGTCTGTGAAGATTCTGGGCACAAAGGAAGACAGCTTAATTTGTTTCTGGGGTTGAATTTCAGAGGAAAAGTGAGGATGACCACCATATTCCAAAATCTACATCTGGCTCTTCTTTGGTGGTTGGTTCAACTCCTAGGCAAACAGCGAGGGTACCGATTATGCTGAGCCCTGCCCACCTCCAACAGTATTGACGTAGGTGATTCTTGCATAACACATCACTTCTAGGCATTAAGTTTAGCTTTACTCTTATGGCTGCATTCCAGCCTGTGTAATTACACTATCGTCCCTTTTAAAGAAAAATAAAATTCCACCAACTCACAACGGTTTTAATTACAGAAGAGATTCTTTAGCTCCTCTCTTAAGAAAACAACACACTACTAAGTTGACCTTTGGCGACCACACAGTCTCTGTGCTCCAGCCAGAAGGACTGAGATTTAGAATTCGGTGAGAGTTTGAAATTGTTGCCCTTGTGTACCTTAGGGTCTTTTTGATGAGGAGCATCATGGAACTAGAGGCTAAATATTCAGCGAGCAAACAATCGCTCCCTGCTACAGATAATATGAGGTTCTTCCTACTTTACTCTATACAGCCCCCAAGACTCATGCTAAGTAAGTATATTGGCTTTTAAATTGCATCTCAACATGCTACAAGGGCAGAAAACATTCCTAGCATACATAAGTGATTCATTACCACAATTAATACACCACAGATAGTTGGCACTCTCAAAAATTCTTTGGCAACATTTAGTGAGCAGAACTACCTCAATGGGAAAACATAATTTAAAGAATTTTGCAAAGCAAAACACCCAATTTCCTTTAATTTGCGAAACTGTACATATATATATATATATATATATATATATATATATATATATATAAATCAAACACATATCCTCATACAATGCATGACAGTTTTGGCGATAGCCTAAAGATTGTCCTTCTCAAAATGTGAGTTTCAGGGTTTCCTAAGAGAGTCTCTGCTTCTTGCTATATACTATAACTTCGACAAAAAGTGCATCTTTTTCTAATTGCAAATATACTACTTGGTCATTGAAAAATTGAAAATTGTGATGTCATCATCTAGACAAAGATGACATCAACAGTTTGGTGAGGATCTTTCCAGATTATATCTTGCATCACCGTATTATGCAGTCCATTTATTTATTTTTTTCGCTTAGCAATTAAATCACCAACACTCCATGTCACTGTTTATATTACAAATATAATTATGTGGCTTGTTGAGTAAAAATACACATAATTTACAAACTCTAGTTATGGGCAATTGAGACTGCTTCAGTTTTTATATATTCAAGTAGTTTGTTGATAAATATTCTCCATATGTATCATCATATTCATATCCTTAGCAAAAGTTTTGCATAATAATTAATACTTTAGATTGGTAAGTGATTACTGGACTAATGTACTTTCAAAGCTTTTTATTTTTAATATCATTAGTCTTGAGAAGCTTACAGAAGTTTTCTGAGATCACTTTGAACAAAGAGAATTATGATGTATTTTTGTGATTCTGAAGGGAAGAATGAGTTCATAAATTTACATAATATTTACTAATTATTTTCACGTCCTTTGACCATTTGTTCTTTCCATTTTGGAGTTGTTCATTAGTTCCTTCATTTATTTTCCTTTTTCTGAGATAAGCCCATAGCTCAGGCTGGCCTTGGACTCATGGCAAACCTCCTGCCTCAGCCTCCTGTGTGCGGGGATTACAGGGGTGCACCACCACACCAGCTTCTTGTGGTGCTGGGGAATCAAACTCTGGGTCTTGTACTTACAAGGCAAGCCCTTTAACCACTGTGCCATTCCTCCAGTCCCCCTTTTTCTACTGAAGTATTCTTCTTTTGTGTTGACTTGTCAAAATGCTTTGTGTATTTTTAAAAATGCCAACATATCCATTATATTGTGATTTTTCCCTTCCCTTTAATTTTTCTTGGTCTTTGAATTTACTTATAATGCAACAGGACAACTAGGTTTTAATGCCTTCAGAACTGTGCTTGGAGATTTCTACATGCTATAACTAAATTAATACATAAGCTGCTGACCTTTAAACACCACCAGTTTAAACTACCTGAATCCAAATATACACATATTAATTTCTTGTAGACCTATGACAATTAGAAAAAAACTTGCACAGGAATCGTGTAGCTTAAAAATACTGAAAAAGTAGTCTACGTGTCATGCATGTATGAAATATATGTAGATAATAAACTATTCATCCTTACTACCATATAATATGCTATGGTTTAAACTGAAAATGTACCTTAAAAGTCTCAGAGGCTCACAAGTAAGGATTTTGGGAGGTTGTGGATCATCTGGATTAATCCAGTGATGAGTTCGCAGATAAAAGTGCTATTAGGAGGCTGGACTTGCTCAGAAGTGAGTCACTGAGGGTATGACTGACCAGGACGGGTGGATTCCTGTCCTGGTTCCTCCCTCCCCTTTATTTCCTGTCCATGGATTGAACCCTCTGAACTGTGAGCCAAATAAACTTGTCCTCTTTAAGTTGCAGGTGTCAGGCATTTAATCCTCGTGATAGGAAATGACTAACGCACAATATGAGCTTTTATAAAAAGTTGAAATCTAGCAGTACGAATGCATACAAATGCACACTATACAAGGCTCCCTCCTTTGTGGACAGAAGTGTAAATAAATATACAGATGCAGTATTAAATCATGGCTGCATGAAAGGAACTATAACACCGTGCTACCGTAGCAATTTCAAAACCACCTCCTGTTGCTATTTGGATGAGCTTCACTTACAAAACCATAGGACGCTAATCATCTCCTTGGGAGCGGCTCCTCTCTCCAGTAAATTGCCAACTGCAGAAAAGTGATCTCTTGAAGTTCTCTGGTATTTTTCTCCATATGTCATACATATAAGAAGCAAGATGGTATTAATTGTTTATCACTAAGACCTCTGGTCAACATCATACTATTAGTGAAATTTGGGGAAAACCAAGAATTTTGTACAAAACTTCTTTGCTCGCTCCTAAACCCCGAGATGTTCAAGGTCACATGTACTTTCCTTCAATTATTTTACAGTTTTAATTTGCAACTATCATAGCAGGGTTAAAGTAGTAGTAGTGTAGCTACCTAGTATGTAAGTTCCCCAGCATTGCAAACAAATAGTAGATGGATAGACAGACACAGACAGAAAGACAGATAGATAGGTAGATAGATAATAGCAACTTTGGCTTCAGTCACTTTTGAATTTGTTCTAGTATTACAGATTTTTCTTCATTGAAATGCTTATGACAAAGTTGAAATGGCTTTTCATAATGCTCTACGTTATCTTTTTTAAAAAAATCATTGGTGGTGGGGGTTCATTGGTATACTCAAACATAAAGGTGGCTGTGAGTTCAGAAATGTAAAACAAAGGGAGGAACAAATCCCAAATAAAAACATTTTAAATGATTTATATTAGTCTACTTTCCATTGCCTGTGCAAAATACCTGAGATTAATCTATGTATGGGGAGAAAAGAGTTCTTTGGGCCCACAATTTCCAAAGTTTTAGTCTATGGTCACGTTAGCCCTGCTGCTTTGGCGCCTGTGGCATGACAGAATATTACGATGGAGCAAAGCTCCTTAATTCCTGTTGGTTGAGAAACAAAAGAAAGAGAGGAGAAGCCAGGATCCCACAGTCCCCTTCAAGGGAATGCCTCCAGTGACCTAACATCTTTACACTAGGCCACATTCCAAAAGGTTTCACCACCTCCCTCAGGCTAGAGACCAGGGTCTTCTGGCCTTTGAGGAACATTCCAGACCTGAGCTACAGCATGCTTCTAACTGGTCTCTGTGAATATCTTAAATTTATACAACACAGCTTACTGAAAGAACTTGTGATAATTTATGTGTCACATAATTGAAGAAGCCCTTACTGTTATTCCCTGAAGAAGAAATACACTTACATTTTTTACTGTCAAATGATATGCCTTCATATTCACTTGTCAGAACTTTCCACAATCTGTGCAGTTAGTTATTCTAGGGTGTGTATATATATATCAGTCTACATAGAAGAAAAATCTAAAGGCCAAAATTCACTTTTAGTTCCATAAAGAGCCCTTGTGCAACCAGTAAACAATGGAGAAATGAGGCATGAGCTAATTCAACATCAAAGTTTAGTCTGCACTAGGTAACAAATTGATATCCAGTAACCACATCTCTCCGGTCCACTTTTATTTTTGATTTTGAGACAAAAACCTTGCCAAGTCGCTTAGCTGCTCCAGATGGTCTCAAGCTTGTCTTCCTCCTGTCTCAGCCTTCAAGAATGCTGGGATTCCAGGCCTGTGTCATAAGGCCAAGCCAATCATTTGCTTTGGATTTAGGAAAGCTTAAGGGAAAATCAAATGGGATGGATTGCTTAATTTAACTAAGCCACAAGACTACAACTGAACTTCTCTCACATCCTATCTGGTAGATCCAGACTGTTGGTATGTCCTTAAGAGAAGATAAAGGGGAAACTGCGGTTGAAGATGCCAAGGTCGTGGAGGACATGCCAACTTTCTCCCTGTACTACACTTGTTCAGTTTGCCCCCTTAACATACACTAACACAGAGAAGCTATTCTTCCTCATGACAGATATTGTCACAGGACCTTTCCACTGAAGGAATCTTTCTTTCCATCTTGGTTTTAGAAAACTGTTGTCTGAAAGCCAAGTCATGGCTCCTTTTAAGCACCCAATAGTCTCTCCTTCACACCCTCACAGGGCCGAGAGAAATAATAAAATGTAGCTCATTGGCAAACTAATCACTGCCCCTCTGACCAGCTACCTTAGTGAGACCGAGAATTGTCACCTCCGTGGTTCTCCACCTCTGGATTTCACATCCACCATGGGAGTCAGTCATACAAAAGAAAAGGAGGTTGTCATTTCTGTCACCCCCCTGAAGCAAGTGCCCTTTATTCTCAGCCAAGAGACGAGTTTGTCATCCTAAGATCATGACCCAAAATGTTAACTTAGAGTCTATCAGTCCCTTAAATTCCTCTCACACAGAGCAGCTAGGGACTCTGGAGACAGTTGGCAACTAACCTGTGAAATACCATTGTATAATCTCAGCAAAAGGTGACTGGTAACTTCCTGAGAAAAGGGTAGACAAAATACTGGTAACCCAAAGGATTTCTGCCCTCTGCTTAAAAATGATTTAATTGCAGGGGATACTGTCTGGAGATATCACAAAGGCCAAGGCAAATAAACATGCATAAGTTGTGCTTGGTATTTGTCATCTAATAACTGTGACTTTTGTTTTGAGGAGCAACATGGCTTTTTCATTACCATCTTGCATCATGTTTAATCTGGCTGATTTTGATACTATCAGGTTACTAAAGTCATCTTCCGGTTGTACATCAGTGTAGTTTCGCACACTCTGTTAGTTGGTTATAAGCTATTTGAAGGTAGGAAGTACTTGGTAGTTACTTGACTTAGTTACGTTTTTGTTGCTGGGATGGAGCACCTGACATTGACAAGTTAAGGAGGAAAGGCTCACTTTAGCTCACAGTTTCAGGAAGTCTCAGCCCATTCTTGGGTGGCTGGCAATGGAGAGTGAGCCTGGCAGAGGATCTAGCTTTAGACGATCTGTTCATCCCAGGGCACGTAGGAAGCGTGAAGAAGAAGTGTGGAGCTAGCACAGACCACCTGGGACGTAGCCAGTGATCTGCTCCTCCTCCCCACAACCCCCAACAGCACAGGAAATCAGTGGATTGAATCGTCTTCTAAACATGAGGCTTTTAACAGACATTCCAGATCCAAACCATAATACAACTCCTGCCCCCAAATCTAATAAGTTGGGACTGAGGACAGATGTCATTCCTAAAATATTCAGCTATTGACCGTCCAGTGCAGAAGGCACTGTCCTTTAGAGGCTTCAGAGGCATGAACTGAGCTGCACGGACCTATTTCCAGATGTTGGCTCTGCCTTCGTTTTTGTCAAAGGTGTTTGTTTACCAGCTAGCTAATTAGAATCAGAAGAATTTTCTTTATTGACGGATTGGAAAAAAAGGAACTGTCCCATGCTACCGATTTTTAAATAGAACATGTCAGTTATATGGAATGATGTCTTCTGTCTTACACATTTGGAGGGGAAAAAAGAGCCTACAGTAAAGTTTCTGCAGTCAAAAAAAATCCAGAAGATAAACTGAGCTGATATGAAAACAAGGATTTCAAAATCTGTGTTGTGGATTTAGATGACTAGTAGTTATTGCCATTCTTTGCCTGTAATAAAAGGGGATTCCAAAACCAAACCTGTATGCACGGTATTGATCTTGTGTGTTCCTGTGGTGGACTGCAGTTTAGATTATGGCTTTGAGGTGTCTTCAGAGGCAGTGCATGCAGTGATTAAGAAAGCCATTGTGGTCATAAGACACCACTTTGAGTTGGCAGACTTTTCTTCCTTGTCTCTCAATTTCTACACTTGCAAAAGAGACATGACTACAGGTAAAATTAAGGAGACAAAAAGATGCTTTTGGAGTAAGAACAAACAAAGCACAAGAAATAGCAAAGAGGACATGAGAAAGGACCAAGAGGACAGTTGCCGTGAGAGGCACACGGATCGAACACAATGATCGGGAAGATCTAACCCCAGGGATTGCTCTCTCTTTGTTTCATTTCTTATCCCTGTCTCTCAGATCCCAGACTGAAATCTTTCTACTTCCCTTTTCACTATGGGAGGCTGAGGCAGAAGGATCACAGGTTGCAGCCCAGCCTGGACAACTTAACAACTTAGCAAGGCCCTGTTTCAAAATCAAAAATAAAAAGTGAGCTGAGGATACAGCTCAGTGAAGGCCGTGGGCTAGATCCTTGATATTACACACACACACACACACACACACACACACACACACACACACACACACACACACAAAACAAAGAAGAAATGGCAGTCACACCCTGACACCTTGAACATATTCAATATCCAGAGCCAGATTTGGATTTGGTTAGGAAGTTTGGCTCTTGCCATAATCTAGAGACAGAGAGGAAGTCTTGCTCTCCACACCTGTGCACAGAAGCCTGAGGCAATAGGGAACACTTTAGCAAGCGGAGCTTGGGAGGTCAGCCCTTGTCTGAAGCCGCTTGGGCTTAAAGCACACACTTGAAGCTGGGTCTGTGGAGCGTGCCTGTAATCCCAGCACACTGGGAGACTGAGACGGGAGGATCACAACTTCAGTCCTGCCTAAACCATTTAGTGTCTTAGTGAGATTTTAGCGCAAAATTTTTTTAAAAAATGTTTTTTAAAGGTGTAGGGATATAGTTCAGTGTGAGGGCCATAGTTTTAATCCTCAGTACCAAAATGAGTGAATGAATGAATGAATGAATGAATGAAAAATAAAAGTTTAAAAAGCATAAGCTTGGAGTAAATCTCACAAGAGGGTTTTGCTCAGCTACTCACAGGTCTTCTGGTTTGTACTTTGCTTGTGTTAATGAGTGGCCCTTCAGTGCTGTTTCTCTGTGACATAAAAGTGTCGTTTAGGTAAAAGACCACTTTCCATATGTCTGGGGGAAAGTCTTGCTTTTGACTTCAGAGTATATTAAACTAATTTTTCCACTTCCCCTCTTATGTGGAAGAAAAGTTATGTGGAAATAAATATTGGTTTCTTGTTTGTTTGTTGGTTGGTTGGTTGGTTGGTTGGTTTGGTTTCTTTTTGTTTTGCTTTTGTTTTTGTTTCTCTGATGATACTGGGGATCCAATCCAGGGTCTTTGAGCTGATCTATGACTCCACATCAATTTTTAGCTTTGATTTTGAGACAGGATCTCACTAACTCACTAAGTCACCTATGCTAGGTTCCAAGTTATGATCTTCCTTCCTCAGCCTCCAAGAGATCTGGGGAAGGCCCCAGAAGCATTTTGGAAGACTGGAAAACTTTTACATTTTTAAAATAAAATTTTCAATATTTTGAATTTCACTTTCACAAACAGGGTCATCCAGGGAACTGACCTGATTTGGGAGGGAAGAAGGAGGCAGAGGAGTAGAGGAAGAAGAGAAACGTGACCAGTTCAAGCAGATTATGGAGTCCCTAAGGATTTTCACTGAGTGAATGATCAGGGGATAATGTATCCAACACAGTTAAAATCAGTGTCTTCAAAATTAGATTCAAAATTCCTAGAAATAAAGGAAAATGGTCAAAGCTGGAGGGAGAAGTGATGCGGGGCAGGGACAAAGCTTCATTGTGAAAAGAAAAAACGAGTCAAGTTCAGAAGGGGATAAGATAAAGACTGGGGCGAAATAAGAAAGGCAAGAAATTTAGCGATTGAGTCACTACAAATGGTACTGGGTCTGTACCATGGACAGAAGTTTCTGACTACAACGAAACGGTCCTCACATAACCATGTTTGACATGTCGATTTCTTCTAGAAACATGGACAGGGAATCGGGGAGGGGGAAATGAAGAAGAGAAAAAGAGAAAATAACAATGATCAAAATGCAATGTGTATATACACCCATTCTCTAAGCTGTTCTTCATTAATATGCACCACAAATGTATGATAGATTTTAAATAGGAAGCATGATCCTATTGGTCAATTTCTGGGACCAGTGAATCTAGGGCCCAGGGTGTGGTCCCAGCCCTAGTGCTGTTCCCTCGAAGAACAAAATCATTCAATCGTTTCTTATTTAGTCAGATGTGCACAGAGACTGCAAATATTCAAAGAAAGTTGGGGAGAAGGTGATGAGCATTATTGCAAAGACTTAATAAGTTCTGTAAATCACGCCGGCTCCTTCCTTGTCAAGCAAGGACACCTCCCCCGCAGAGTTTAATTACTGACAAGAATTAAGCTGGGCTGCAGCGTAGCATGTGCCTCCCCCTTCACACTGGGGCTCCTATCACAGCCCTGCTTTTGCCTCCCACTATACAGGAATAGGAAACAGTGAGCTAGACAGAAAGTTGATACATGAGATTTTGAACAAAAGCATTTAGAAACCCACAGAAATCAATTATGGTAAATATTTCCAGAAAACCCTCCTGACATTCCTTTGAGAGTTTTTACCAGGGTGATTTATTTGCACAGAGAGAAGCCAAGAAAACATTTTTTTCCACCTGGGGAAGTGTACCAATTTTACAATAATGAATATTCACAAAGATGATAATGACCTTTCTCTTTTGCATACCTTTAGAGAGCTATTTTATGATAATTGTGTCATGTCATGCTCTGAACGAAAGCCTTCAAATGTTTTGTTGGTCAGATTCCCAAATCTTTGGTGACATTCAGGTACATCTATCTGGGGTCCCCATCTCCCAGGCTGCAGCCAGGTACCTTGGAAGGACAGGGCTGCTGGGAAGCTCAGCCTCCTGTCAGCCTGTTTCTGATAGGTTCTCATACAGCTGCTGACCTGACAGTAGGTGGTGCTTCATCCCTCCCTCATCCCCATTTTTGAGAGAATGGTCTTCAACTAAACTTGTCCCTGGTGTCAAAAAGGTTGGGGACTACTAATTTAGAGCATATTTTCTCTCTGTTATGCACAATGGACAGTTGCTAGTATTCTCTAGAATGATGAAACTGTGCCTCTGTTCTATTAGATTTATATGTGGTGCATGTCTATGCTAATTACATCAGCATACAATATTTTAAAAGGCTACTATCTGTATAATAGATGGCCAGACATAGAAAAATATTAACAATATACAATAAAGTATAATATAAATTTTTCTTGGGATTAATTTGTCAAAATATTTGAAATAAAAGTGATGCTAGGAGAAAAATTATGCAAGCACCAGTTCAGTGCACCAGATGTCCCGAAAGTTGGCATACCTAGGAAAATGAACAAATTCCCTGTGATGGCAGGGTACCTCAAATCTGTGCATCACACATTCTGTCATAGTAGGAACTCTTGGGAGTTTTAGTAAAATAAGTAAAGTGAATAGCATGTGTTAAAGATCCTTTGACTTCACTTGAGCAAACTTTAAAATAGCAATGAGGGCATTTGTTAGCCAAGGCCTTAAGTTTTCCCCAATTATTTTATATCAGATCAACTTAAGCCTTAAGCCATAAATGCTATTTTGTTTTATTTCATTTTGCTTTGCTTTTGCAGTGCTGAGGACTGAAACCAGGGCCTTTTCACTGAGCTATATCCCAAGCCCAATTCATTTTTTTTATGATTTTGAGACAGGGTCTCGTTAAGTCACTAAGTTACCCAGGCTGAGCTGGAACTTGAAATCCTCCTGCCTCAGCCTCCCAGAGTGTTTGGATTAAGGTCCTTTGTTGCCCTTGTTGTATGTTTCTTCAACCTGTTTGCTTTTTGGGCTTTTTGTTTGTTTGTTTGTTTCGGATTCAAGTGTAAAACTTTACCTTCACCCTTGATCATGTTCATCTTCTTTTCAGCCTGTACCTCTGGTCTATTAAAATCTTTTGAATTCAGATTCTGTCACCCAACATAGTCATTATCTTTTAAATCTGGGCAAGTCAAAGGAGGTATGTTTAATTTGTCGCCCAGCCAGGGTTGCACAGCTGTTCTTCGAAAAATAGAGCATGATTAAACACCATGCGGAGGAGAGGTAATTACTTTCTTCTGTCTCTGGAGAGGACGGTTTCAAAGTCTTGCAAAACTAAGATATTGAGGAAGCTCAAGGAATTAATCTTCCAAATATTTACCTTCATCCCATATTCATCTCAAACTTGGTTCCCAACAGAAGTTAAGCTCTCTTTTGTTTTGTTAAGACAGGGCCAAATTTCCTTCCAAGACATGCTCAAGGTCAGTGTAGAGACTGAAGTTCCACCATCTTGAATTTACAGTTTGTTTCCTCTATATTTCACCCTAATCACATTCTGTGAGTGTTCCAACATTACGTTGAATTATTAACTTTAAAAAGTTCAAAATATGATGAAAAAAACATGATGCTTGAAAATATTTCAATCGAACATATTTTAGTGTACAGGTTTAGCATCTCCAATTTGGAATTAGTAAGTTTCATGTGGTTTAGCCTAGAATAGAACACTTAACTCAGATTTGCATATTTTTGAATGAAGATTTATGTTATAGTTGAAGCCACTTCTGGCTTAGATCAGTCTTTTTGGTGTATTGGTTCATGTTTTCCTGGATGTCATTTACAGTTGTCAATTTGTCTGCAATGAACTTGTTAACTTTGTAATCTATACCACAGGAGAAGGGACAGGTATTAAAAAGATACCTTAGTCTGAGAAACTGTTTTGTAAATTTAATGTATTTCCTATCTTCTGGTTTTCATATTAAGACTTGAAATACTCAGAGTAAAACCATTCTTAGATGAAAATGTACTTTAATTTACTTATAAATAGATGAACTTGTAATTCTAATATTTTATTACACTCAAGAAAATGAAAAGTAGTATGAAAACTATCATAAGAAATATGTATTCTTTTTTTTTGAGACAGGGTCTCTCTCTGTAGCCCAAGCTGTTTCTGAACTCACTTCAGAGCCCAGGCTGACCTTGGACTCACGGCAATCCACCTGTCTCAGCTTCCCGAGTGCTGGGATTACAGGCATGCGCCACCATGCCCAGTTTATATGGTGCTGGGGAATCGAACTAGGGTACTTGGCACTTGCTAGGCTAGCGCTTTAACCACTGAGCCATTCCTCCAGCCCCGCATCATAAGAAATATGGCATCTACCTCAGATGCCTTTGAACAGGAAAGATGGCAGATGGACTCAACGCCCACTTCTCTATTTCTTGTCCAGCTGGAATTACGTCTTATTTGTGTGACTTTCTAAGTACTTGTAAGGGCTTTCATGTTTCCTGTGAATTCAGAGTTCTGAATGAACTTAAGGGATGTATCAGAAGCTTGAGCAGTGTGTGGTATGGCAGTGTGGGCTCCCACAACATCCATGGAAACACACCCTCAGGTGGTGTCCACGGGGTAGTTTGTGCTGACAGGTCATGCTGTTGACATCGCTGAGGACCTTGACATGGACCTAGCAATAGAAGAGGTGAAGTTGCTCTCCTCCACCTCCTCCGCACATTCATTTTTTAATGTTTTTTTTTTTTGTGATTCCACTCTCTGACTCATGATTTGGAAAATGCATCATAAACCTAGCCTAAAGAGTTGACTGGCCTAATCCTAAAGTATAATATACCTCTCCACTCCTGTTGCAAATAATTCATAAAACTCAATCAAAACCACATTAAGTGAAAATTAATGTCTTCATACATTTTGATTTAGTGTTTTGCATCAGAGGCCATGTAACACATTACAACACAATACAATATCCACATGGTGACAAAACTTTCAGGATTCTTTTAAAATTCATTTGTTCATTTGGGTTTTGTGTTCTTCAACAAAACCAAATGTTCTGCCGTATATGTCAAGGCTTTGGTCACATTGATCCCATAAGTCAGAGTAGCATGTTATTTATTTATCTACTTGGCAGGTGTACGTTTCATTAACAGAACAACGTGTGTGATGTATTCGCCAGCAGACCGGCCTCTAGGATGAAGTACCTGAAGCCTACAACTTAAGAGAAGGATGGTGTGATTTGGCTCAGCCTGTCAGAGATCTCAGTCCATCACTGGGCAGCTCCAAGGCAGGAACATCTCAGCTGCAGGATATTTCAGTGTAAAGCTGCCTAGTCCACAGTAGCCAAGTAGCAGAACAGGAATGATGCCAAAAAGGAAGGAGTCAAAGTCAGATCTAGATCCCAAGGTCATGCCCCGTGATTCACCCAGTACAGCCAAAAGTGTACTTTGTGAATCTTCTGAGTGCCTCCCAAGCCAATCAAGTGGACAATCCAATTTAATAGTCATAATGTAACTCTTGACCAATAAAAAGCCTCTTCTTTGACTGACACACTTGATGTTGGACACGTGTCCTGAATTTCTAATGCAAACAATTCCTGAAGTATTAGTTGAATATTTGCTGTATGTTCTCTTGCGTTGCTACATGTTTCCAACATCCACACTACTGGTAAAAATACAAGTATACGCCTATGTGAAATATGAACGGTCTACAATCAGGTGACTCGGACCACGCTGCCTCTGGTGCTGTCGCTTTGTTCTTGCACAGCGTCTGGAGACAACACTTAAGCACGGGCCTTTTCAATTTTTCCTTTGTCAAGGATATTCATCATGGCTGTATGTCGCTTGCGTTCTTTTACAAAGGAGACACAGTATTATGTATTGAAAATATATCTTCCCCCTCAACTGGAGAGCTTCAGTCCTTAATTTCAGATTACTCTCCGTGTATCCTTGTATTTCCTTAGCACCTTTGACTTGTCAGGCACTGCCGTAAGTGCTGAGAAAGCAACCCGGAGCCACACCGGTAAGCTCCTTTCCCAACAAAACTCATATTTCTATGTAAACACACGAGCAAATAAAATATCACAGGCTTGTGATAAATTTTTATGAAAAATACAAACAGAGTGCTGGCAATTTTAATAACGTAATATAGAAGAGCCCACATTAATGGCATGGTTAGGAACAGCTTTTTAAAATATATTGTTGTTTTGTTTTGTTTGGGTATAGGGATTGAATCTAGAATCTTCTCACTGAACTACATTCCCAACACTCTTTATTTTTAAATTTTGAGACAGGATCTTACTAAGTTGCCCAGGGTGGGATCAAACTTGTGATCCTCCTGCCTCAGCCTCCCAGAGTGCTGAGATTATGGTGTGTGCCAGTATGCAAAGCTAAATAGATTTTTAAATGAAGTCTCGTTGGGTAAAGAGAAATCAGTTAAGTGCTTAAGGAGCTGAAGAACATTTGTAACTTAAGAAAAAGGAAAAACAAAGGCTCTGAGTAAGGAAAGCGCGTGGGGAATTCTAGGAACTATCTGAAGACCCAGGTGGTTGAAACAAAGCTAGAGAGGCTGTACAACACGAAATTAGGAAGGTAGCAAGGTAAACTATTAGAACCCTGAAGTGGTTCTGGATACAAGATCAACATTAAAAAAATTCCATCCCAGCAAGTCAAAAAAGATTAGAAAAATACAGTAAAAAAATTAATTTGGGTTGAGGATGTACTTCAATGGTTAGGATGCTTGCCCAGCATGTGCAAGGCTCTGAGTTCGATCTGCCAGCACCACATAAAAATTAGCTGGGTGCAATGGTTCATGCCTGTAATTCCAGCACTTGAGAGGCTGAAGCAGGAGGATTGCTAGGAGTTCAAGGCCAGCCTAGTCTAAATAGTGAGTACAGGACCAGTTTAGACTACAGAGCAAAAAACTTCTTGTAAGAAGAAAAAAAAAAAGAAGGAAAGCAAGAAAAACAAAATTTATTTATAAAAGCAACTGTAGCTTTATATCTGAGAATAAAATTGAGCATATTGAAAATAAATAAATAATAATGAAGGCCTTAAAGAATGCCTGAATAAGTAGAAAGGTGCCTTTACATTAATGCACAAGTAAGAATAGGCATTATTATAAATTTTAATTATCCCTCCTATCCCCAAATCCACACGTTAAAATACAATTTGCTTTTTTGTGGTCTACTAAGTAATATAATCGCTCAGAGCAAGCTGGAATGTCTGGAAAATCCATGATGATTATCATACCTCCATTATATCATTCTTGCTTTGGGAGATAGCTCAGTTTCAATAGAGGTCTCACTTGATTGAATTATGTCAAATTCTGGACACACATCAGGTTCACCTTTGAGTGTCTAATATGCAAATTCAAAATGTCTGGGTCCATTTGGTCTCACTCCATAAACTAGACAGGAGAAACCCAAAGTATTGTGCAAATGCCAAGGGCCTTTGGGAAGATTTATGTACGCACAGTTTGGAATCCCTAGCAGATGTAACTGTAAGACAGAACAGAAGTTCCAGCAGTGACAGCCTTCCCATTTTGACCTTGCATTTGTACCTGCCACTGGCAACTTCTGTTCTCGTTTTATCAGAAGCATCTGTTCCACAAACAAACAGGTAAAAGATGTAGGCACTAAAGTGGAGCCAACAGCGTGCATGATTGACAGACAGAGAAAGCTAGATTGTTGTTTTTCTAAGTTTAACAACTTGGAGATCTTGGATAATCCATTGAGTGTTGAGTTTCTTCATTTTGCACAATTCAAAGCTGACCAAGATTCTCTAGGACACAGGTCCCCACCATCCTGGGAAGATGTCCACAGCAGACAGAGATGGGACTGAAGGGAGGGAACCAGGTAGGTTTAGAGGTGGAGGTAAGCCAGGCCTGGAGGCACAGACCTATGATTCCAGCACTCTGGGAGGCTGAGGCAGAAGGATCACAAGAGCAATCTCATCCTAGGCAGTTTAGCAAGCCACTTTCTCAAAATCAATGCCCTCTCCTCCCCACCTCCCAGAAAAAGACTGGGGCTATGTTCAGGGTGAAGGTCCTGCCTGAGTTCCATCCCTAGCATAAGGGGAAAAAAATGTCAAATGGCTGTAGGAAGGTTGAACTCGGGAACAGATAGGTTGTCACGGCAATTTCCACAGCAGCTCCTCCTTCCTTCATACAAAGCAAACCTACAATGTCCACCTGCTAGTTTGAAAATAATCTCTTAATGTTCACTTCTAGTCGATTTAAGCCATTCAATATGTTGAAATGAATCAGTCAAGATACTGAACACGTCCCACAGCGGGGTGCATGTAGGAGGGGTGAAGAGTTCCTGGAGCCCAATCTGAGAGGACCCCAAGGCCGCTGGCAGTTGCTGGGGAGCCACAGTAGCAGTCAGAGTACTTTGGCAAGCGGTAATTAGACAGCAATGCACGGTTTCAACCAACAGGTTCTATTATTGGTGCGTTTCAGCTGCAGAGCTGTAAGGAAACAAAAGCAGCATCCCGCCCGGCTCACTGCGATTTACTCCCGGCAGTGGGACCTGCTTAATATACTGCACTAACCAGTGTGTGCACCACGGCTGTCTCCAAGGTGACAGCCACCCCCACCCTGGCTGCTCGGAGGGATAAGCACCAGGACAGAGACAAGCAGGCAGCTGAAAACAGCACTTCTCCGCAGCCCTGGCCGTGACCTCTTAAAACAGCCCTCACCCAAGCCCCACTTGTTTTAACTCAGTCTAGAAAAAAGACACCAAAAAATAGAAAAGGCGATTAAACAGTCATAGAAGAGGCAATGTAAGGAAAATTCACATTATCAAATGGCCACTAAATCTAAAATTGAAATTCTGATTAGCTTATTTCATCCTAAAAGGATGTCCAGAGAGTTTGAGTCCCTCTTCATTCTAGTAGAGGTGTAGTCAAGGCCTTCACGCTCAACTCTCCAATCCATTTTTATTTTTGATTTTGACCCAGGATCTTGCTAAATTGCCGAGTCACTCAGGCTAGACTTGAGCTTGCAATCCTCCTGCCTCAGCCTCCTGGAGTGCTAGGATTACAGCAGGCATGTGCCACTGGGCCCAGGCCAGTTCGGTACTTTGCTCAGAATTATATAGAATATAACCCTATTGTTGGACATAAAATCTGGTGAACCTTCTTCTGTACCATTCAAGTATTAAAGGTAGAAGAAAAAAGAAAAGGGAAAGAACAATTTCCCAAATAACAAAGTGCTGCTTCATAGCTTTCTAAAATTAATAATGTCTCATAGGTATAAACATTTTAAGAGTAAACTTGAGGGCCTGGAGTGACCATCCCTCCCCTTACTAAGGTCATTGCTATAGGTTACCAAAAACAGAAAAAGTGGCAACCTTGAAATCTTTTCTCCTCACTATTCATAGGTCACTGAGGCCTTGAAATTAAGAGTGGCTTCTTTAAATCAAACGAAAGGAAGAGCCGGAGCCAGAATCCAACTCTTAAATGTATCTCAAGAAAATTCTCACATCACAGGGCACTTCTTTCTCTAAAGTGATTTCACATGCACAAAATACCGTTGTGTAGGATGATCAGGAAGAAATCACGATTGTGTGCCGTGGTTTCTCTAAATAGGTTCCAAGACTGTAAATTTTCTTGGGCCACTTAGAATTCCACATTTTTGTTCTATTTCAGTTGCTATTCACATCTATAAAAAATGTTTACACCCGATAAAAATAAAAAGCTGCTTATTCATTCGATGAGCCTCCGGGCAACATTTTTTGCCTGTTACAATCTCAGGCCAAGCTTCAGTCCCAACTTACGCCTGTCATTTTCAGTAATTAAAAGTACACAGATGTATTTATACATTGTGCCTCCTAGCAGCTGCAGTTGGATTAACTGCGAACAAAGAAAACATTTTGACACAGTTAATTACATGGCAGTTCTCCTTGCTAGCAAATACCAGCCACCTCCTCAAAGGAATAAAAGCACTTTTTGTTATTCTTCTTTTCTATCATAATTTAAGACACCATAAAGAACTTCAGTTCTGGCCTAAGAGGAGTTTCAATCCCAAGACTTTCATCTAATAAACACTACAACTATCTTGTAATGGGATAAAGACATGGATATTGGATTATAGCGTCCTAAGCACAATATTTTGAGGGTAAATTTTCAACTTTTCTTTTATTTGTTTATACTTTGGATGAGAAGACAGAGGAAGCAAGGAATTAGGTTCCCTTGGCAACAGGAGATAAGTCATTCCCCACATCCCTCCTCTGTAGGGAAGGGAAAGGTGCATCTCTGGGAAGTCTCACCAGACATCCCAGCAGATCTCGGGTGCTCATGGACAAGGAGGGTTTGCAGCTGGGACATCTGACCAAGCACACAAGATGAACAGGGATACTCGGGTGACACAGAGATCACAGTAGAGTTGATTCCATGCAATCTGAATCTACTCGTGACTCATGGTCGGAGAGATCACTTCTACCTCTCTCTGGTGCTTCGCCAGATCACAGCAGCACTCACAGGGAGCATGGCACCCACCTCGTCTAAAATGACTGCTCCCAAATCAGAGCATTAGAAAGAAGCAGAGGACCGTGTTCGGGCATGAGCCATTGTAGTTCATTTCCAAATTCCTTTTGAGAAGATCAGCTTAGACCAAAGGAAAATATATTGGCAGAGACATGCAGAATGGTTGGACGGTTTTGTTCATAATGATGCATACAAGATTTGGGCTCTTACAGACTCTTGTATAAATCCAGTTAAAATACCTTACAAGGTACTGAAATTCTCGTAGTTGTGAGAACTGGCTTTGCAGTGAACACCTTCGCTTGGTGGCTCCCTACCTGAGAGCTTCATTTTACTCATTTGTAAGGATGGATCAGTTTCACTTATATAAAGCTCCTGCAAACATTCAGGAAGGTCCTGGATATAGGTATTGATCATAGCACGCGGTAGTCCTCTTTTTTCTATGTGTGATATTGGGGATTGAGCCCCATGCCTTCACATTTAACTATATCCCCAGAATAGGCTGGGCTTAAATTAAACTTGTGATCCTCCTGTCTCAGCCTCCCATAGGCTGGTGTCATCAGACCCAGCCAACAGCCCTCTTTAAATGGCATGTCTTAGAATATTCAATAAGCAATAAATGCACACCTTAAAAATAGAAGAAAATCACAGCCTTCCTCATACTGCTACAGTCAAATTGATGCTTACCAATTCTTAGATGACAGAAGCTACTAAAACTTTTCCCTTTCTGGCACATGTGTTTGTATGTATGAATTTGCATGTGTGTGGGGGGGGGCTTCTATCTCTATGAGCATTGTGTGAATGGGAGAATTATGGGAAATATCTTTGTCTTCCCACTGAGCTGCGTCCTCAGCCTCTTTATTCTTTATTTTTATTTTGAGAGAGGGTCTCACTAGATTGCAAAATTGTCCACCTCAGCTTGAACTTGTGATCCTTTTGCCTCAGCCTCCCAGAGTTCTGGGATCACAGGGTTGTGTCAATATGACCTACTGCTGGTGAAAAAAAGCCCGCATCGATTATAAACGCCAGAAATCAGACCCAGCTGAAAGCAAACAATCTCTTCAACAACAAGAAAATTCCTCAGGAATTGCAACAGCCTTTCACCCCTACTGCACCTGTTTTCTGTGTGACTGACAATGCCTCTCCTGCTGCAAAACTGCCGAGGCTGTGCGGCAAGGTCCCTGGCAGGCTTGCCTAAAGCCACCAACCCCGCTTCCCAGTCCTTCTCCCAATTCACTATATCCACGCCGAGTCACGTTTTCCTGCCTTCACGGTGTCCTGAACAGTAAGCCTGGTTCTTTGTGTTTGGTTGCTACTTTATTTACTTGGTACTGGAGGTTGAACCCAGAGCCTTCATAACCGAACTACAATCTCCAGCACCTCCCCACCCCCTTTTTTGAGAGAGAGTTTTTTGCTAAATCATTACTTTACCTTGCTGGGCTCAAACTCCTAATCTCCTCCCTAGCCTCCCATCATGATGGGATTCCACACCTGTTCCACTGCACTGCTGAAAAGCCACCTCCTACGTTCTCCATTCTCAGTGTTCATTTCTCCAAAGAGGGCAGATTCTAAAGTGAAGCTCTTACTTTGCTGTAAACATGGCACTCAAATGGCTTAGGGAGCACTGAGGTGCTGGTGGCAGGTGGACAAGGGGAGCACGTGTTGTGTCATGGTTTACCTGTCACTGCACTTATTTCCAGGGTGACATGCTGGCACAGACTACAACAGGATGGCTCATTGGACAAGAGCCAAGATAATTGGATTCTCCTTCAAAGTACATCCAAGGAAGGCCCGCGCTGGCTTCTCTTTTCCCCACAAAGCAGAGACATGAGAAAGTGCATGCCTTGCTCTCTCTGATAGCATCTTCCTGCCTGTCTTTTAGTGTGCCCAGCATCCAGCGTGATTTGCAATGACATATAACCTAAGGTCCTTTGTCTAAGAAAGTTGAAGCATGTACAGAGCTGGTGACAGGTGTGTGTTTGTATGGGATACAATAGTAGGATCCCAAATAAAGGAACAATTTTTTTTTTTTTGTTAAACCTCTGTAAATTACAAGGCATTAGAGATTCAATTCAAACGAGATTAAGAGCAAAGATTATTTATTTTTCTTCCTATGGAAAAATTTGGTGAGCTGTGACTCAACCCAGGTATTTAAACATCACCAAACATCTTTTTCCCTCATAATTATTATTTTTAATCAGTATATGTTTGTGATAGGTAGTAACCACATTCAACTTGGAGAACTGGTAATACACATACTGTGCCTTAAACATTTTTATTTTCCCTCCCACCCCCAATTTCCCATTTCCTGCATTCTTATATCCCCTCCCCATCTCCCTGAAGTCTGTTTTCTTCCATCTCTCATTTATTTTGCTCTTCAAATCACTTATCTTTTGGGCTTCTCATGTGTAAGGGAACATGTGTGATGTTTAGCCTTCTGTGTCCGATTTATTTCATTTAGCATGATGGCCTCAAAGTGCACTTATTTTCCTACAAATTACTTAAATGCATCCTGCTTTAAGTCTGAGTTGTAGTCTATGGAGTATATACATTTTATTTTCTTTACTATTCATCTGTTGATGGACATATGGGCTGCTTACAAGCTTCAGTTATTGTGAGGTGTTACACTTTTCTTTCTTCTAATCTCTTTCCTCTCCTTCTTACTGATTTTCATTTTTTTTTTTTGAGTGGTAGAAAAATGAGCCCAAAGAGGTAGTACTTTCATGTTCTTTTATCTCCTGCTTTCAGAAGAGTGACCTCAGTTTCCCTTTCCTCCATAAGCTTTGAAATAACGTATGCTGATTTTCTGTCTTTGGTCCACATGCCTGCTGCTAGACCCCTCTATGTGCCCAACAGGATTAGCTATGCCGACTGCTCAGCCTGACACGTGCACTCATGAAGACGACAGGGACTTTGCTCACCACTCCACCCAGAGTCACTTGGACTAGAGATGGACCCACTCCTATAAGAAAGACCCTGAGATGAGTGCAGCTGTCATGTACCACAAACATATACTAACAAAAAATTTTGAAAGAAAAGAAGGTAGAGGTTTCAAATACCGCCTCATACATCACGAGCTGCCCTGGAGCATCTCGCGGGCTCACGGGTTGTTCAATCTAAGGCATCACTTACGTTTGCTTCCTGGATGGCTGAGAGGCTAAGCGCTAGAGTCGTCACCCTGGGGGTTGCAGTGCACTTGCATGGGAGTATGTTGTCAAGATTTCCACTCCAGAAGCTGGTCATCTCTCTCTTTCTCTAAGTCCTTCACGGAGTTGATTCTGTGCAAGCCCCAGTGCTGCCAGTAGTCTGAATTTCAATGATACATTTCAAGACTGAGATAAAATAAATGGGGATCCAGTACTGGACTTGTCAGAATGAGCAAGAGAATGCCAAGCCTTGCGGTCCGAATTCTGTTCCCAGCCATGTGCCTGCAGCTTACAGTACAATCAATGCAAGAGTCTGTGTGTGTGCATGCGTGAGAGAGAGAGAGAGAGAGAGACAGAGAGAGACAGAGAGAGAGAAAGAGAGAGAGAGAAAAAGAGAGAGAGGAAGAAAACCGAGGACAGAAGTTGGCTGTGTATAAATAGCAGCGCAATGGTGAAAATCTCTTCTTGTGCATCTGGGACAACAGAGGTAGTCTTTTGCAGTTAGTGGCTGCCTCTTCTCCCTCCAGTAAAGTCTCCCAGCAGTTTCAAGAAATCCTGTGTCAGAATATGGGATGGCAATGATTTCATTGAAAGGATTTCAGGCAAGGGGACAGGGAGCAGACTCAACTGCGAGCTCAATTGTCCAATCAATAGCAAATTTGGGCCAGATTTAACATTTGGTGGCAACACCACTGAGATTGCTCCCTGGCCAGAGCTGCCAATCTGCTAATTGAGTGACTGACATACAGCTATCTGGGAGTTTGGTGGGAAGTCAATACGTTTAATTTAGGGGTTGACACATGTATCTAAGGCAAAGTGTTTGCATGTGAGCTGGCTACATGACATAGTGGATCCTCGTGAGCTCTGACTCCATCAGCAGGATTCAGGCAGGGTGACCAGTAGCCCCAGTCTAACCTAAGGTGTGATGCTAATCTATCTTGCCCTGCAGCCTTGGATGAGAATTCCTTGCAGAGCATACTTAGGGTATGCTCTCTCTACCCATTAGAAACAGGAGACTTCTTTAAGGTGTTTAGATAAGTCTTTCTGGCTATGAATGTTACCTATGGGTATATGCTTCAAGCTCTTGTCTTTGGCCCATGACTCAGTTCTAAACTCCCAGCTCATATGTAACTGGTTTTGGGGTGTCTCTATCTCAATACTCCATGAACACCTTTGATGCATCCAATTTTGACTTCTATATCATGCCAGTCCCTGGCCCAGAAAATTTCTACTACAGGCAGGGGCAGTGGCACAGGCTTATAATCCCAGCATTCCACTCCTGCGGCTGAGGCTGGAAAATAGCAAATGCAAGCCCAGGCTGGGCAACTTAGTAAGACCTTTCCTCAGTGGAAGAAAAAAAAAAAATGGCTGGGGATGTAGCTCAGTGGGAAGGCTCTAAGTCCATTTTCCAGTACAAACAAACAAGACAAAAGACAAACCACAATTTTACTATGATCTCTAGCCTAGCTGACTGTGTCAGCTTTGGCAACCTTGAGTGATTAATAAGTCAGAGAACTCCTAGTAAGACACGACTTCTTTCTTTTCCTCATCACCACATCTAATCAGTGACAAGCCCAGGTGAATGTCCCTATTACATTTCTATGGTCTGCCCTCTTATTCCAGTCCGCAGGTCCTGCCATGGGAGAATGGATTAGAGTGCTGACTTTCATGCCATTAATTCCTGGGATCAAGTCCCACTTTGATTACCCTTTTGTGGGGCACATGTTACAATGTTACATATCTGTGTAGCTTCAATTTCTTAATCTGTTAAGTGGAAATGATACTCATTTTGAAGGGCAGGTTACTAAGGATCAGAGAAGATAACGTGCATGAAGTGTTGACAGGGTTGTGGACACATAATCAAGTACTTACTACGGAGGGGCTTTATCCTTCCTTGCTTTAGATCAGTCTCTATTTTCCATCTTCCTCTTCTCTATTCTACATCCTGCCACTAGATGCAAATGCTTCTGTACTATACATCCATATTAATTTTGCATAATAAATAATCCCTGTATCACTCACCAATGTTTTTAACAACTAACAAACACAGAAAATTGAATCTTAAGTTGCATGATATTAAACAGCTTGGTGGATACAGATATGATTTCTCAAGTAGAGTTCAAAATGGTATCATTGGTTCTGATGATCTATTAGAAAAGAGAGAGAGAAAAGAAAGTAACCCATTCATAAAGTAGCACAAGTAGACACCAAGGAAGGACAGAGTAAGAAAAAGGTGGTAGAGAGATGAGACAATGGGAGGTTGGTGAGTTTGCTGAGCTGGGAACAGCTCAACGTTTGGATTCCGCTGACCACTAGAACAATTTAGCTCCCAGTGGAAATCTTATCCCATTGCAGCCTTGGGAAGGGACGACGGGGAAGTGGTTCTGGGTGTCATGAGCTGTGAGATTCTTATGGAGCAGAAACATTGCATTGCAACATTCCAGGATTCATGGTGGAGGTACAGAGTGATGGATGGGAGAGGTGGGGATGCTGGGCCATCTGGTGAGGCACAACCTGTCTATCTCCCAGATGGTGTGTGAAAAGAAAGAGCTTGCCTTTGAATTGAGACCAGCTTATGAAAAGAGCCATGAAACCACAAAGTTAAAAAACATGCTTTTCCCCATAAAATATTTGAAAACTTTACAAATTTTATATGATCAGAGAGATCACATATGTATGTGTAACATGGAAAAACATCAATGCTGTACACCATGCTTGTTTTCACTTCTTTAATAGGCAGCTTGTTAATGTGAAGTTGTCAGGTTAAGAGGAGGACAGTGATATTCCTCTCCTTGATTTATTTGTATATATTCAAGTTTTATCTAACTTCTGTTTTGAGAGGTCTAGAAGAATTTGGATTTCCTGAATGATACCTTTGAAAAAGAAGTCTGAAGACTCAAGACCATGTCTGTGAGATACAGAACCGTGCTTGAAGATGATCTGCTCTTTGAACACAGTTGCTGAATAAATGCATCTCAGAACAAGCGGAATGTTGCTTCCTATTTGAAGATGTTATACTCCCAGCGAGACCTGTGTTCCCATTGATTGTGGGATTTGAATATCAACAGTGTTCAAATATGGGAATTAGTTTTTTTTTTTCCATGTCTCACTCCATAGTCCGTGCTGGCCTCAGACTCACAGCAATCCTCCTGCCTCAGCCTCCCAAGTGTGCTAGGATTGCAGGCATGCATCTCATACCTGACTTAAAAAAAACACAAAAAGGAAATTTTGAAATAGTGCCTATTTCTTATTTCCTGTTTTGTTCAGATGGAAAACTTGATTTTTATATTTATCTTCTATTTTATGTAGACCTCAATAATAATTTCATAGATTCGTATTTTTAAAGAACCCTCCTACAAAAATTCATAGACTCATATTTTTTTAAAAACCCCTCCCACAACCCAGGAGGATTTCAGTGAAGTTTAGTAGCTGAACCACTGTGGAAGAATATGATGCAGAAATAAAAATTTCACCTCGCGTCTATTCAATTAAAATGTGCAACTTTTGCCAAGGCCACAGAGCAGGCCACAGTAGCTGGCACCAGTTCACTTCGTCTTTCTGCATGGGCTACTCTACCCTCAACTCTGTACGAGAAGGTGAAGGAAGGGAACAGGCAAGGCAACTTAAGCTCGCTGCTGTGCACGTGGGGTGGCGGGTGCGGGTGGGGACACTGGGCAGGCTTTCCAGCGTCTGTCTCGGGGCGCTCGGTCACGCTGCAGTCAGTCAGGGCTGGACTGGGGTGACAGAAGCAATGAAGCTGCCCCTGACTGACCGCAAGGGGAAACCCAAATGTGTCCCACCATGTGAGCCCTAGAGACGGCCTGAATTTCAAAAGGAAGGCTAAGTTGTGAGCACATCAGGAAAGACGCTGGGAGAAAGGGAGGGGCGGGGGGAGTACCTAGGAGAGCAGGGGCCATCTAGAAGAAAACCAAAGGGCCTCTGTGGGCAGAGGTGGTACCCAGCCACGTGAGGGTTCTATGGAAAGGCTCCGCTGGGCACCAAGCCACACCTGAAGGAACTCTTTCTAGAAAAAAGAGCGTGCGCTCAGTGAACCGATGGAGTCAACTGCTCTGCAATCCGGGTCTGTGTTACAAACAGATACGGCCTCTACCCACAGCGCAGCCAGCCTTGAGTTATTTGTGGATGGTGAGCGTAATATTTGGCCTACAGTGAGTGCTCCACACATGTTTTCCTCCATAAATCTTTTATTTATTATTTATTTTTGTGGGACTGGGGATTGAACCGAGGGTCTTCACACTGAGGTACATCCACCACCTTTTGTTACTGTTTATTTTGAAACATGGTCTTGCTATCTTATTTTTGTTAGTATGTGTTTATCGTACTTAATAATAATTACATTCGACTTGGGGCATTGGTGCCTAAATACATCCCACAGGAGTCATTTTGATTTCCCCTTCCTTTCCCCCCCCCCCCCTCTCCCTTCTCTCCTCCCTTCCCAAGATCCTCTTCCCATCTCCACAAAGCCAACCTCCTGTTTCCTGTCACCTGTCTCACTTTGCTCTTTCTCATACTTGTAGTTCGGGTTTCTCATATGACGCTCCTCGGAAGGACAGACGGATATGGCAGGTGCCTGAGCTAGGAAGGGGATGGAGGGCCACAGACATGAACACTGCAGGCAGAAGGCTTGACACCGTTACATGTGCTCAGCAAGATGAGCATGCGGTTTTACTGAGAAATGACCAGACCATGGGACCAGAGTGAAGCTGATGTGTCAATATTTGCCTCTACCTAGAACTGTTTTCTAGTTTTTATACATCAATTCATTTCTGCCGTATAATTAAGCTGTGACTGTGGGTGACCCACAGCTAACAGCAATGGATGGCAAACTATACTTTGAGAGAGAAAAACGGCCTACTGCATTAGTTGAGCCTTTCATAGTACAAGCAGTATGCACAGATACTCACCAAGGTAGGCAAAGACGGTCTCCTCACACAGGTGAATGAAAAGTGATGCCATAGCATTGTCAGTAAGACACCATGTATTTAAATTGTGCTTAAAAATTCATAAAGTGGCACCATAGGAGGTCTCACTCAGACAGTAGCATAATCTTGTGAGGTTGAAATTACTGAAATTTCTGTTTTTCCAGAGACCAAGTGACTGAGTGCTGCATCTTCAGCCATTTTTTGTTTTTGTTTTGTTTGGGGCGTTATGTGAGGTATTTTGGGGTACGGGAGAGGTTTATTTTTTAAGACAGTCTTGTTCTGTGGTCTAGCCTGGTCCTGAATTCACTGTGTAACCCAGGCTGGCCTTGAACTCACAGCAATCCTCCTGCCTCAGGTGCCTGAGTGCTGAGATGAAAGGTATACATGAACCACACCTGGTGCTGGGGAATTGAACCTAAGGCTTTGAGCTTGCTAGGCAAACACTTTAGCCACTGGGCTACACTTCCAGCCCCCTTTTTTAATTTTTGATCTTGAAACAGAGTCACTCTGTTACTCAAGCTGAACTCGAACCTGTATCCCCTTGCCTCGGCCTCCCAATGCGCTGGGACTACAGGCCTGCGCCACCAGGAGTGGCTGGAACCATCTTTCCTTTCTGCTGCCTTGCTGGACTGACAACCCTACCACCCTTTCTTACCATACATTCGGTTGTCTCTTCCCTGAGGCAGGTCCTACATTTTATTAGATATCTATGAAAGGCTCAGAAGACAGCCTCATTCAAAAACTCTCTCCCCCATCCCTTCCCTTCGAAGTGGTAGGATCCAACAAAGGCAGCGTACCTTTCCTGGGAGTGCTGCACATTTAGTCAGCTGCAATCTGTTCGTTCAGAAATGACCATGAAAACAGCTTGGGAGCTAAATATGAAATGCAGTCCTCTCCAGTTAAAGCAGGGGCCTCATCTCATTCAAAGCAACTCTAGACAGATAAGACAGAAGAAATGGCTGGGGGAGGAAGTTGGCGGAGAGGGAAGGAGAGTGTGGCAGAGTGAGCTTGGCTAATGACTTTCCTGACAGGGCATATTCCAAAGAGGCAGGGGTCACATCCTGGGACTTTCTGTGAGCACACCACCAATTTATAATTCTTATATACATAGTTTAATATCTCATAGATCAGCTGAAAATTTTAAAAATTAAGAAAAAATAAAGTATTTTTGGGTATGTCCTATAAACTTTTTTATGATATTAGGGACTGATCCCAGGACTCTTCAGACTGGGGTACACCCCCAACCCATTTTTTGTTTGATTTTGAGACAAGGTCTTCCTAAGTTGCCTCGGCTGGACTCAAATTTGCTATCATCCTGCCTTTCAGAGTGCTGGAACTACAGGCTTGTACCCAGATCCATCTACTGAACTTCTCAAAACTAGTTCAACAGGGAATGTTGGTTTTTTCCCCCCATCTTTTTGCAGACTCTAATGAATTAAGTAGAAAGAAAAGAAAAACAAACAAACTCCTTATCTTCAGGTGTGCTTCTTCATGACGAAACTAATTTCACAGAACAGCCAGACATGTAATAAGGGGCCTCTCGGGGAGTGTCATTTTGTATGCAACTTGACATGCAAGTCATGAGTAATTAATTAGGTCTTCTATTTACACGTTGTCAGATAAGAGCATTAAACAGAAGAGCTGAGAGGAACACAGAACGCTTCCATTAATCTGCGGAATTTGCAAAGCTAATGCAATCAAAAGGCAGACATTAGTGTCAAAAGTGCTGTGGTCCAGGTGGTACCTTTCTTAAAGGGAAAAGATGACTTGAGATGCAAAAGTCGCATAAAGCCAGGAAATCCCATGAAAGCCGCTAAAGGCAGGGTGGAAGCCAGCCTGGGTTGGTTGGTTTGTTTGTTTGTTTGTTGCAGTACTCATTTGAACCCACCACCTTCGCTGCACTGAGCTACCTTCTTGAGTTGCTAAGTTGCCTCCTGGCTCAGCCTCCCAGTGTAGGGCTATAATTTTTCATTTTCTGACCAGTAATCCCGTTTGCTTTACTTTTTGCTAAGAGACTGCATTCCTCCCTGCTTATCCAGAAACCTGGGGGCACTGCAGGGTCAAAATGGCGTTACTTTGGTTCTTCACTAGGATTATACGCACGTGCCACCATGTCCAGCTCTCAGCCTGGGTATTTTTAATTATAGACCATCCACCCTCTGGATATACAAGAAGTGAGGGCCTGGATTCTTTATATAAGCACACTATGTTACCTTCTACTCTTTGAAATTATCTAGCAAGATGCAGAAGTGTGTGATACATTAAATGGAAGGTGATGAGCGAAGATAAAAACCTGCTATTCGTGAAAGTGTAGGAATCTGATATTCAGCTGGCTTCGCTTTTGTCTGGACATGTGACTGACTGATTGATGGAAAAAAAAAACGAGCAACCACAGGAAGATTTTTGGATAAGCAGTAACTGTCTCTCCTAGAGTAAGCTCTACTCCAGTTTTGCGACAGATGATAATCCAACTAAGGACTTAGAATCCAAAGTCCCAAGATATTTTTATAGTAGGAAGGAGAGAAAAGTGGGAAGGCTGGAGAATGGGGAAATTGCAGTCATATCAGAGCTTTCACACAGGATGTTGCACAGAGGTCCCATGGCCACACACAGCAGGGGCTCATTCTACCTCCATAACACCCAATTTCCCTACTACTGAAATGGTGATAATGATGGAGTAGATTGTAAAAGGACCAGATGATGTAATGTGTGCGCAGTTCCTACAGAGTCTCTGACAAATGGTAGCTTCTGAAGAAGTGCCAGAGGTCATCAGTACTATGTCAATACGGCAGTGAAGTTAGGAAGACCTCATTGCCTCACTCTGTTTATGATGGCTGATTCCTTTGGGATGTGACTGACATGCGATGGGGGCACCCTTGGTAGGGTGTCAAGGTTGCATTGGGAGCACCTTGTGGCCCGTAAGTGGCCTTTGGTATCTGTCATGGTTTGATCTGGGATGGCCCCCAAGAGCCTCATGTATTTGGATGTTGTAGATTACCTATGGATTTCAAGTGCTGTTGGAAGGAGGAGCCCGGTGAGGGACGGTGAATTGCTGGGCATGTTGGGAGTCCTGGGCGTGTGATCTGGAAGGGTACATTCTTACCCCTGCTTCTCCCTTGCCCAGATGCCTTCCTCCTGCACTGTTGTGAGCAGCTGTTCAGTACCAGATCCTTCTGTCATTGCTAGCCAATCATGAAACCGACTGAGACCTCTGACCTATCAGCTAAAATAAATTTTTCCTCTCTTCAGTTGTGGATGTTGGGTACTCTGTCCCAGCAACAAAAAAGCAACTAAGACAGTATCCCTGCAAGATGGTACCAGGAGCCCCAGGAATACCAAAATCTATTAGTGCTCAAATTCCTTATATTACATGCATAGTACCTAAATGTAACACATGCACATCTTCCAATATACTTTAAATCCTCTCTAGCTCAGCTATAATACCTAACACAATGTAAATATATGTAAATAGGTGTTATACTGAATTGTTGAGAGAAAAAGAAGTCTGTACATGTTCAGTGTAGAAACCATTTTTTTCTAATTATTTTTGACTTACAGTTTGTTGAATCTATAGATTAGAACCCACAAATACAGATACAGAAGGTGAACTTTATAATAAGGTTTAGCCTCTATTTAGTTTCACTTAGCAAAACATAATTTTAACTGTACTTTTAAATAAAGCAGAAACCTGTAGAAGAAATTGTACAAATAAAAGAGCATACCCGCATGAATTATAATTTTTACAGTAACAATAGAAGTTTTTGGCACACACAAAAGACATAAACTTGAAAGTATGCTGACAGTTACAACTAGTCTTAGAAAAAATTATTTTTCATTTATCTCTAAGAATGCATACAGATTAATGCATCAACATCAGGATCAGGGGAGTTGAAGTCTAGGGACTAATTTACTGAACTATTCAAGCAACAGAGGATTATTTTATCTAATTAAGACAGAGCACACGTATTTAGAGCTAAGCATTTGCATTTAGCGGCACATTCAGAATTATAAAAGCAATTAAAGCTAAAATGAGGTATGATAATTTTTTCCTGCACACCAGGGCTGAGCTAAAGCTTATTTTAATGTTGGCCTGTGTAGCATTGCTGAACAGAAGGTTATGAATAGAAGCTCATGGCTAAACAAAAAACACCTTTCCAGTTTCACCTCCCACTACACATTCCCCCCAGGACCCAAATCCATCCTCCCTGCTTCACTCTGGCCTTCATAGCCTGCCTTATGCTTTCTTCCTCACATTCCTCGGCCCTTCACTCTCAGCTCCATCCTCAGCCCACTTTTATCTTCGTTTTGGAGACAGGTTCTCACTAAGTCACCAAATTGCATGCTTGCAATCCTCCTGCCTCAGCTTCCCAGACTACTGGGATTATAGGCTTGCACCACCAGGCCCAGTTTACCACAACTTTCCAATTATTTGCATATCAAAGAAAAATGTTGGTTATTTTTTGTGCTTGTCTAGTAGCAAGAAAGCATCTCTTAACATTTCCATAAAGACTTTAGTTTTACATGAAGATAATTACAATTCCTTTTAGATGGCTAGCTCTTATTTAGGACAAAAATTTCCTGAGGGGTTTTGAGAAAGTGAGAGGATAGTGACTACATACTTCATAATCCTGTTGCTATTCAGAAGTCTGTCCAGGGTAGGGAACCATATGTCCTGGCTTTCCCAGAACAGGTCGATAATGATCCCTGTTGCTGAGAGAATTATGTAACCACCCTGACTGATGCCACTCAACAACCTCAAGCATCACTGTTATGCCAGCTTTGCTATGATGGAATGCGATTCTAGTAGATTTTTTTCTAATTGTTTTGTAACTACTACATGACCTTGGAGTTTCAGAAATGAGACTGTCTTCTTGCGATGAGATGTATTTTACTTGAAGTTGCCACTTTCCCTGCTTGCTTCTTTTCTGCTACAGAATATTTATCCCAGTCTGTGCTGCAGGGAAGAGCTACATGCAAGCTCACATCTTAGTTCTATATGTCCAAGCTCATGTCATAGCTCCAAAACCATTGTCAGTTGGAAACCAATTGTAGGCTATAATCTGATTGTTCAAGCTTAATGACATGCCAGTGCCCAAGAGAATGTTAGGTAACTCTAGGCATTCATTCCATGGCAGATCACACTGTCCAGGACTTTCAGGTCAAGTAATTGGCCAGTCTTCCCCCTCAAGAGCACAGAGCTAAATTTTGAAAGCAACCTAGATGCTCATCAACAGATAAACAAATAAAGAAAATGTGGTATGTATATACAATGGAGTACTATTCAGCCATAAAGGACACATTTGCGCCATTTATCAGAAAATAGATACACCCTGAGGCAGTTGAAATAAATCAGACACTGAGGGTTAAATATCTCATGGCTTTTCTTATATGAGAAACCTAAAAGTTAAATAATGTAAAGAGAAGAACAAAAGATAGATAGATGGTAGGAAACAGAGTTAAACTTGCAGAGACAAGGAAGGATTGTGTAGATGGGGAGGTGGGACGAGACAGGGAGTGAAAATGATTATGATGTGACATGTAGATGCACCAGAGCCCCAAGACGAATGTAATTATTAAATATCACAAACACACACTAGTAGAATAATAATTATGGTGTGGGTTGGGGGAGGGATAAAGATGAACTTTCCTCCCACAATAGCAAGATGGCAGACTGGGGATGGAAAGATGTCAAACTTGGCCACTAGTGAAACTGGAAAAAATTGCTAACACAGGGAGCCACTGAAATTTGTCAGCTAGCAACAAGCCACTATTCAGCCTTGACTTTTCTAGTTTTTCAAGGACGCCTATATTCTGTAGTTTCTAATGCCCAGATTCAGCTATGAAAACCTGGGAAATAAATCCTATCCACGTAGCAGCTTAATGTTGTTCCATGTGATTCACTCCTAACTATTCACACTGAGGGGAGGTACACGTACAGGCAACAATCCACTTGCTCAACAACTTGGCTTCCTTATCTATATCGCTCATGTCCTTAATTAATAAAAATACATTCAGAAAATGCTTATAATGAACCCACAGACCTATGGTTTAATGCTATAAATTACAACAACAACAACAACAACAACAACAACAACAACAACAACAAAAACCCTGAAAACCCTCAGGTCTTTAAAAAAAATAAGACTTTTAAATAAAAAGCAACAGAAATTGTACGACAGTTTGATACTTCTAAAAAATGTTCAGACTCAGATGAACAGACAGGAAAAATATATTTTGGAATATATATCTGAAAAGGGTACTTATTTTGGAATGGAGTATTTAGGAATGACTTTCCTCTTTTATCTGTTACATTTTATACTTTTCCATGGCAAGTAACTGTTAATTTTTCAATTCTTAATATGTTGTTATGAAATTATTATGTATGGGGATGCACATTTGACTCAGACTTACTTAAAGTATCAAATTCACAAAAAGCCAGAGTAACAAAAACTAATTGAAAACTTCAAACATAGCAAAAAGAATTTCAATATAAAAATAGGAATTATTCAGTTTTCAATTAACCTTCAAACAAGAAAGATCTTGCATCAATCAAGCCATTGAAATTAACAGGGTAGTTGTACAAAGGCGTAAGATACAGCTGTCTCTTATTAGTAGCAAATACACAAAAAAGACTCTAAGGAAGCAATCTTAGGTCTCCAACGGATGTCTGAGTTTTAGTAGGTTTTGCTAATTCAAAACGTTCAAAACAAAACCGTTAACTTTGATTTTCAGAAGAAAGTCTAAGTATTGAATTCTCGCCTGTGTAATTATTTTTACCAAAGCTTTGACACTGCAAGAATTTCCATACTTCAAATTCTAAGAATCTAACCACTTTGGATGAAGCCCATTGTCATTTCTGAGAGAGCAATTAAAAAGTACAATGAATGTAGAGAAAATTGCACAGAAAATTCCCTCTAATGATGCAAAATAAATTTGGCCACATCTCATTATTTATTGGTATGTAAAGAACACTACTGCACCAATATATTTCAATACATAATTACTTATTCTTCCAATACCCTCTGACAGAGTACCACATGACTCAATGTTTAATAAAACATTAAAAACAATATACAATTCCCTGGGTCTCTCATTATTCACTTGATTAATCAACTTGAGATTCAGAAATTTTAGAAGCCAATTTTTTTTTCTTCTCAGGTAACCATCTATGAATTTTAACAACATCCACAGAAAGAGCTATCTTCTTATGCTGACATTTATTATTGTAAATGTGACTCTTAAGTTTTGTATTTAATAAGGACACTCTTATTTTTATGACTGTCTTTTAGCTCTTAGTACCATATCTAAGAAAATAGAAGGACCATAGTAATATTATTATTGACAGAATATTTACTTCATTGGTCAACCACTTGACAAGGCAGATTATTTTTAGTTTCTCTCAGAGGAAGAGTGATGTATGACAATTAGCCTCATCCTAAAGAAGCCACTTCACTGTTAGAAAAAGATTTGTACAACTGTAATTCTCTGACATTTCCAGAAATTTTGGTTCATACTGAAGATGATCAAACTTACTAAAATATTCATTATTAAGAAATTATTACTGTTACTTTTATATTTTCCAGAGGAAATTTTATCATAAATTTATGACACGGTGAAAAATTTATTTGTCATGTATATGAAAGTATAAATAGTAACAATATTAATTGCAACTTCCTACCCCCTACCCCTCTCTCTGGCTTTGATTTGGGAATAAACAAAATTGTAGAAAAAACTATAACTAACTCAAATTTCAGCATTTTACCATTATACTTTGGTAATAGATTGGTACAGTACAAGATCATGTAACACCTTTTAACTGACTTGTAAAATACTGAATTCTTTAAGTGACACCATTGGTTTTAAGCTTGTATTCATTTCAATCAATTAAAAATGTTGATATGTCAGGGTATTAGAAAATACAGTATTAACTTAATCAGCATGTTCACCGTGCTGTCTGTGCTACAAAATAAGATATGTACTCTTTAAGGTTCAACCTGTGCCTCACCTCAAAGCACTTTGTAGGTAACTGTCTCTCTTCTAACATTTCAGTATTTTCCCCTATTTAAAAATGTCTTACCACATTTTAATATATTATTTTTCAGTGTCTATGTTCCTGCTACACTCTTTGCTAAGACAATTGAGTGCTCTCCATTCCTCCTTTTACAACATCTAGCTTAACCCCTGGCACACGATAGATACTTAATAAATGTCTGATTTACTGAATTGTACTGGGCAGTAAATCATTACCCCAATTCCAAAAAATAGACATAGTATTTAAGGGGAAAAAAGCAATTTCTCAATGTTGCCATCTTGGCTTTGGGAAAAATTGGTCAGCCAAAAAAAAAAAAAAGAAAGAAAGAAAGTTTATAGAATGCTCTTTCAAGGAAACTAAAAACAAAGAAGTATTAACTAGAACTTCAAGCCAGGATTCAAAAACAGAAATGGTAGATTTAATCAAAATGAAATCTTCCTGATTCAGAAATGAAGTACAAGGAAGTGAGAACAAAACTCTCAATGAGACGAAAGATTTGGAGGATCCTGAATATTGCCTGAAAGTCTTTGATATCTGGTTTGTATGTTCCAGGTGCAAGCTGCCAAGAGTACAACCAAGAGAAACTCACAATCTGGTTTGATACATGGGTCCAAACTGGTCTCTAGTATGGGCTACAGTTAAGGAGACCCCAAAGTTAGAAATGTCTCTGTAATTAATTTGGTTGACATAGAATCACAATGAAGGGACAGTAATTAGCGGCATGGTAGAGCAGCAAGAATATTTTCTTACCCATACACAAATCCCAGATTAAACACAAGTTCATTTGGCTTTAATGTACTTTTATATATAGGAGCATTTTTGTCAGAAAAATTAACTGCACAGCATTCCTGTTTACAAAGGCTGTCAACCAACTTAAGAATATTTGATAAGAAACACTTTTATTTGCATACAAATAGAACCATGCCATTATGCCTGTTTTCATCCAAATTTCTTAATTTTATTCTCTTAATTTACTCTGTATTCTGCTTCTTCAGAAATTGCTAGGCATATTTGCAATTTGGAACGTAACACTTAAGCTTAACAGGTGACTTCCAATTGCGATTTTCTAGTTCTGAAATATTTTTCAAAAAATATATAATTTTTCTCTCATCTCATTTTGATGAGAAGTTTCTAACAAAATTATTGCTATCTACAAGTATATTAAAACTAAATTTGGCTTTAAATTTGTAATTTTTTACCTCTGCCAAGAAATTTAAAATCTAAGAATGTTACTTTTCCACAATATAGCAGTCCAAAATCAGTCCATAGTAATGCATGGAAGCATCTTCTGATAAAAAGGAAAGGAAAACTCTTTGATCAAGACATCTTTTCAACCTTGTCTCCCACATTCTGTTTGTTTGGTTCTAAACTATAGAAGAAAAAAAGAGCTGTGTTTTGGTTTAAGCAACTAGGGTGCCTAAGGAAAGAAGAAATCTCCCTAGTTTCTAAGACTTGAAGATAATTTTTTGACATAGGGATACAATATGCTTCTACTTATAGAAATGAACTTGAAGGCACTGTGTGCAGAGGAGAAGGAAAGTCTAAAGACCTGTGTTCCAAAGTCCTAGGATAAGCCAGGGAAAGGGAAGTGCAAGAAGCAACTAGTGGTCACAGATTGCGTGTGAGGTGGTTTAAGTTTCTTATATGCATTAATTAATTAATTTGTTTATTTATTTATTCATTGTGGCACCAAGGATTAAACACAAGGCCTTTTCACTGAGCTATATCCCCAGGCCTTTTTATTTATTTTATTTTATATTACTTTGAGGCAGGGTCGAACTAAGTCACTAAGTTGTCCTGGGCACGTCTCTAACTTGTATTCCTCCCACCTCGGCCTCCCGGAGGGCTGGGGTTATAGGTGTGTGCCACCACACCTGGCTTCTCACATATTCTTCTTTGTGAATAAATAGATGCCACGTGAGACCTGCTGGAATCAGTGGAGGAGAGAGCAGGATGAGCTTATGATCTTCCTCCTGCCACATCCCAACCCCATCCATTCTGGCTATATTACTTATGCCATAATCACCTTGTTCTGGCTCCTGAAACTAATGACCTGCATGCACAGAGATATTCTCACATATTTATGTATGCAAAAACTTAAATCAATAGGTCTGTAACGGCCCTATAGAAGAGTTCCTAGAGATTACACAAAATAGAGTCTTAGCTTTCAGGGCAGACTGTCTCATCACCATAACACTTCTTAGATGGCAAGCCCTGCTGGTGGATCTCCTGCCCTGTAGTCTTCCACAATAGGTGTTCACCTCCAAACAATGAGGAAACACCTACGTGTGAAACAAAGTGCGCCCCCTGGAAGCGCCTATGGTGATCCTTCTGCAGCTCCTCCCTATGTTTCCTCATTCTACTGTTGAGTTTTGAGTTCAAACTTCCCTCACTTTTCTTACACTTTAATTGCAGTACTCAAGGCTCACAGCAGAAGTGCTGCTCACTCTTGTAATTTCTATTCATTCTGAAAAGGACAAACCAAAAACAGAACAAAAAAAAACAAAAACCTGCAGTTGCTTCAAAGGTTGGTCTTGGACCCACCCAACACTACCCACTTATCAACTATGTCTTAGCTTCCCTCAGTAAAAATGTGTGCTGACTCACTTCCTTTTTGTACATTCATAACAAGTGTTGTGTAGACAGAAGAGTCGTGGCAGGGGTTGACAGATAGAAGAATAGCTAACAGAGAGCATCGGATACTTTTCTAGTGTGTACTGAAGAAAAACGACCTCCTAGAGAAATAAAAACACATGATTGAGATTATTACTTGGAGATTTTAAAGTAAAATAGTGATTGAGAACAAGATGCAACAGATTAAGTAGAATTTACACTCCTATTTGTGTGCTCTGGCTGTTTCCCCCTGAAACGACTTTTCTCAATTTTCCGTGAAGATCAGTGAATATACGGAGCATTTAAAATTCATGCTATTCGAAATTCATGGGCCACGTCCCGCTCTATCCCCCGTCAGGCATCCATAATTAATGGTGCAGATAAGCAAGAAGTGATTCTCTAATAAGAAAACATTTGCAGCCATTAATGTTTCATGGGTTTCTCCGGGTGGCACCGCCATGGTGCTGAAAGGACAGCTCCCGGTCACCTGTGGACACTGGAGTTTGCCGAGGAGGGGAGAAAGGCAAGGATGGGCCAAGGCAAGGGCCCAAGTGCGCCCACTGCCGTCACGACTGGCTGTAACTGCTCCAAAACTTCACGCCCTTCCCAGCAAACATAGACCCGGAATACGCATATGTAGGCACGTGTTATAGGTGCCCAGCTAAGATGTTTGCTTTTCAATCAGCAGACTCCTTTCCATTTTTCTCAAAGTGAAATCCACAGGCAGTACATTCCAAAGAGGTCGGGGAAGCGGGTGAATTGCGTATTTTAATTTCTACCTTAAAGTGAGAGGTAGCATTCTTGGGAAAGATAGCGGAGAAAGTCTAAAGACTTAAAAAAAAAAAACAAGGAAATCTCAGGGTGGAGCTAAGAAGGGGAGAGAAATCCTGATATTCCGTAATGCCCCCGACTCCCCACCCACGCCACGGCAGCAGCCCACTGGTGAGCACGGGGCTCGGCGCCTTGCGTCCAATTCCAGCAGGAGGCAAATTAAGACAAAGCAGTCGCACGCTCCGTGGGGGAGGGTGGAAAGGTGAAGCGGTTGTTGGGGCGCAGTGGGGACCAGAAGGGAGAGCGGCGTCCTAGCACCTGAGAAAGCGTCTCCCCAAAGCCCACCCTGCAGGTGGCCGTAGACGCGCGCCAGGAGCGCGGGAGGAAGCAAACTTCCCGAAGGCTGCGCCGCGTCCCTCCGGGGGGCGGGAAGGAGCCCTCGCGGGAACAAAGCGTGCGCTGCCCGCCGCCCGGCCCTCGCGCCCCGAGCCCGACGCTGCCCCGGAGCAGGCGGCGGTCCATCCCCTACCTTGAGAAGCACAAAGAGCCAGAGCAGAGGCGGGACGCCGCGGCGCCCGCGGCGCAGCTGCCCCATCGCGGCGCGGACGCGGACCCCGAGGGGCCGCTGCGCCACGGGGGCTCCCCGGCGGCGGTGGCGGCGGCTCACAATGGCGAGACGGGGCCGCAGCTGGAGAGCGCGGGCGCCCAGGAGGCTCCCAGCGGGCGCACGCTGCCTCTTCTCTCCGGCGCCCCGGCTCCTCCGGGCACTGGCCCGGCGCCGCGGCGCTGTCACGGTTCCGGAAGGAGAGGGTGGGGACTGGCGGGGGCTCGGGTCCGCGCTGCGAGGTGAGACAGGGGCCCGGCCTTCCGCCCGCCGTGGTCCGCCAGCCACCGGGAGGCACGCGCCGCGGGCCGCGGAGTCGGAGAGCGCCGGCGGCCGCCAGCCCCCCGCCCGGGTCCGCCCGCTCCGCCGCCTCCTATGGCTGCGCGGCCCGGGCCAGGCTCCGCCTCGCCCTGCCCGCAGTGGCTGAGACTCCGGAGTTGGGGTGTGTGTGTGCGTGTGCGCGCGTGTGTGTCTGTGCGGGTGTGTGTGTGTGTGTGTGTGCGTGTAGTTGGGGGTGGGGGGGCGGGTCTCCGCGACGCCTCACGAGCTGAGGCGCGCTCGGGGCGGAGGGCCAGATCTCTGGGTCCCCTCTCAATTTGTCTCTCTCTAGCTCCGAGCCCACAGCTGCAGCTACAAAAGCTAGTTACACTTGGCTTGGCTGCTGTGATCTTAGTTTCTCTCTCTCTCTCTCTCTCTCTCTCTCTCTCTCTCTCTCTCTCTCTCTCTCTCTCTCTCTAGGGTGGTGGTCAAGGCGTTGCCCTTCACCTCCCTCTCCCACCCTGATTCTAGTCTTTTCAATTCCATATCACCACCTAAAGCATAGATGATAGATAGATAGATAGATACATTTTCCAATTGAAATCAGGTGCTCTTGTAATTTCAGATTTCTGTATTTACATAAAGCTGGATGTAGAGGAGAGAGAAAAACGACAAGAATTTTTTACACATATTTATAAAAAGTAGCCGGGTCTGGTAGCAGAGGCCTGTAATCCCAGCAGTCTGAGGGGCTGAGGCAGGAGAACTCTTGGCAACTTAGTGACTTAATGAAACGTTGTCTCAAAATAAAATCAAAAAATGAGCTGGGGATGTAGTTTAGTGTGAAGGCCCTGGGTTGGATCATTAGAACCAAAATAAAAATATGAATAAAATATTTTACATATGAATATAAAGATAAATTACATTGAAATTACATTATGTGTGAATAATTAAACCAAGACTTTTTAGATTCATAGGCGATGACTTTCATGCTGTGTTTCCCCAATCTACTTACTTACCCATTCCTTTGGGACTGGTTGTGTCTATTTTTTTAAAAATATAGTTAAGTCTGTTAACACCAACTATGGCACTCACTGTTTAGATATAAATCGTTTCTGGTGATCATGTAAATTACCCTTCCTCTTTTGGGCAGAAATGAGACTTCCTGTTTATCCTTGAGATGTATGTGGGAGCGAGGAAAGATGTGGGAGTCCAAGCACCAGCAGCGCCCTAGCTCAGGAGCAGTGGCCTGGAAAAGGACCCAGAACAATGTTTCCTCAGTCTTTTGCTCCATGAACAGAAACTAGTGCTCTGAGAAGGTGTCACACTGAACACAGTCCCATAAGCACGGCTGTTTTTGTGCATAATATACAGTGATGGCGGATTTTGTGCGAGGACCTTCTCTCTTGGCTTCTTTGTGTTTTCATCTTCTTGCTCCTCTCAGGTTCGCACTAGGCCGTGCCCTCACGCCTGACCTCTGTGTATCAGGATCCTCCCTTTCTCTTGGAAAAACATTAGCATCCTTTTCCTCCCTCTGGGTTTTAGGCTTATGGACTCTTTGAACCTTGATCTTTAGGACTGGACTTGTAGAGCCTTTGGTTTAATATATTTTATCTCTCATTTGGGGGTCTTTTGAAAGAAATGTTCCATAAGGTGTGATCAGAAAATACAGTAAATGTTCACACTTTAAGAATAGGTTAAAGATACATTATCGTCAGTTCTCCTTAAACACTCTCCCTCACTTTGAGCACACTCAACCCATGATACTTGTCGCTTTCTGAAGCAGTTCTGAGAGTCCCCTCTCACAGGTGTCTTCAGTTGCACTGCTGTGGCTGCCTTCAAACCCCAAATCAATTCATGGCTGCTGTGACTTGGCGAAAGACCCAAAAGATGTGTGGTGTCAGATCCCGTGAATTAGATGGATGACAACACACTGCCGTATTTCTTTGAGCCTGCATTTCTCTGGATGACAAGGAACAGCAGGATCACCATATTTTTTGATCAAACCTGATTAAGAACTTGTGAAAGAGGTGTGCCTTTTACAACAATATGTATTTTTAATTTAGATATTCACAGTGCACTTAGATTACACATCATACACACAGTCTGGGCCTTATTGCTGTATCTCCAGGATCAGAAAGTAATTTCACTCAGGTGTTCACCTTGCAAGTGCAAACAGAAGTTTCACAGTAATGTGTGCCTTTATGTCCTCTTGTTCTGCTGTCTATTTTTTCTTAGTCACTTGCGTCATAGTTTGCTTCGCTCTCTGTGTCCTTACGTGGATATACACATGGGTCATTTTGCAGGAAAGATAGCATTAAACATTACCCAGCAAAGAATTAGAAATTAGGAATTAGCATTATTACTACTCCATTAGTCACACTGTGCTTAGATAGCCTGAAGACCTAAGGTATTACATCATAATCACAGAAAATTCCTCTCCAGAGAGAGGTGTTGTGTAGTTATTGAAGAACTAAATAGTTCCCTTTGTTTGTTGCACTTAGAACAGTAACAGTCTTATAAGTTTTCCTATGGGAAACATCTATGAAGGGTTCAAGTACTGTCTGTGGGATTATTCATCTATAAAGCATATTGTGTGCTCTTCTGGTCTGTTGTTGGATTCTCCAATACAATACTTCCACGGGATGGTAAATCTCATTATGCCATCTTCAAGACTCCAAATAGATAACCATGGCCAGCAGCAGCCTACAGTGTGTAGAGTAACTGATGTGCCACCAGTTGTGTGACCATATTTGTCTGATTTTGTTATCGCAACAATACTCTTTGGTCAGGAAAGCTGAATCATTATTGTCAACTACTCTCCTCCCCAGGCTACTTTTCCCAGAGAAAATAGAATCCTGAAAAAATATACCGTCTTATATACTGTGAGAATTTAAAAGTACAGCCTTGTAAATCAGAATGAAGTTTTCTGTTTTGTTTGAAAATAATAATAGGGTGGCTAATGATCCAGAAACTAGTAATCCTATCACTCTGGGAAGCTGAGAGAGGAGGATTCGCAGTTGAAGCTTCACCTGGGCAACTTGGCCATTTGGTAAGACCTTGTTTCAGAATTTCTAAGAGTTAAAAAGTGGGCTGAGGTGTAGCTCAGTGAGAAGTGCTTAGATTCAAACCCCAGCACCATAAAAGAAAAGGAAAAGAAAAGAGAAAGAAGGTCCTTGCTAAATCTGTAAGCTTGCTTTTTTTTCTTTTCTTCAGGGAAAGTAACCTTTTCCTGAATAAGTGAAAACACGTTCTCATGTAGGGTGAGCTCACGTGCTATTCTGATTCAGTTCTATCAAGAGAGAAGGAATCATGGCCACAGAGAAGTAGCTAGAACCCCTGCGAGAGCCTAATGAGGAGTGAAATGGCGCCTTACAGTGCACTTGCCAGCGCAGCTAGGTCCCCAGAGACCCACTCTAATGTAGCGCAGTGTGTAGTCCGGTTCCCACTTCTGAGACAGCCTGGAAGGTTGTCAGCAGTTTCTGTATTACACAGTCGCATTTATGGGATCTTCCCGATGACAAATACTTTACTTAATAGGGGTTGCAAGGAAAACAGAACACCTCCCGTCACTGATCTCCAGACTGCATTCCCTTGGAAAGCGAAGTCACAGTCATTCGGCCTTTCCCCGGATCTCACAGATGAGCAATTTTTACGGCCTGTGCACTGTAGAATATGTGAAAGGTGTTCTTCAGATGGGAACGCCTGGCAGCATTTTAAGTTTCTGTCTACTTGAGCATTTGTTTTCGCTTTTCCTCCTGATGATCATGGGTTTCTCGCCTAAAAGACGCGTTAACAACTCACGAATTCCACGTCTTTCACAAGCGAGGGTTTCCCACCGCCAGGGTTGACGGTTCTCAGCACACCTGTGAAGCAGAGAAACAGTACAGGAGGTAGCTTGTGTTTGCACGTGGAGACTTTTCCTGTAATCTCTTTTATCTCTCTAAATAATTCCTAAGACAACTGTCTTAAAAAATATTATCCTTACATGGTTTTAAAGACAATCAAATCAGAATATTGTATTACCAGGTACAATTTTTATAACAGAAAATTTTCCATTTAAAGAAATAAAAAACAGACAGAAAATGTGAGCAGATACTGATTTTGAACATAGATTGCAGGCTACAGAGTGGGCAATTCTAAATTAGAAAGGCAGATGATCATTTTTTAGATATTAATCTCTCCTTCAATTATGTATTAGGATTACTGTTTATTGTTAACATTTCTTTAGCTTCCCTAAAACTTTAATAAAAACATAAAACAGCCTTAAATTATACTATTTTATTCTGTTTTTTTTTTCTGTGAGATGCCACATGAAGTATTTTAAAGAATGAAATACTGAAATATTTTTCTGAGCATCCAGCCATGGTTACCATCTACTTACATAGGTTTTTATTTGAGACAGAGAGACAGAGGAGGGGGGACAGAGAGAGAGAGAGAGAGAGAGAGAGAGAGAGAGAGAGAGAGAGAGAGAGAGAGAGAATGGGTGTGTATCCGCATGTGTAGTGGTTGTGGTGGTTGGCGTGATGTACTAGGAGCTGAGCTCAGGACCAGAGCATCGAGTTACAGATCCAGCCCAGTTTTTTTTTTTTAAAGTTTTGGTTTTGAGACAAGGTTTTACTAAGTCACTAAGTCCCCCAGTGTGGCCTTCAATTTACAATCCTCTTCTTAGCCTCCAAGATACTGGGATTATAGTGCTAGGCTGCCGGGCCTGGCTCATAATTAGGTTTTTTGATTAACCGCAATTTCAGGTACTACTAGCCTGTATGGGAGAATTCATTTTACCTTGGCAAAATGTAAGAATAAAAGGAAATAACTCATAGCTAAAGCATGCCGCACTGTTCGCTAAGTAGAAATGATGCCTGCCGATTCTTCTCCTCCTTTCTTGTTATTTCCCTTCCAATTAAAAAGGCAGCCTAAGATTTAGGGTCTATCCTGTGCCATGTGCAGGGTCTGCATATGCATGACTTAAAAAGTGGCTGCAAATATATAATTATAGAAATTCTAGTGGATGGAATTTAGCTGCTATATGAAAATATTAATCAAATGCTTTGAAAGATCCTTAACTGGTAAGAATCCTACTAAGAGGAGTAGTAAGAACACTACGGCATTGTCATTTACACTTCAAATCAATCACACCAAATCAATTTTTCACATGGAAATTTATGAAGCTAACATATTTGTATCCTGTATTTATGAGAGAAGAGTGGAAAGTGACTATTGTTTAGAGAGGGGGCAGGAGAGCGGAACATATAGATTGTTGCTACTCTATGTCTTAAAAGGAGAATCTAGAAAAACATTTTAAGGAAAGTGTGAACATTCTACAGAAAATTCCAGTGCCTAGGGGAAAACTAAAACATTCTCATAATTAAAACTTTATTTTAAAAGACCTGGATGTGGTGATGCACTTCTGGAATCCCAGCACTCAGGAGACTGAGGCAGGAGGACTGTGATGAGTTCAAGGTCAGCCTGGACTACACGGTGATACCCTGTCTAAAAATAAGCAAATAAAGTAGAAATAAAAGAACAGTTTAGCTGCACATTTTTTGATATTGCTTGTACAGCAAGAATATTCACAAGAGGAGTGGTATTATTATGTAATATCGTGATGGAAAGACAAGGGCCAGCAATTATCAGAACAGTATGAACAGGCAGTACACTGAATGTTCACATTTTTAAAATTATTACAGTAAAAGTCACATGGTCATGAGTCCCACCTCAAAATCCTCCCTCTTGCTTCAAACACACTTTTTCCCTCATTCTCACCACGTTATGAGGCCGTTCTGAAAGTCCTCTTTCTGGTATGTTTTTAGTTGTGCTCCTAGCTGCCTCGATGTCTTGAACTGATCAAAATCATTTACCTTTAATGGTCATGTTAACTTCAGGGACGAACCAGAAGTCACACGGTGCCAGAACATGCAGATAAAATGGGTGAGGGTACACCACGATGTTTTTATAAGCCTGCCTTTCCCATGCATGGCGCTCACTATTGGCATTTACAGTATTTTTTTTTATCACACCTGGCAAAGACACTCATGCCTCTGGAATGCACGTGCTCTGGGTTGGTTACAACACTCTCCTCATCTCCCCCTCATGCTGCCAAGTTGTTGTTTGTTTCTTCGGTTGACCCACAGAGACTTTTTTTTTTTGTCCAAACCAACAGCACATTTCTCTCTGAACTCCACACCCTGCATCCATGATCCAGTCCCACCTTCCAGCTCTCAAAATATAGTTTGCAATTATTTTCTCCCAGTCTGTGGCTTGTCTCTTAATTCTCTTAATAGAGTGTGCCACAGAGCAGATGTTTTTAATTTTAATAAAACTACTTACCAATTTCTTTATTTCTCTTAGTGTAACTTTTCTATCTAAAAATCTATTGCCAAAAAGATCTATGTGTTTCTTAATCCGATATGTTCATACCAATGTTCTTAACTATTCTTTTTTAATGTTCCAATAGTTACAATTTAGATCTTATTAGTATCTTGAGTATTCCTTCTAGGTTATCTTTACACTATCCCACTGGTCTTTGAGCACCTTCTTACTTTTTGGTCTAAATGAACAATTTCAAAATCTGTTCTTCAGACAAAACACATGAAATTAACATAGCTTTCTATCAAGAATCATTGATGTATCAATCAATGATGTATCAAACAAGCACAAATTGTGCTCTTAATATGTTCAGGCTCTTTTCTAGCATTCAGAATTCAGAGAGTTTAACAGAAGGAATGGGGCCCAGAAAGGCCTTGAAGCCAGTGGATGATACTGGAGGAAGATTGCATGGGACCACAATGATTAAAAATTTGGCTTCTAACCTAAGAAGTAGAAACAAGTACAGAGTCATGAATAGGGAGAAACTGTGCTAGGACTTTACATGTTCTTGTGGCTTCTGTGTTGATAATATACTCCTGGGGTGAGAGGGCTAGGTTAGAAGACCAGTTAGAAGGTTATTAGATAATATAGAAATAATTTACCAACTATCATTCATGATAATAATGTCTATACAGGGGCTGAAAAATCTTGAGTATGCATGGCTTTTCATAAACACAGAAGACAGGAGATGTTCATGAATCAGACAAAATGAAGAACAAAGGAGGGGAATGGGGGATCAAGGATGCCACCAGGCCTGTGTCTTGGACACAATGGGTAGACTTGTTGACAATTGAAAGACACAGAGGTGATACAGGCTTTGGGAGATTATTTCAGTTTTGGACATGTTTACTTTCTGATATTTATGAGATATCTAAGTAGAGATGTTGAATAAAAATTAGACACATTGTTCTAGAAGTGAGTGCATGAAATGGTGTTTATTTTGGTGGGGGGCATGACACTGGTACCTACAACTTAAGGGACAAAGCTCTATTTTATCTCACAGCTTCCGAAGGTGTCAGTCCATTGATGGGAAGCCTGCCATGACAGAAGGACTTGGCAGAGGCCCAGCTGGAAAGAAGCCATCCATACCAGAGTGGACAGGAAGCAGGGAGTCAGTGCAGAAGGGCAGACCTAACCTGTACCTTCCCAGGTCATGCCCCAGTGACATGGCCCTTTCCAGATGGAGCCCCAGGGATCTGAACCCCTGACAGGCGCCATTTCCCTCCCGACACAATGGGAGATTAAAGGATCAATCCCTATGGTTGAATCACCTTCCAAGCATGAGGGTGATAGGGAAGAGATCCACACCAAAACAAATGGTATTTTAAACTCTGAAACTGAGATCCCTCGGGGACAGTCAGATGCCACAGGGAAGAAATACAAGCTGAAATTCAGTCCTATTTCTGCCTTTGCAAAATGCAAGACTTTTTTGTAAACATTGGAAATCTATCCTTCCTGTCCAGTGTAAACACTAGGATGATAGCCTTGATTTCTCCTTTTTCCCCCTCTAAAAATAGACTGAACAATCCTCTTTCTTGCTCATCAGTATGAGGAGAAATATCTACTTCTACACAGAAGTCTGTCCAGGGCTTCTTTTCAATAGCTATGGTGGTATAAGCTGTTAATAAGGTAAATAACGCAATCTAATTTAAAGAAACAACCTAACAATATAAAAAATATAAATAGAAGTACCAAAACTAAAGCTTTCTTCTTGCATAAACAATGTTTTAAACGTTTTACCAACAGTATTTCTATCTTATTTGTTTTAGTATTTTCCCATTACCTAGTCCTTGGGCAAAATCTGCCACTCATTTACTCTTTTACTTAATAGATACTTCTGTGTTCACTCTGCATCACCTTTTGGGTTAGGTCCTGTGACTAGAAGCAGGGTTAGTTTTATTATTTTCTATTTCTCCTGTTTTGAAAAAAAAAACCTTTTTTGAGTTAATTTTAGTAGAAAGCATATGTGAATATTATTATCGTTAGAACTAACAACTAGATATACAAAAATCAAATATAGATCAACGTGTCTACTGTTTTCTAACTTTAGCAATATCAGCAAAATTTCACATGCAGAAACTTTGCTATGAGAAAATTATCTTTAAGAAAGTCTCACTCGTGGGACTTTGAGTGATTTTACAAAGCAAAATGAATTAAGTTACATTGAGTTTAAGAAGTCAATTAAATAGTGGAGCCATGGGGTCTTTCTGCAATGACCTTGAATTGCTGCAGGATGTCCTGGGAACCTCACAATTTAGTCTTAAGGTTACTAACTATGTAAGTCTCTACTGATCCATATCAACTACTGTTGGGCTTTTGATCCTACACTGGCCTGCCCTTGATATCAAGGCTGATTGCTATTTTCACTTGCCTAAATATAAAACCACAGTATTACTTAGAGTGACTTTTCAGATGACAACAACAAACTGAAGTGGACCAAAAAAAAGCTACAGAAGATTTCTACAGATGATTCTACAAATGAATTCTACAAAGACTCTACAAATGAATGGATTATGCAGACAATAATTTCGTGACAGGTGATTCATTTACTTTGGTAACCAATGCCCCCGTTTGCTGTTCCTTGTGACCTTTGATGTTTAATGGTAGAAAAATTAAGTTCATCCCAATCTACCACATTGCTTAACATCATTAAGTGCCACAACTCAGGAATTTGAATTTTTGGTTCTTAAATCAAAGTATTTCAACCCACTCAAAGGTCTTGAAAGAGTATGAAACGATGCCCTGCTACATCATGAAATGCAATTGGAGCATAAAGAGGAAAGATTTGTGTCAACATGCAGGAGAATGCTGGTCTGCTTACAGGTGTGCACAGAAAAGCTCCAACACAGGCCGTACCACGGTGTGCACCAAGGCAACTCTGCTAGAAGAAACAGACTCCTTGTGCTTATAAGCAATGAAGTTTAGAAACTGTTGAGGCAGGAAAATTCTGCTGCAGAGATTGCAAATCAACCTGAAACCAAACACATTTAAATGATATTCCATGTAGTCAATAAGAAAGACACACTTAGGAATGTGAAGAGGTCAATAATTAAGCTTTCCATAGCCTTCATGAAATTTGCAACTACCCACTGAACTGTAGAAAACAAGAGATGCTCTAAAATTTGATGGTTTGAATTTTTGTGTTTCACAAACTTAGGAAACAAACGAGTAACACCTGCAAACCTAAGATTTAAAAAAAAAAAAAACAAGGAAAGTTAAAGGAAGACAGTAGCAAACAAAGAAGTCTGTTTTTATGGTAGTATCCTGCTTTTTTGATGAATACAGCTTTATATTACAGTTTGAAGTTAGATAGGATAATGACTCCAGTTTTTCTCTGATTTATAGTTAAAAATTAGCAAAAATGAACCAAATATTATTTGTAAATAGTAATATATTTTATAGAACTATGAACATAGTCAAGAAAATGATAAACACAAAATTCTGCATCAAGGTTCTCTAGAAGCATAATAATTCGGTTTGGACAGAGACACATTGGAAAATTCATAAATAAAAGTGATGCTTTTTAAACTGATGTGTATGAAGATTTTAGCTACATTATTATTCTGTATATCTTACCTACTCTTAAAAAACAAAAATGATAAAAGGTAAATTGTAGTCAAAAAGAATATATTTATAATAGAAATGACAAAAGATTAAATATTAGAATATAGAG